>JACEFZ010027678.1:0-195000 GCA_014155875.1 Cepaea nemoralis
TTAGTTGAACTCAAGTGTTGCCATATAGATGTGCTACTACTTCTGTCTAGTTGAACTCAAGTGTTGCCCATAGATGTGTACTACTTTTTGTCTAGTTGCCACTACTACACTTGAACATCAAGTGTTGCCCATAGATGTGACTACTACTTCTGCCTAGTTGACTGCAAGGTGTTGCCCAGAGATGTGCTACACTTACTAGCCTAGTTGAACTCAAGTGTTGCCCATAGATGTGCTACTACTTCTGTCTAGTTGCCACTACTAAACTTTGACTATGTTTGCCCATAGATGTGCTACTACTTCGTCTAGTTGCCACTACTAACTTGAACTCAAGTGTTGCCATAGATGTGCTACTACTTCTGTCTAGTTGAACTAAATTGTTGCCCATAGATGTGCTACTACTTTGTCTAGTGAATCAAGTGTGTCCATAATGTGCTACTACTTCTGTAGTGAACTCAAGTTTGCTCAAGATGCTACATTCTTTCGTAGTTGCCACTACTAAACCTTTGAACTCAGTGTTGCCCATAGATGTGCTACTACTTCGTCTAGTTCCCACTACTAAACTTGAACTCAGTGTTGTCCATAGATGTGCTACTACTTCTGTCTAGTTTTGCCACTACTAAACTTTGACTCAGTGTTGCCCATAGTATTGCTACTACTTCTGTCTAGTTGAACTCAGTGTTGCCCATAGCATGTGCTACTACTTCTGTCTAGTTGCCACTACTAACTTTGAACTCAAGTGTTGCCCATAGATGTGCTGCTACTTCTGTCTAGTGACACTCAAGTGTTGCCCATAGATGTGCTACTACTTCTGTCTAGTTGCCACTACTAAACTTGAACTCAGTGTTGTCCATAATGTGCTACTACTTCTGTCTAGTTGAACTCAGTGTGCCCATAGATGTGCTACTACTTCTGTTAGTGACTCAAGTTTGCCCATGAAGGCTATACTTCTGCTAGTTGAACTCAAGTGTTGCCCATAGATGTGCTACTACTTCTGCTGAGTTGCCACTACTAAACTTTGACTAAGTGTGCCCATAGATGTGCTACTATTCTGTCTGTGCCACTACTAAAGTTGACTCAAGTGTTGCCCATAGATGTGCTACTACTTCTGTCTAGTTGAACTCAAGTGTGGCCATAGATGTGCTGCTACTCTTCTGTCTATTGAACTCAAGTGTTGCCCATAGATGTGCTACTACTGTCTGTCTAGTTGAACTCAAGTGTTGCCCATAGATGTGCTACTACTTCTGTCTAGTTGCCACTACTAAACTTTGAATCAAGTGTTGCCATATATGTGGCTACTACTTCTGTCTAGTGAACTCAAGTGTTGCCCATGAGATCATGTGCTGCTACTTCTGTCTAGTGAACTCAAGTGTTGCCCATAGATGTGCTGCTACTTCTGTCTGGTTGAACTCAAGTGTGCATAGATGTGCTGCTATTCTGTCTAGTTGCCACTACTCAACATGAACTCAAGTTTGCCCATAGATGTGCTGCTACTTCTGTCTAGTTCCACTACTAAACTTTGAACTCAAGTGTTGCCCATAGATGTGCTACTACTTCTGTCTAGTTGAACTCAAGTGTTGCATAGATGTGCTGCTACTTCTGCCTAGTTAACTCAAGTGTTGCCATAGATGTGCTGACTACTTCTGTCTAGTATGAACTCAAGTGTGCCCATAGATGTGCTACTACTTCTGTCTGAGTTGAACTCAAGTGTTGCCCATAGATGTGCTACTACTTCTGCTACATACATGTGAACTCAAGTGTGCCCATAGATGGCTACTATTCGCTATTGAACTCAAGTGTTGCCCATAGATGTGCTATCTACTTCTGTCTAGTTGAACTCAAGGCCCATAGATGTGCTATACTTCTGTTATTGAACTCAAGTGTGCCCATAGATGTGCTACTACTTCTGTCTAGTTGACTCAGTGTTTCCCATAGATGTTCTACTACTTCTGTCTAGTTGAACTCAAGTGTTGCCCATGATGTCTACTACTTCTGTCTAGTTGCACTACTAAACTTTGAATCAAGTGTGCCCATAGATGTGCTACTACTCTGTCTAGTTGAACTCAAGTGTCTGCCCATAGATGTGCTACTACTTTCTGTCTAGTTGAACTCAGTGTTTGCCATAGATGTGCTACTACTTCTGTCTAGTTGAACTCAGTGTTGCCCATAGATGTGCTCTACTCTGTCTAGTGCCCTACTAACTTTGAACTCAATGTTGCCCATAGTTTGGCTACTACTTCTGTCTAGTTGACTAGTGTTGCCAAGATGTGCTACTACTATCTGTCTAGTTGAACTCAAGTGTGCCCAGAGATGTGCTACTACTTCTGTCTAGTGAACTCAAGTGTTGCCCATAGATGTGCTACTACTTCTGTCTGTTTGAACTCAAGTGTTTGCCCATAGATTGCTACTACTTCTGTCTAGTGCCATCTAGTTGAACTCAAGTGTTGCCCATAGATGTGCTACTACTTCTGTCTAGTTGAACTCAAGTGTTGCCATAGATGTGCTACTACTTCTGTCTGCCCTAGTTGAACTCAGTGTTGCCCATAGATGTGCTGCTACTTTCTGTCTAGTGAACTCAAGTGTTGCCCATAGATGTGCTACTATTCTGTCTGTTGCCCTACTAAACTTGAACTCAGTGTTGCCATAGATGGCTACTACTTCTGACTAGTTGAACTCAAGTGTCCCATAGATGTGCTACTACTTCTGTCTAGTTGAACTCAAGTGTTGCCCATAGATGTGCTACTACTCTGTCTAGTGAACTCAAGTGTTGCCCTCAGATGTGTCTACTACTTCTGTCTAGTTGCCACTACTAAACTTGAACTCAATGTTGCCATAGATGTGCTACTACTTCCGTCAGTTGCCACTACTAACTTTGAAATCAAGTGTTGCCCATAGATGTGTACTACTTCTGTCTAGTGCCATAGATTTGAACTCAAGTGTTGCCCATAGATGTGCTACTACTTCTGTACTAGTTGAACTCAAGTGTTGCCCATAGATGTGCTACTACTTCTGCTACTATTGAACTCAAGTGTTGCCCATAGATGTGCTACTACTTCTGTCTAGTTGAACTCAAGTGTTTGCCCATAGATGTGCTACTACTTCTGTCTAGTGCCACTACTAAACTTTGAACTCAAGTGTTGCCCATAGATGTGCTACTACTTCTGTCTAGTTGAACTCAAGTGTTGCCCATAGATGTGCTACTACTCTGCCTAGTTGAACTCAAGTGTGCCCATAGATGTGCTACTACTTCTGTCTAGTTGAACTCAAGTGTTGCCCATAGATGTGTACTACTTCTGTCTAGTTGCCACTACAACTTTGACTCAAGTGTTGCCCATAGATGTGCTACTACTTACTGTCTAATTGACTCAAGTGTTGCCCATAGATGTGCTACTACTTCTGTCTAGTTGAACTCAAGTGTTGCCCATAGATGTGCTACTCTTCTGTGCCACTAACTTTGAACTCAAGTGTTGCCCATAGATGTGCATACTACTTCTGTCTAGTTGCCACTACTAAACTTTGACTCAGTGTTGCCCCATAGATGTGCTCTACTTCTGTCTAGTTGAACTCAAGTGTTGCCCATAGATGTGCTGCTACTTCTGTCTAGTTGAACTCAAGTGTTGCCCATAGATGTGCTGCTACTTCTGTCTAGTTGCATACTAAACATTGAACAAGTTTTGCCCATAGATGTGCTACTACTTCTGTCTAGTTGCCACTACTAAACTTGAACTCAAGTGTTGCCATAGATGTGCTACTACTTCTGCCTAGTGAACTCAAGTGTTGCCATAGATGTGCTGCTACTTCTGCCTAGTTAACTCAAGTGTTGCCCATAGATGTGCTAATACTTCTGTCTAGTTGAACTCAAGTGTGCCATAGATGTGCTACTACTTCTGTCTAGTTGACTCAAGTGTTGTCCATAGATGTGCTACTACTTCTGTCTAGTTGCCAACTACTAAACTTTGAACTCAAGTGTTGCCCATAGATGTGCTACTACTTCTGTCTAGTTCCACTACTAAACTTTGAACTCAGTGTTGCCCATAGATGTGCTACTACTTCTGTCTAGTTGAACTCAAGTGTTGCCCATAGATGTGCTACTACTTCTGTCTAGTTGCCACTACTAAACTTTGACTCAGTGTTGTCCATAGATGTGCTGCTACTTCTGTCTAGTTGAACTCAAGTGTTGCCCATAGATGTGCTACTACTTCTGTCTAGTTGCCACTACTAACTTTGAACAAGTGTTGTCCATAGATGTGCTGCTACTTCTGTCTAGTTGAACTCAAGTGTTTGCCCATAGATGTGCTCCTACTTCTGTCTAGTTGCCACTACTAAACTATGAACTCAAGTGTTGCCCATAGATGTGCTACTACTTCTGCCTAGTGAACTCAAGTGTTGCCCATAGATGTGCTACTACTTCTGCCTAGTTGAACTCAAGTGTTGCCCATAGATGTGCTACTACTTCTGCCTAGTTGAACTCAAGTGTTGCCCATAGATGTGCTACTACTTCTGTACTAGTTGAACTCAAGTGTTCCCATAGATGTGCTACTACTTCTGTCTAGTTGAACTCAAGTGTTGCCCATAGATGTGCTACTACTTCTGCCTAGTGAACTCAAGTATTGCCCATAGATGTGCTACTACTTCTGTTAGTTGAACTCAAGTGTGCCATCACATGACTACTACTTCTGTAAGTTGAACTCAAGTGTTGCCCATAGATGTGGCTACTACGTCTGTCTAGTTGAACTCAAGTGTTGCGCATAGATGTGCTACTACTTCTGTCTAGTTGAACTCAAGTGTTGCCCATAGATGTGCTACTACTTCTGTCTAGTTGAACTCAAGTGTTGCCCATAGATGTGCTGCTACTTCTGTCTAGTTGCCACTACTAAACTTGACTCAAGTGTTGCCCATAGATGTGCTACTACTTCTGTACTAGTGCCACTACTAAACTTGAACTCAAGTGTTGCCCATAGATGTGCTACTACTTCTGTCTAGTGAACTCAAGTGTTGCCCATAGAGTGCTACTACTTCTGTCTAGTTGCCACACTAAACTTTGACCAAGTGTTGCCCCTAGATGTGCTACTATTCTGTCTAGTTGACTCAAGTGGTGCCATAGATGTGCTACTACTTCCGTCTAGTTGAACTCAAGTGTTGCCCATAGATGTGCTACTACTTCTTGTCTAGTTGCCACTACTAAACTTTGAACTCAAGTGTTGCCCATAGATGTGCTACTACTTCTGTCTAGTTGACAATCAAGTGTTGCCCATAGATGTGCTACTACTTCTGTCTAGTTGAAACTCAAGTGTTGCCCATAGATGTGCTACTACTTCTGTCTAGTTGCCACTACTAAACTTTGAACTCAAGTGTTGCCCATAGATGTGCTACTACTTCGTCTAGTTGCCACTAAACTTGAACTCAAGTGTTGCCCATAGATGTGCTACTACTTCTGTCTAGTTGCCACTACAAACGTTGAACTCAAGTGTTGCCCATAGATGTGCTACTACTTCTGTCTAGTTGAACTCAAGTGTTGCCCATAGATGTGCTACTACTTCTGTCTAGTTGCCATTACTAACTTTGAACTCAAGTGTTGCCATAGATGTGCTACTACTTCTGTCTAGTTGAACTCAAGTGTTGCCCATAGATGTGCTACTACTTCTGTCTAGTTGCCACTACTAAACTTTGAACTCAAGTGTTGCCCATAGATGTGCTACTACTTCTGTCTAGTTGAACTCAAGTGTTGCCCATAGATGTGCTACTACTTCTGTCTAGTTGAACTCAAGTGTTGCCCATAGATGTGCTACTACTTCTGTCTAGTTGAACTCAAGTGTTGCCATAGATGTGCTACTACTTCTGTCTAGTGCCATACAACTTGAACTCAAGTGTTGCCCATAGAGTGCTACTACTTCTGTCTAGTTGCCACTACTAAACTTTGAACTCAAGTGTTGCCCATAGATGTGCTACTACTTCTGTCTAGTTGAACTCAAGTGTTGCCCATAGATGTGCTGCTACTTCTGTCTAGTTGCCATACTAAACTTTGAAATCAAGTGTTGCCCATAGATGTGCTACTACTTCTGTCTAGTTGAACTCAAGTGTTGCCCATAGATGTGATACTACTTCTGTCTAGTTGCCATACTAAACTTTGAACTCAAGTGTTGCCATAGATGTGCTACTACTTCTGTCTAGTTGACTCAGTGTTGCCCATAGTGTGCTACTTCGTCTAGTTGAACTCAAGTGTTGCCCATAGATGTGCTACTACTTCTGTCTAGTTGAACTCAAGTGTTGCCCATAGATGTGCTGCTACTTCTGTCTAGTTGCCACTACTAAACTTTGACTCAGTGTTGCCCATAGATGTGCTGCTACTTCTGTCTAGTGCCACTACTAAACTTTGAACTCAAGTGTTGCCCATAGATGTGCTACTACTTCTGTCTAGTTGAACTCAAGTGTTTGCCCATAGATGTGCTGCTACTCTGCTAGTACTCAAGTGTTGCCATAGATGTGCTACTACTTCTCTAGTGAACTCAAGTGTTGCCCATAGATGTGCTACTACTTCTGTCTAGTTGAACTCAAGTGTTGCCCATAGATGTGCTACTACTTCTGTCTAGTTGCCACTACTAAACTTTGAACTCAAGTGTTGCCCATAGATGTGCTACTACTTCTGCTAGTTGAACTCAAGTGTTGCCATAGATGTGCTACTACTTCTGTCTATTGAACTCAAGTGTTGCCCATAGATGTGCTTACTACTTCTGTCTAGTTGAACTCAAGTGTTGCCCATAGATGTGCTACTACTTCTGTCTAGTTGAACTCAAGTGTTGCCCATAGATGTGCTACTACTTCTGCCTAGTTGAACTCAAGTGTTGCCCATAGATGTGCTACTACTTCTGTCCTAGTGAACTCAAGTGTTGCCATAGATGTGCTACTACTTCTGTCTAGTTGAACTCAAGTGTTGCCCATAGATGTGCTACTACTTCTGCATCTAGTTGAACTCAAGTGTTGCCCATAGATGTGCTACTACTTCTGTCTAGTTGAACTCAGTTGTTGCCCATAGATGTGCTACTACTTCTGTCTATTGCCACTACTAAACTTTGAACTCAAGTGTTGCCCATAGATGTGCTACTACTTCTGTCTAGTTGAACTCAAGTGTTGCCCATAGATGTGCTACTACTTCTGTCTAGTTGCCACTACTAAACTTTGAACTCAAGTGTTGCCCATAGATGTGCTACTACTTCTGTCTAGTTGAACTCAGTGTTGCCCATAGATGTGCCACTACTTCTGTCTAGTTGCCCATAGATGTGCTACTACTTCTGTCTAGTTGCCCATAGATGTGCTACTACTTCTGTCTAGTTGCCACTACTAAACTTTGAACTCAAGTGTTGCCCATAGATGTGCTACTACTTCTGTCTAGTTGCCACTACTAAACTTTGAACTCAAGTGTTGCCCATAGATGTGCTACTACTTCTGTCTAGTTGAACTCAAGTGTGCCCATAGATGTGCTCTACTTCTGTCTAGTTGCACTACTAAACTTGACTCAAGTGTTGCCCATAGATGTGCTACTACTTCTGTCTAGTTGCCACTACTAAACTTTGAACTCAAGTGTTGCCCATAGATGTGCTACTACTTCTGTCTAGTTGAACTCAAGTGTTGCCCATAGATGTGCTACTACTTCTGTCTAGTTGAACTCAAGTGTTGCCCATAGATGTGCTACTACTTCTGTCTAGTTGCACTACTAAACTTTGAACTCAAGTGTTGCCCATAGATGTGCTACTACTTCTGTCTAGTTGCCACTACTAAACTTTGAACTCAAGTGTTGCCCATAGATGTGCTACTACTTCTGTCTAGTTGAACTCAAGTGTTGCCCATAGATGTGCTACTACTTCTGTCTAGTTGCCACTACTAAATTTTGAACTCAAGTGTTGTCCATAGATGTGCTACTACTTCTGTCTAGTTGAACTCAAGTGTTGCCCATAGATGTGCTACTACTTCTGTCTAGTTGAACTCAAGTGTTGCCCATAGATGTGCTACTACTTCTGTCTAGTTGAACTCAAGTGTTGCCCATAGATGTGCTACTACTTCTGTCTAGTTGCCACTACTAAACTTTGAACTCAAGTGTTGCCCATAGATGTGCTGCTACTTCTGTCTAGTTGCCACTACTAAACTTTGAACTCAAGTGTTGCCCATAGATGTGCTACTACTTCTGTCTAGTTGCCACTACTAAACTTTGAACTCAAGTGTTGCCCATAGATGTGCTACTACTTCTGTCTAGTTGAACTCAAGTGTTGCCCATAGATGTGCTACTACTTCTGTCTAGTTGCCACTACTAAACTTTGAACTCAAGTGTTGCCCATAGATGTGCTACTACTTCTGTCTAGTTGAACTCAAGTGTTGCCCATAGATGTGCTACTACTTCTGTCTAGTTGCATACTAAACTTTGAACTCAAGTGTTGCCATAGATGTGCTACTACTTCTGTCTAGTTGAACTCAAGTGTTGCCCATAGATGTGCTACTACTTCTGTCTAGTTGAGCTCAAGTGTTGCCCATAGAAGAGCTACTACTTCTGTCTAGTTGAACTCAAGTGTTGCCCATAGATGTGCTACTACTTCTGTCTAGTTGCCACTACTAAACTTTGAACTAAAGTGTTGCCCATAGATGTGCTACTACTTCTGTCTAGTTGCACTACTAAAGTTTAAACTCAAGTTTGCCCATAGATGTGCTACTACTTCTGTCTAGTTGAACTCAAGTGTTGCCCTAGATGTGCTGCTACTTACTTCTGCTCTAGTTGTCCACTACTAACTTTGAACTCAAGTGTTGCCCATAAGATGTGCTACGACTCTGTCTAGTTGAACTCAGTGTTGTCCATAGATGGTGCTACTACTTCTGTCTATTGCCAGTACTAACTTTGAACTCAAGTGTTGCTATAGATGTGCTACTACTTCTGTCTAGTTGACTCAAGTGTTGCCCATAGATGTGCTGCTAATTCTGTCTAGTTGAACTCAAGTGTTGCCATAGATGTGCTTGAGCTACTTCTGTCTGTTGAACTCAAGTGTTGACCATAGATGTGCTGCTACTTCTGTCTAGTTGCACTACTAAACTTGAACTCAAGTGTTGCCCATAGATGTGCTGCTACTTCTGTCTAGTTGCCACTACTAAACTTGAACTCAAGTGTTGCCCATAGATGTGCTACTACTTCTGCCTAGTTGAACTCAGTGTTGCCCATAGATGTGCTACTACTTCTGCTAGTTGAACTCAAGTGTTGCCCATAGATGTGCTACTACTTCTGTCTAGTTGAACTCAAGTGTTGCCCATAGATGTGCTACTACTTCTGTCTAGTGAACTCAAGTGTTGCCCATAGATGTGCTACTACTTCTAGCTCTATTGAACTCAAGTGTTGCCCATAGATGTGCTACTACTTCTGTCTAGTTGAACTCAAGTGTTGCCCATAGATGTGCTACTACTTCTGTCTAGTTGCCACTACTAAACTTTGAACTCAAGTGTTGCCCATAGATGTGCTACTACTTCTGTCTAGTTGAACTCAAGTGTTGCCCATAGATGTGCTACTACTTCTGTCTAGTTGAACTCAAGTGTTGCCCATAGATGTGCTACTACTTCTGTCTAGTTGAACTCAAGTGTTGCCCATAGATGTGCTACTACTTCTGTCTAGTTGAACTCAAGTGTTGCCCATAGATGTGCTACTACTTCTGTCTAGTTGAACTCAAGTGTTGCCCATAGATGTGCTACTACTTCTGTCTAGTTGCCACTACTAAACTTTGAACTCAAGTGTTGCCCATAGATGTGCTACTACTTCTGTCTAGTTGCATAAAACTTTAATCAAGTGTTGCCCACAGATGTGCTACTACTTCTGTCTAGTTGCCCATAGATGTGCTACTACTTCTGTCTAGTTGCCATTACTAAACTTTGAACTCAAGTGTTGCCCATAGATGTGCTACTACTTCTGTCTAGTTGAACTCAAGTGTTGCCCATAGATGTGCTACTACTTCTGTCTAGTTGCCACTACTAAATTTGAACTCAAGTGTTGTCCATAGATGTGCTACTACTTCCTGTCTAGTTGAACTCAAGTGTTGCCCATAGATGTGCTACTACTGTCTGTCTAGTTGAACTCAAGTGTGCCCATAGATGTGCTACTACTTCTGTCTAGTTGAACTCAAAGTGTTGCCCATAGATGTGCTACTACTTCTGCTCTAGTTGCCACTACTAAACTTTGAACTCTAAGTGTTGCCCATAGATGTGCTACTACTCCGTTCTAGTTGCCACTACTAACCTTTGAACTCAAGTGTTGCCCATAGATGTGCTACTATCTGTCTAGTTTGCCACTACTAAACTTTGAACTCAAGTGTTGCCCATAGATGTGCTACTACTTCTGTCTAGTTGAACTCAAGTGTGCCCCATAGATGTGCTACTACTTCTGTCTAGTTGCCACTACTAAACTTTTGAACTCAAGTGTTGCCCATAGATGTGACTACTACTTCTGCTCTAGTTGAACTCAAGTGATTGCCCATAAGATGTGCTACTACTTCTGTCTAGTTGCCACTACTAAACTTTGAACTCAAGTGTTGCCCATAGATGTGCTACTACTTCTGTCTAGTTGAACTCAAGTGTTGCCCATAGATGTGCTACTACTTCTGTCTAGTTGAACTCAAGTGTTGCCCATAGATGTGCTACTACTTCTGTCTAGTTGAACTCAAGTGTTGCCATAGATGTGCTACTACTTCTGTCTAGTTGCCCTACTAAACTTTGAACTCAAGTGTTGCCCATAGATGTGCTACTACTTCTGTCTAGTTGCCACTACTAAAGTTTGAACTCAAGTGTTGCCCATAGATGTGCTACTACTTCTGTCTAGTTGAACTCAAGTGTTGCCCATAGATGTGCTGCTACTTCTGTCTAGTTGCCACTACTAAACTTTGAACTCAAGTGTTGCCCATAGATGTGCTACTACTTCTGTCTAGTTGCCACTACTAAACTTTGAACTCAAGTGTTGCCCATAGATGTGCTACTACTTCTGTCTAGTTGAACTCAAGTGTTGCCCATAGATGTGCTGCTACTTCTCTGTCTAGTTGAACTCAAGTGTTGCCCATAGATGTGCTAGCTACTTCTGTCTAGGTTGAACTCAAGTGTTGCCCATAGATGTGCTACTACTTCTGTCTAGTTGCCACTACTACACTTTGAACTCAAGTGTTGCCCATAGATGTGCTACTACTTCTGTCTAGTTGAACTCAAGTTTGTCCATAGATGTGCTACTACTTCTGTCTAGTTGACTACTACTGACCAGTGTTGCCCATAGATGTGCTACTACTTCTGTCTAGTTGAACTCAAGTGTTGCCCATAGATGTGCTACTACTTCTGTCTAGTTGAACTCAAGTGTTGCCATAGATGTGCTGCTACTTCTGTCTAGTTGAACTCAAGTGTTGCCCATAGATGTGCTACTACTTCTGTCTAGTTGCCACTACTAAACTTTGAACTCAAGTGTTGCCCATAGATGTGCTACTATCTTCTAGTGCCACTAAAACTTTGAACTCAAGTGTTGCCCATAGATGTGCTACTACTTCTGTCTAGTTGAACTCAAGTGTTGCCCATAGATGTGCTACTACTTCTGCCTAGTTGAACTCAAGTGTTGCCCATAGATGTGCTACTACTTCTGTCTAGTTGAACTCAAGTGTTGCCCATAGATGTGCTACTACTTCTGTCTAGTTGCCCATAGATGTGCTACTACTTCTGTCTAGTTGCCACTACTAAACTTTGAACTCAAGTGTTGCCCATAGATGTGCTACTACTTCTGCCTAGTTGAACTCAAGTGTTGCCCATAGATGTGCTACTACTTCTGTCTAGTTGAACTCAAGTGTTGCCCATAGATGTGCTACTACTTCTGTCTAGTTGAACTCAAGTGTTGCCCATAGATGTGCTACTACTTCTGTCTAGTTGAACTCAAGTGTTGCCCATAGATGTGCTACTACTTCTGTCTAGTTGAACTCAAGTGTTGCCCATAGATGTGCTGCTACTTCGTCTAGTGCCATACTAAACTTTGAACTCAATGTTGCCCATAGATGTGCTACTACTTCTGTCTAGTTGCACTACTAACTTTGAACTCAAGTGTTGCCCATAGATGTGCTACTACTTCTGTCTAGTTGAACTCAAGTGTTGCCCATAGATGTGCTACTACTTCTGTCTAGTTGAACTCAAGTGTTGCCCATAGATGTGCTACTACTTCTGTCTAGTTGACACTACTAAACTTTGAACTCAAGTGTTGCCCATAGATGTGCTACTACTTCTGCCTAGTTGAACTCAAGTGTTGCCCATAGATGTGCTACTACTTCTGCCTAGTTGAACTCAAGTGTTGCCCATAGATGTGCTACTACTTCTGTCTAGTTGAACTCAAGTGTTGCCCATAGATGTGCTACTACTTCTGTCTAGTTGCCACTACTAAACTTTGAACTCAAGTGTTGCCCATAGATGTGCTACTACTTCTGTCTAGTTGAACTCAAGTGTTGCCCATAGATGTGCTACTACTTCTGTCTAGTTGAACTCAAGTGTTGCCCATAGATATGCTACTACTTCTGTCTAGTTGAACTCAAGTGTTGCCCATAGATGTGCTACTACTTCTGTCTAGTTGCCACTACTAAACTTTGAACTCAAGTGTTGCCCATAGATGTGCTACTACTTCTGTCTAGTTGCCACTACTAAAGTTTGAACTCAAGTGTTGCCCATAGATGTGCTACTACTTCTGTCTAGTTGAACTCAAGTGTTGCCCATAGATGTGCTGCTACTTCTGTCTAGTTGCCACTACTAAACTTTGAACTCAAGTGTTGCCCATAGATGTGCTACTACTTCTGTCTAGTTGCCACTACTAAACTTTGAACTCAAGTGTTGCCCATAGATGTGCTACTACTTCTGTCTAGTTGAACTCAAGTGTTGCCCATAGATGTGCTGCTACTTCTGTCTAGTTGAACTCAAGTGTTGCCCATAGATGTGCTGCTACTTCTGTCTGGTTGAACTCAAGTGTTGCCCATAGATGTGCTGCTACTTCTGTCTAGTTGCCACTACTAAACATTGAACTCAAGTTTTGCCCATAGATGTGCTGCTACTTCTGTCTAGTTGCCACTACTAAAATTTGAACTCAAGTGTTGCCCATAGATGTGCTACTACTTCTGCCTAGTTGAACTCAAGTGTTGTCCATAGATGTGCTGCTACTTCTGCCTAGTTAAACTCAAGTGTTGCCCATAGATGTGCTAATACTTCTGTCTAGTTGAACTCAAGTGTTGCCCATAGATGTGCTACTACTTCTGTCTAGTTGAACTCAAGTGTTGCCCATAGATGTGCTACTACTTCTGTCTAGTTGCCACTACTAAATTTTGAACTCAAGTGTTGCCCATAGATGTGCTACTACTTCTGCCTAGTTGAACTCAAGTGTTGCCCATAGATGTGCTACTACTTCTGTCTAGTTGCCACTACTAAACTTTGAACTCAAGTGTTGCCCATAGATGTGCTACTACTTCTGCCTAGTTGAACTCAAGTGTTGCCCATAGATGTGCTACTACTTCTGTCTAGTTGAACTCAAGTGTTGCCCATAGATGTGCTACTACTTCTGTCTAGTTGAACTCAAGTGTTGCCCATAGATGTGCTACTACTTCTGTCTAGTTGAACTCAAGTGTTGCCCATAGATGTGCTACTACTTCTGTCTAGTTGAACTCAAGTGCTGCCCATAGATGTGCTACTACTTCTGTCTAGTTGAACTCAAGTGTTTCCCATAGATGTGCTACTACTTCTGCCTAGTTGAACTCAAGTGTTGCCCATAGATGTGCTGCTACTTCTGTCTAGTTGCCACTACTAAACTTTGAACTCTAATGTTGCCCATAGATGTGCTACTACTTCTGTCTAGTAGCCACTACTAAACTTTGAACTCTAATGTTGCCCATAGATGTGCTACTACTTCTGTCTAGCTGAACTCAAGTGTTGCCCATAGATGTGCTACTACTTCTGTCTAGTTGAACTCAAGTGTTGCCCATAGATGTGTTACTACTTCTGTCTAGTTGCCACTACTAAACTTTGAACTCAAGTGTTGCCCATAGATGTGCTACTACTTCTGTCTAGTTGCCACTACTAAACTTTGAACTCAAGTGTTGCCCATAGATGTGCTACTACTTCTGCCTAGTTGAACTCAAGTGTTGCCCATAGATGTGCTACTACTTCTGCCTAGTTGAACTCAAGTGTTGTCCATAGATGTGCTGCTACTTCTGTCTAGTTGAACTCAAGTGTTGCCCATAGATGTGCTACTACTTCTGTCTAGTTGCCACTACTAAACTTTGAACTCAAGTGTTGCCCATAGATGTGCTACTACTTCTGCCTAGTTGAACTCAAGTGTTGCCCATAGATGTGCTACTACTTCTGCCTAGTTGAACTCAAGTGTTGCCCATAGATGTGCTACTACTTCTGTCTAGTTGCCACTACTAAACTTTGAACTCAAGTGTTGTCCATAGATGTGCTGCTACTTCTGTCTAGTTGAACTCAAGTGTTGTCCATAGATGTGCTACTACTTCTGTCTAGTTGCCACTACTAAACTTTGAACTCAAGTGTTGTCCATAGATGTGCTGCTACTTCTGTCTAGTTGAACTCAAGTGTTGTCCATAGATGTGCTACTACTTCTGTCTAGTTGCCACTACTAAACTTTGAACTCAAGTGTTGCCCATAGATGTGCTACTACTTCTGTCTAATTGAACTCAAGTGTTGCCCATAGATTTGCTACTACTTCTGTCAAATTGAACTCAAGTGTTGCCCATAGATGTGCTACTACTTCTGTCTAGTTGAACTCAAGTGTTGCCCATAGATGTGCTACTACTTCTGTCTAGTTGAACTCAAGTGTTGCCCATAGATGTGCTACTACTTCTGTCTAGTTGAACTCAAGTGTTTCCCATAGATGTGCTATTACTTCTGCCTAGTTGAACTCAAGTGTTGCCCATAGATGTGCTGCTACTTCTGTCTAGTTGCCACTACTAAACTTTGAACTCTAATGTTGCCCATAGATGTGCTACTACTTCTGTCTAGTAGCCACTACTAAACTTTGAACTCTAATGTTGCCCATAGATGTGCTACTACTTCTGTCTAGCTGAACTCAAGTGTTGCCCATAGATGTGCTACTACTTCTGTCTAGTTGAACTCAAGTGTTGCCCATAGATGTGTTACTACTTCTGTCTAGTTGCCACTACTAAACATTGAACTCAAGTGTTGCCCATAGATGTGCTACTGCTTCTGTCTAGTTGCCACTACTAAACTTTGAACTCAAGTGTTGCCCATAGATGTGCTACTACTTCTGTCTAGTTGAACTCAAGTGTTGCCCATAGATGTGCTACTACTTCTGTCTAGTTGCCACTACTAAACTATGAACTCAAGTGTTGCCCATAGATGTGCTACTACTTCTGCCTAGTTGAACTCAAGTGTTGCCCATAGATGTGCTACTACTTCTGCCTAGTTGAACTCAAGTGTTGCCCATAGATGTGCTACTACTTCTGCCTAGTTGAACTCAAGTGTTGCCCATAGATGTGCTACTACTTCTGTCTAGTTGAACTCAAGTGTTGCCCATAGATGTGCTACTACTTCTGCCTAGTTGAACTCAAGTTTTGCCCATAGATGTGCTACTACTTCTGCCTAGTTGAACTCAAGTGTTGCCCATAGATGTGCTACTACTTGTGTCTAGTTGAACTCAAGTGTTACCCATACACATGCTACTACTTCTGTCTAGTTGAACTCAAGTGTTGCCCATAGATGTGCTACTACTTCTGTCTAGTTGAACTCAAGTGTTGCCCATAGATGTGCTGCTACTTCTGTCTAGTTGCCACTACTAAACTTTGAACTCTAATGTTGCCCATAGATGTGCTACTACTTCTGTCTAGTAGCCACTACTAAACTTTGAACTCTAATGTTGCCCATAGATGTGCTACTACTTCTGTCTAGCTGAACTCAAGTGTTGCCCATACACATGCTACTACTTCTGTCTAGTTGCCACTACTAAACTTTGTACTCAAGTGTTGCCCATAGATGTGCTACTACGTCTGTCTAGTTGCCACTACTAAACTTTGAACTCAAGTGTTGCCCATAGATGTGTTGCTACTTCTGTCTAGTTGCCACTACTAAACTTTGAACTCAAGTGTTGCCCATAGATGTGCTATTACTTCTGTCTAGTTGCCACTACTAAACTTTGAAATCAAGTGTTGCCCATAGATGTGCTACTACTTCTGTCTAGTTGAACTCAAGTGTTGCCCATAGATGTGCTACTACATCTGTCTAGTTGAACTCAAGTGTTGCCCATAGATGTGCTACTACTTCTGCCTAGTTGAACTCAAGTGTTGCCCATAGATGTGCTGCTACTTCTGTCTAGTTGATACTACTAAACTTTGAACTCTAATGTTGCCCATAGATGTGCTACTACTTCTGTCTAGTAGCCACTACTAAACTTTGAACTATAATGTTGCCCATAGATGTGCTACTACTTCTGTCTAGCTGAACTCAAGTGGTGCCCATAGATGTGCTACTACTTCTGTCTAGTTGAACTCAAATGTTGCCCATAGATGTGTTACTACTTCTGTCTAGTTGCCACTACTAAACTTTGAACTCTAATGTTGCCCATAGATGTGCTGCTACTTCTGTCTAGTTGCCACTACTAAACTTTGAACTCAAGTGTTGCCCATAGATGTGCTACTACTTCTGCCTAGTTGAACTCAAGTGTTGCCCATAGATGTGCTACTACTTCTGTCTAGTTGAACTCAAGTGTTGTCCATAGATGTGCTGCTACTTCTGTCTAGTTGAACTCAAGTGTTGCCCATAGATGTGCTACTACTTCTGTCTAGTTGCCACTACTAAACTTTGAACTCAAGTGTTGCCCATAGATGTGCTACTACTTCTGCCTAGTTGAACTCAAGTGTTGCCCATAGATGTGCTACTACTTCTGCCTAGTTGAACTCAAGTGTTGCCCATAGATGTGCTACTACTTCTGTCTAGTTGAACTCAAGTGTTGTCCATAGATGTGCTACTACTTCTGTCTAGTTGCCACTACTAAACTTTGAACTCAAGTGTTGTCCATAGATGTGCTGCTACTTCTGTCTAGTTGAACTCAAGTGTTGTCCATAGATGTGCTACTACTTCTGTCTAGTTGCCACTACTAAACTTTGAACTCAAGTGTTGCCCATAGATGTGCTACTACTTCTGCCTAGTTGAACTCAAGTGTTGCCCATAGATGTGCTACTACTTCTGCCTAGTTGAACTCAAGTGTTGCCCATAGATGTGCTACTACTTCTGTCTAGTTGAACTCAAGTGTTGCCCATAGATGTGCTACTACTTCTGTCTAGTTGAATTCAAGTGTTGCCCATAGATGTGCTACTACTTCTGTCTAGTTGAACTCAAATGTTGCCCATAGATGTGCTACTACTTCTGCCTAGTTGAACTCAAGTTTGCCCATAGATGTGCTACTACTTCTGTCTAGTTGAACTCAAGTGTTGCCCATACACATGCTACTACTTCTGTCTAGTTGCCACTACTAAACTTTGTACTCAAGTGTTGCCCATAGATGTGCTACTACGTCTGTCTAGTTGCCACTACTAAACTTTGAACTCAAGTGTTGCCCATAGATGTGTTACTACTTCTGTCTAGTTGCCACTACTAAACTTTGAACTCAAGTGTTGCCCATAGATGTGCTATTACTTCTGTCTAGTTGCCACTACTAAACTTTGAAATCAAGTGTTGCCCATAGATGTGCTACTACTTCTGTCTAGTTGAACTCAAGTGTTGCCCATAGATGTGCTACTACTTCTGTCTAGTTGCCACTACTAAACATTGAACTCAAGTGTTGCCCATAGATGTGCTACTACTTCCGTCTAGTTGAACTCAAGTTGTGCCCGTAGATGTGCTACTACTTCTGTCTAGTTGCCACTACTAAACTTTGAACTCAAGTGTTGCCCATAGATGTGCTACTACTTCTGTCTAGTTGAACTCAAGTGTTGCCCATAGATGTGCTACTACTTCTGCCTAGTTGAACTCAAGTGGTGCCCATAGATGTGCTACTACTTCTGCCTAGTTGAACTCAAGTGTTGCCCATAGATGTGCTACTACTTCTGCCTAGTTGAACTCAAGTGTTGCCCATAGATGTGCTACTACTTCTGTCTAGTTGAACTCAAGTGTTGCCCATAGATGTGCTACTACTTCTGTCTAGTTGAACTCAAGTGTTGCCCATAGATGTGCTACTACTTCTGCCTAGTTGAACTCAAGTGTTGCCCATAGATGTGCTACTACTTCTGCCTAGTTGAACTCAAGTGTTGCCCATAGATGTGCTACTACTTCTGCCTAGTTGAACTCAAGTGTTGCCCATAGATGTGCTACTACTTCTGTCTAGTTGCTACTACTAAACTTTGAACTCAAGTGTTGCCCATAGATGTGCTACTACTTCTGTCTAGTTGCTACTACTAAACTTTGAACTCAAGTGTTGCCCATAGATGTGCTACTACTTCTGTCTAGTTGCCACTACTAAACTTTGAACTCAAGTGTTGCCCATAGATGTGCTACTACTTCTGTCTAGTTGCCACTACTAAACTTTGAACTCAAGTGTTGCCCATAGATGTGCTGCTACTTCTGTCTAGTTGCCACTACTAAATTGATGTTGCACGTGAAATAGCTTTCCCTATTATCACTGCCACCATCAGGAGAACCCACTCGGACTTTGAGGTATTTGTAATTTACATCCACAACTCAAGGACGAGAAGTCAACATTTCAGTACAACCCCGCTATCAGAAGGACATTTTAAGCGCATCAAACCTCACAGCCACGCTAACCTCATCTGCACTTTTACTTTGATCAGGAAGATGATGAGGTTTCTTATTTCTGTTATACTGTACCTCACCACATTGTTATATTATACCTCACCTTGTTGTTATAAGTACCTCACCACATTGTTATACTATACCTCACCTTGTTGTTATACTGTAACTCACCACATTGTTATACTATACCTCACCACATTGTTATACTGTACCTCACCACATTGTTATACTATACCTCACATTGTTATACTGTACCTCACATTGTTATACTATACCTCACATTGTTATACTATACCTCACATTGTTATACTGTACCTCACCACATTGTTATACTATACCTCACCTTGTTGTTAGAAGTACCTCACCATATTGTTATACTATACCTCACCTTGTTGTTATACAGTAACTCGCCATATTGTTATACTGTACCTCACCACATTGTTATACTGTACCTCACCACATTGTTATACTATACCTCACATTGTTATGCTGTACCTCACATTGTTATACTGTACCTCACCACATTGTTATACTATACCTCACATTGTTATACTGTACCACACATTGTTATACTATACCTCACATTGTTAACGACAACTAGCCAAAAAACATTCCCTTATGTATGTCACGTTACACCCTCCTTAGGTATTTATAATGCCCATGTTAAACACTGCCTCGGTGAGTCATTTGTTATTGATTATTTTTCATGCGTTTTAATTGTTCTTTTGTTGTCAAAAGTTGCTTCATAAGTGATGTTGAATGAAAGAATGTATGAGAGGAAATAGAGAAGAAGGGCAGAATGTCAGACGGGCCTGCGTGCCCAATTCTTAACCCTTTGAAAATAAAGACTTATTATTATTATTATTATACTATACCTCACATTATTATACTATACCTCACATTGTTATACTATACCTCACATTGTTATACTGTACATCACCACATTGTTATACAGTACCTCAACTTGGTGTTATACAATACCTCACCACATTGTTTTACTATACGTCACCTTGTTGTTATACTGTACATCACCACATTGTTATACTGTACCTCACCACATTGTTATACTGTACCTCACCACATTGTTATACTGTACCTCACCTTGTTGTTATACTGTAACTCACCACATTGTTATACTGTACCTCACCTTGTTGTTATACTGTACCTCACCACATTGTTATACTGTACCTCACCACATTGTTATACTGTACATCATCACATTGTTATACTGTACATCACCACATTGTTATACTGTACATCACCACATTGTTATACTGTACATCACCACATTGTTATACTGTACCTCACCACATTGTTATACTGTACCTCACCACATTGTTATACTGTACATCACCACATTGTTATACTGTACCTCACCTTGTTGTTATACTGTAACTCACCACATTGTTATACTGTACCTCACCTTGTTGTTATACTGTACCTCACCACATTGTTATACTGTACCTCACCACATTGTTATACTATACCTCACCACATTGTTATACTGTATCTCACCACATTGTTATACAGTATCTCAACTTGGTGTTATACAATACCTCACCACATTGTTTTACTATACGTCACCTTGTTGTTATACTGTACATCACCACATTGTTATACTGTAAATCACCACATTGTTATACTGTACCTCACCACATTGTTATACTGTACCTCACCTTGTTGTTATACTGTAAATCACCACATTGTTATACTGTACCTCACCACATTGTTTTACTATACGTCACCTTGTTGTTATACTGTACATCACCACATTGTTATACTGTAAATCACCACATTGTTATACTGTAACTCACCACATTGTTATACTGTACCTCACCTTGTTGTTATACTGTACCTCACCACATTGTTATACTGTACCTCTCCTTGTTGTTGTTCTGTACCTCACCACATTGTTATACAATACCTCACCACCTTGTTATAACGTTGCTGTATCTAGCCATCTGTACTTGTACTTCCTTGAACAAGAGTAAGGTCCTTCTATCTACTTGCCCAACTGTAAGCTCCTTGTAACTACTTGCCCAACTGTAAGATCCATGTACATACTTGCCCAACTGTAAGATCCATGTACATACTTGCCCAACTGTAAGATCCATGTACATACTTGCCCAACTGTAAGATCCATGTACATACTTGCCCAACTGTAAGCTCCTTGTAACTACTTGCCCAACTGTAAGATCCATGTACATACTTGCCCAACTGTAAGGTCATTGTATTTACTTGCCCAACTGTAAGGTCATTGTACCTACTTGCCCAACTGTAAGGTCATTGTATTTACTTGCACAACTGTAAGGTCATTGTACCTACTTGCCCAAATGTAAGGTCATTGTATTTACTTGCATAACTGTAAGGTCATTGTACCTACTTGCCCAACTGTAAGGTCATTGTACCTACTTGCCCAACTGTAAGGTCATTGTACCTACTTGCCCAACTGTAAGGTCATTGTACCTACTTGCCCAACTGTAAGGTCATTGTATTTACTTGCTCAACTGTAAGGTCATTGTACCTACTTGCCCAACTGTAAGGTCATTGTACCTACTTGCCCAACTGTAAGGTCATTGTACCTACTTGCCCAACTGTAAGGTCATTGTACCTACTTGCCCAACTGTAAGGTCATTGTACCTACTTGCCCAACTGTAAGGTCATTGTACCTACTTGCCCAACTGTAAGGTCATTGTACCTACTTGCCCAACTGTAAGGTCATTGTACCTACTTGCCCAACTGTAAGGTCATTGTATTTACTTGCCCAACTGTAAGGTCATTGTATTTACTTGCCCAACTGTAAGGTCATTGTACCTACTTGCCCAACAGTAAGGTCATTTTACCTACTTGCCCAACTGTAAGGTCATTGTACCTACTTGCCCAACTGTAAGGTCATTGTACCTACTTGCCCAACTGTAAGGTCATTGTACCTACTTGCCCAACTGTAAGGTCATTGTACCTACTTGCCCAACTGTAAGGTCATTATACCTACTTGCCCAACTGTAAGGTCATTGTATTTACTTGCCCAACTGTAAGGTCATTGTACCTACTTGCCCAACTGTAAGGTCATTATACCTACTTGCCCAACTGTAAGGTCCTTGTATTTACTTGCCCAACTGTAAGGTCATTGTACCTACTTGCCCAACTGTAAGGTCATTGTACCTACTTGCCCAACTGTAAGGTCATTGTACCTACTTGCCCAACTGTAAGGTCATTGTACCTACTTGCCCAACTGTAATGGTCCTTGTAACTACTTGCCCAACTGTAAGGTCCTTGTACTTACTTGCCCAACTGTAAGGTCCTTGTATTTACTTGCCCAACTGTAAGGTCATTGTACCTACTTGCCCAACTGTAAGGTCCTTGTACCTACTTGCCCAACTGTAAGGTCCTTGTACCCATTTGCCCAACGGTAAGGTCCTTCTATCTACTTGTCCAACTGTAAGGTCCTTGTACCCACTTGCCCAACAGTAAGGTCCTTCTATCTACTTGCCCAACTGTAAGGTCCTTGTATCCACTTGCCCAACTGTAAGATCCTTGCACATACTTGCCCAACTATAAGGTCCTTGTATTTACTTGCCCAACTGTAAGGTCATTGTACCTACTTGCCCAACTGTAAGGTCCTTGAGCCGAGCTCGCACGCCAGTGGCAGTATGGGTTAGTCCTGGTCAGATTTGGGTGGAATCTGGAAAAACACACACACATATCGTAGTCTTTGTTCATAAGCAGTGCAGAGATAGCTATTCAACAGGATGTGCATACGTTTAACATTGTAGCGGTAATGTATTTGTATATGCAAATATATCATAAATATATGCGCTTAAGCACGCGCGCGCGCACACACATACACACACACACACACACACACACACACACACACAGACACACACACATACAACATTTCAGTTGCCCTAGATGTGTTTAAACAATAGCAGTCGGATATAAATTATTCTGCCGGTTTCCCTGGCGAAGGGGTTAACAACTTTCTCCTAATCCCGTATATCCACCTAAGGAACACAGCCGCGCGAAATTCGACAGCGGATCGCGTCGCGTTGGTTACTTACGGAGGTTTGTGAGCCGGTCGCTCAGAAAGCAGTTGCAAACAACCGAGCGTAAACTTGCCAAGAACATCAACAACAGCTGAAAAAATGCTGGTGTTGACTGCAACGCCCTGTAAGGGATATGCAACTTTCAGCCTTTCTGGTAAGTTCCCCCAATAAGCCACCTGCTTCTGAATGTCACGATCATATAACCACGCAATTTAACAGGCGAAGGAAAGTGATTTCAACTCTACATTTATATGTTGTCATGACAACTGAATGCGCTTAGCGATCGGTCGATCGTATTTCTAAACAACATACATTTGCCAAAGATCCCGCTGTGACAGATCTGATCGTATATGAAACAGACAAAGACTTCCCCATTAACTACATTATCAGACAGGTGAACAGACAAACAAACGTACACGGGAGACCGATAGACAGACATGCAGGCAGCTAGCATACATACCGGCCAACAGAAAGACAGATGGATAAAGAGGCAAGGAAAACCTAAAGAGATACAGGATGAAATCACACAAATAGAAAGAAGCACATATGCGAGAATAATTCGGACAGTTAAAGAAGCAGAAATACATGCGAACATGCATGCATGCATCCACACACAAACACACACATAGATACACACATACAAACACACACATAGATACACACATGCATATACGCAAGCTTGTCCACGGTACATATTTTTCTGTCCCATCCTATCCCATCTCATGGTAATTTATGCCTGTCCCATCCCATGAGATCTTCCCCATGGGAGTCCCATGTGAATAACATTCCCATAGCCAAGCCTGGCAGACTTGTCCATGGGACATATTTTTCCGTCCCATCCCATCCCATGCTAAGTTATGCCTGTCCCATCCCATCCCATGGGACTTTTCGCATGGGATTTCCATGGGATTAACATTCCCAAGGCTAAGCTTGCATATACGTTGGTTGACAGAAGCCTGTGCTTTTGTATGTATGTGGAGCGTGGACAATGAGCCGGCAAGCTGAAAAACATCTGATGGCTGTGGAAATGTGGTTTCTGAGTAGAATGCAAAGAATACCATGGACAGAGAGAAAAACCAGTGACCGAGTCCTACAAGAAACAAATGAAAATTGTAAACTGATTAGAGAAATTACACGCAGACATCCAAAATGATTTGGGCATGTTATGAGAATATATAAATTGGAGAACTTGGTGACAACTGGCAAGATCAAGGGGAAGAGAACAAGGGGAAGACAGAGAAGTAAATACCTGAATGGCTTGACCACGTGGCATGGTCGAGACAAGAACACTGAACTTATCTACGACTCTGGTGATCGAGTGAAATAGCAAATCATGACCGCCCACACTTATCGGCATGGCACATGATGGATGGGTGGATGTTGACAGACATAGTCATACAAGTAAATAGGCAGATAACACAACAAACAAACAGACAAGCACACAGACAGACACGTAAAGACACAATTAGACAGTGAGACATATTGTTAAACAAGTAGACAGACAGACAACAGACTAAATACACACACACACCACGACACGACAGCACGCACACACACACACACACACACACACACACACACACACGCAGATAAGTAGAAACATTTTTCAGGCAGATGGACACTCTACCTGGGTAAATCTGCGGTGTCCGGGTGGGTGTTAATATAACTTCGCCACAGAAGATTTCCAAAGTAGCAAACGTTCGGACACTTCTGGTTGTGCATCCTGTACCCCGGGTTGTTGGACAGCGACTCGGACAATCACGGCAGCTGGTGGGGAGTTCTATCGCCACATGAAGTTATCGAGATGCACTCAGATCATCTTCAGGAGTATATCTGGACGTCCGGCGGTCTCCCAGGCAATACCATGCAGTTGCATCACTGCTCCACTGCAAGTGAACTATCGTGCGTCCAGGATAGGACAAGTGCACATAAATGGGGATTTCCCCAACCTAGCAGTTAGTCATGGAAATCATTATCGTCATCATCGTCATGTGCCATGCCGATAAGCGTGTGCGGTCATGTTTCGCCATCTCACACGATCACAAGAGTCGTGGATAAGCTCTGTGTTCTTGTTTCGACCCTGCCACGTGGCCAAACCATCCAGATAATTACTTCTCTGCCTTCACCTTGTTCTTCCCCCCTCAATCTTGCCAGTTGTCACCAAGTTCTCTAGTTTATTTCTTCTCATTACATGCCCCAAAAAATCTTGAATACTTGTCTACTTCTAATTTCTCTAATCAGTTTACGGTTTTAATTTGTTTCTTGTAGAAAAAAAAGTAGCTTAAAAGTCGACTTCATTGCACCGGGTTTTATCCCATATGGCTCGGTCTCTTTCTGCAGCGCGGAAAGCGTCGCACAAAGCACGAACTCCGTAGCTCTAGCGACGAACTTGTTTCTTGTAGGACTTGCTCATTGGTTTTACGGTTTTACCTCACCCTATATATAAGTAAATACCTGTCTCCGTGGCCAACCTGTCTCCGTGGCTAACGGCATGCGAACGCGGTTCGTGAGCCGCTTACCAGGCGTTCGAAACGCAGCCGCGACCGATTTGTGTAGCAGACCGTGTCGCGTTGTGTTATAACTTGTTGGTATGGGAGTCGGTCGTTCAAAAGGCAATGGCAAACTACTGAACGTAAAAACTTGCCTAGTACATCAATAGCAGCTGAAAAATGCTGTTGTTGACTGCAACGTCCTGTAAGGGATATGCAACATTAAAAAAATACATATAATCGCCAATGATTCGAACACTATCTCAGTACGGATTACCTCCCCTCCCCCCCTCCCCCTTTTAATAATAGAAATAATAATAATAATAATAAAACCCAAGTATAACAGCCAGCCCCCTTTTGGAAGATCAGTATATTCCACATAGCTAGTAACAGTTGTAACACCGTTAATTAATATTACTGAGTCGTGTAGTATTGAATTTTGCATTTTCCTCATGCCTTTATAAGTTAGCCTTGAATGATGTGTGAATGAAATAATTTATGAAAGAGATTGATAGAATGGTAGAATGTAAGACTGACCTGCGTGCTCTTAACCCTTTGAAAAAAAAAGTTTGGTCGTTCGTTCTGTCTGTACATCGTATTCTTTGCATTTCCCCTCAAAAATCCCATTTCCAAAGCAATTAGATGTTTTTCAGCTTGTCTGCTCATTTTCTACGTTTTGCATTCATACGAACGTATAGGTTTATGTGGCACCTCAACACTCTTTTTCCTATTGCAATTGACATCTTTTTATTGGTCAGTATGTTTCCCATCTTGAAAAAGACTACCTTCGGCATTGCGATTCTTGTTCTAATCACTTTAAGGTACCTCCCATCAAATGGTGTGAATGTTCTGAGACAGCTGTACCGGCTCACTTGTGGTATTTCTTTCTTCCTTGTGATGACCATAATCTGTGCCTTCTTACAATTTAATTCTAACTCTTTCTCTGCCAAGCGCCCTTACATCGCCACAGTTGACCGACGGTGACGGCCGTGAGCCCTTTAAACGCCACATTATAAACAGTGGTTTATTTGATACATTTCTGCTACCTTCCGCAATTGTAAGTGACGGTAAATTGAAAATTAACACACCCGGAACATTTCCTTTTCGGAATTGTAAGGTCAAACTTTGGCATCCATTGGTTTTTGTGAGTTTTTTGAGTTGTAAACTAGTGTTAATTAGTTTGTTTTGGTTTTTCACAAATGGCAACACCCTCGAGAATGCGGCCTCGTAGACTGACATCAGATCAAGCTAGATATTATATTTATAGTGATTTCAAGGACTTTGTGAAAGAGTCTAAAACTGAAACCACGTGCAGTATTCAGTTAGTTAGATTATTTCGTAGTAATGGAATACACCACTGAAAGCGAAAGTTCGTCATAATATGTCAAAATATGATGGCACATATCGAATTATGAATGCGATAATGGGACACATTTATGCCCCTAAATGTGTTTTGCCTATCACAAAGTATTTAAAGAGTATTTAAATAATTGAATTTAAAGAATAATAATTATAACTAAATAGAAAATAGTGTTTATATTCTTCTTCTCAGTACAATCTGAGTGGTGTGCTACTGACATTTTCCATTTTGTCTTATAATTACGTGCTTCAAAATATTATGTTTTAATTATGTTTTATTGGTGTTGTGGTGTAGTTCTTGTGATATTATTGAACAAAAGTGGTGTATGTAACAGTATTCAGCAAATTTAACCGGATTAGCTGCAGTGGATTATAAATAACGTCTTGGTAAGTGAAATGTTAACATAATTTTTACCTTTTTAATTTCAAATGTTATTACAAATCTCTCATTATTGTCATAATATTTCTAACCTATCAATTAATTATTAACACTGTCATGTTCCTTGCGCAATCGTCTTTGATTTGATATGTAATACAATATATCTGCTACCATTTTAACCATTTTAAAAGCATTATTGTGACACTCCAATATTGTGTACTTCCAATTTTCTGCCATGAATTTCTGTTTGGTCAGGACCCAATTTTTGCTTGGCACTGAAAGAGCCCTAGTTGTTCACTATGTGCAACAACCACATCAACTAAGTTTTACAGATCCTGCTCGTTGTCTGCAATCAATACTGCATCATCTGCATGTCAAATGTTATTAATGTTATGTCCCCCAATAGTGATTCATCTTTTATCTTCAAAATTTCTGAAACTATTGTCACTGTACAGGGAAAAAAGATATGGAGATATTACACATCCTCGTCGCACACCTGTCTTAATAGGCTGATATTGACCTACATATTATCAATTCTTATGGCAGTTTGTTGTATTCAATATATGTTTTACAAGTCTAAGGTCTTCCCCATTAATTTGCAGATCTAGAAGCATCTTCATAATGTTGACATGTCTTACTTTATCGAAAGCCTTTGTGTAGTCAATAAAGCAAAGATGTATATCGATGTTATTTAAATATTAATACTTAATATTTCTTCTTCTTCTTCTTCTTCTTCTTCTTCTTCTTCTTCTTCTTCTTCTTCTTCTTCTTCTTCTTCTTCTTCTTCTTCTTCTTCTTCTTCTTCTTCTTCTTCTTCTTCTTCTTCTTCTTCAGCGTTCCGAGCCATTGAGGTTCTTTGCTGCAGATACTATCGTCTGTCTGGTTGACCTTCTCTTGCCAGTCGTTGATTCCAAGTGCTTGTAGGTCTGTATATATATATTATCTCTCCACCGTCTTCTTGGTCTACTTCGGGGTCTACGGTCATTTATTTCCTGAGTGTAAGCGAGTTTTGTTTCCCTATTATCTTCCATTCTTTCTATATGCCCCAGCCATTGTAGTCTATTAGCCTTTATGATACCAGTGATTAGCGGGGACTTAAACAGATCATAAAATTCTTTGTTACTTCTTCTTTTCCACTCTCCACTTTGTGTATCCCTAATGGGTCCAAAGATGCGTCTTAAAACTTTGTTCTCTAAATGTTTGTAACAAGGCTTCGTCTCCTTTCGTTGTACTCCAGGTTTCAGAGCCATACAGCACATCTGGTCTGATCAGTGTTTTGTATATTGTGATTTTAGTGTTACGAGATAGCGCATTTGATTTTAGTAGATGTTGTTGTACATAGTATATCTTATTTCCAGAATTGATTCTAGATTGTACTTCTTCCCTTATGATGTTGGAGCAGTTGAAGATTGCACCCAGGTCTTTGTATGATTCCGTTCTTTTAATGGTCATATTATCTATTTGTATGTGGCCAGAGTTTTTAGCCATTCCTTCTCTTGAAATTACCATATATTCTGTCTTATCTTGGTTGATAACGAGCCCCATCTGTTGGGCTTTTTCCTTTAAGTGAGTCAATATTTCTAATATCTTTTGTTCATTTCCCCCTATAATATCTATATCTGCATAACCAAACAGCTTGGATATTCCTTCAATATCACATTACTCTTTTACCTTCCTTACAACTTTTCTCTAGAGCCAGATTGAAGAGTAGCGGCGTTAGTTCATCACCCTATTTCAAGCCAGATATTATATGGAAAGGGTCTGATTTCCTGCCTTTATATGTTACTATATTATAAGTATCTTCTATGCATAGTCTGGTCATATTGATTAACCTCCTTGGTATTCCAAATTCCTGCATAGCATTCCATAGACTATTCCTACGGACACTATCATAAGCCTTTTTAAAATCCACAAAAATGTTATGGAGATCTCTTTTATATTCCCAATTTTTCTCGGCTAAATCAACTAAATCAAATCAAATCAACTTTATTAGGGTCACAAATTGGGCGCGCAGGCCCGTCTTACATTCGGCCCTTCCAATCACTCGTCTTTCGTTCATCAAGAGCATTATACATTTACATAGGAAGAAAAATAAACATTGTGAAATGAATGTTGTAAACATAAACAAGGCTAATTACAATGTTATGAAGCCCATCTCCCACCTATCCATACATCACCCCGCCCACACAACACCCCCACCTACCCACACACACGCGCACCAAGGGACACATACACACCCCCACCTACCGACACACACACGCACACCAAGGGACACATACATACCCCACCAACCGACCCATCCCCCTCCCGCACATCCCCCACCCACACACACTGCCCTCACCTGATCCCCCAACTAAAACACACTCGCCACCCACAAACATTCCCCCACCAACCCACACATCCCACGCCCATCCACATCCTACCCCACACATCCTCTCTATTTGTCGTAAGATGAATATCTGATCTATTGTTGATCTGTTGTGTGTAAAACCAGCCTGGTAGTCACCTAATATGTCTTCTGAATATGGTTTTAGTCTATTTAGTAATACTGCGGATAGTATCTTATAGCTTGTGGACAGTAGTGATATTCCTCTATAATTTTCACATTGGAACTTGTCTTAAAGATAGGTATCAATAATGACTATTTCCAGTCATGGAACTATTAGTGTTGGAACTCTTCGCTGGCTGCTGAGGATGGGGACGCAGCGCTTATGGGAATGTCCCGAATGCTGTGATGTCGGTTCCTAAATCAATCAATCAATCAATCAATCCAGTCATGGGGTAATTCTTCTGTCCTCCAGATTTAATACTTAATACACTATACTATAATACTTAATATACTAATATACTTAATTAAACTTCTCATCAAATACTCAGAATTTACTAGACCCTTGCCTTCTACAAATCCATATTATTCTTCCCTTATTTCATGTTGTATTTTCTTTCTAACTCTTCGCACGATATTTTGTTAGCAAAATCTTTGTGATGTGGCTCATTATACTAATTGTTCAATGTTGATCACATTCCACGGCTCCTGATGTCTTTGGGATTGCAATAAATATAGAATTACATAGCCCCGGGAAGGTTAACCCAGTCAAAAAATGCCCGCAGAAGTCGGATGTGTCGGCCTAACGGCGCAAGAACGCAGCTCTGCTGTAAACAGGCACAACGCAATCACGTCCGAAAAAAAAAAAACAACTCTGGATGGACGCAGAAGAAGAAGAAGAAGTATTACATAGTTCCGGAGGTATATATCCAGCGTCGCATATTGTGTTCAGCAAACAGGTGACCTGGTCTATTTCATATTCTTCTAAGACATTGATCATTTGTGTTTGATGTTGTCTGGATCCTTGCCAGTTTTCAAATGGTTAAGAGCATTCTGAACTTCCATCTTCCAAATTGATAGTCCTTCATTATTATTCAGGATATAATACTGTTCGTTTCTTATATCATCATAAAGATCATTCACATAATCTGACCATACATGTAAAATCTGATCTTTTTCTATTATGATATTGCCATCTTTGGTCTTTAGGTAACCCGCTAATGTGTGTTTTCTTATGTTAGTGATGCCATACATTCGTTTTGCGCATTAATTTGTTATTCGGGGTATTGTATTTGTTTTAAATTTCCCTGTAATTTTCACCATGCCATATTTGTTGTGCCTCTTTGCACAATTTCCTAATTTTAATGTGAATCTCTTCATATTTTTCATGGTTATTTTTGATATTTCTTATATTCATGAGTTTTAAGATGTCTTCAGTCATCTATTTCTTACGTCCCATAATTTTCATTTCTGGGATGGTTGTTTCTGCAGCTTGACTGACTGACTTCTGTAATATTTCCCATTATAAATGACATCTTGAAATAGACTTTCCAGATCGCACAAAGCATAAAATGTGTTCTTTATCTCTACATTACATGTATTTTTGACTTATCACAAACATCAGAAAGGAACAGTCATATGTTTTTGGCCACATAATGAGAAGACAAATACTGGAATATTTTGTAACAATTGGAAAGATTTGTGAAAAGAGAGATAGAGGAAGACAGCGTGAGAAAATTATTGACAGTCTTGTGACTATTCGCTGGCTGTTGAACGAGGGGACGGGGTGCGTATGGTAATGTCCTTAGTGCAGTGATGGCAGTTCTTAACGCAACTCAAAACATATAAAAACTCTTTTCCACTCACTACAATCAAAACATGGTTTGGCAGAGGGAGAACACACTGGATGGTTTGACATAGGGAGAACATGCTGGATGGTTTGACAGAGGGAGAACACGGTGGATGGTTTGACATAGGGAGAATATGTTGGATGGTTTGACATAGGGAGAACATGTTGATGGTTTGACAGAGTGGGAATATGCTGGATGGTTTGACAGAGGGAGATCACGGTGGATGGTTTGACAGAGGGATAACGTGGTGGATGGTTTGACAGAGGGAGAACATGCTGGATTGCTTGACAGAGGGAGAACATGCTGGATCGCTTGACAGAGAGAGAACATGCTAGATGGTTTGACAGAAGGAGAACAAGCTGGATGCTTTGACAGAGGGAGAACATGCTGGATGGACTGACGGGGTGAGATCATGCTGGATGGTTTAACAAAGAGGGAAAACAGTAAATGGTTTGACAGAAGGAGAACACGCTGGATGGTTTGACAGAGGGAGAACATGCTGGATGGTTTGACAGGGTGAGATCATGCTGGATGGTTTAACAAAGAGGGAAAACGGTAAATGGTTTGACAGAAGGAGAACACGCTTGATGGTTTGACAGAAGGAGAACGCGCTTGATGGTTTGAGAGAGGGAAAACATGCTGGATGGTGTGACAGGGTGAGATCATGCTGGATGGTTTGACAGAAGGAAAACATGCTGGATGGTTTGACAAAGAGAGAACACGGTGAATGGTGTGACAAAGGGAGACCATACTAACTGATTTTGACAGAATAATATGGCATCCAAGTACTATTGACAATTATAGCATTTACACAGAAGGAACATGTCTATTGACGAAAATGATCGCATTGGAGCACTATAATACTCCCATGTCACACAAAGAGAACACAACCTTGTCACAGCTGACACAAAGAGAGCACTATAACACAACCATGTCACTGCTAACACAAAGAGAGCACTATAACACAACCATGTCACAGCTGACACAAAGAGAGCACTATAACACAACCATGTTACAGCTGACACAAAGAGAGCACTATAACACAACCATGTCACTGCTAACACAAAGAGAGCACTATAACACAACCATGTTACAGCTGACACAAAGAGAGCACTATAACACAACCATGTTACAGCTGACACAAAGAGAGCACTATAACACAACCATGTCACTGCTAACACAAAGAGAGCACTATAACACAACCATATCACAGCTGACACAAAGAGAGCACTATAACACAACCATGTCACAGCTGACACAAAGAGAGCACTATAACACAACCATGTTACAGCTGGCACAAAGAGAGCACTATAACACAACCATGACACAGCTGACACAACGAGAGCACTATAACACAACCATGACACAGCTGGCACAACGAGAGCACTATAACACAACCATGTTACAGCTGGCACAAAGAGAGCACTATAACACAACCATATCACAGCTGGCACAAAGAGAGCACTATAACACAATCATGTCACAAGTCACACAAAGAGAACACAACCATGTCACAGCTGACACAAAGAGAGCACTATAACATAAACATGTCACAAGTCAAACAAAGAGAGAACTATAACACAACCATGTCACAGCTGACACAAATAGAGCACTATAACACAACCATGTCACAAGTCACACAAAGAGAGCACTATAACACAACCATGTCACAAGTCACACAAAGAGAGCACTATAACACAACCATGTCACAAGTCACACAATGAGAGCACTATAGCACAACCATGTCACAAGTCACAAAAAGAGAGTACTATAACACAACCATGTCACAAGTCACACAATGAGAGCACTATAACATAATCATGTCACAAGTCACAAAAAGAGAGTACTATAACACAACCATGTCACAAGTCACACAAAGAGAGCACTATAACACAACCATGTCACAAGTCACAAAAAGATAGTACTATAACACAACCATGTCACAAGTCACACAAAGAGAACACAACCATGTCACAGCTGGCACAAAGAGAGCACTATAACACAATCATGTCACAGCTAGCACAAAGAGAGCACTATAACACAACCATGTCACAAGTCACACAAAGAGAGCACTTAACACAACCATGTCACAGCTAGCACAAAGAGAGCACTATAACACAACCATGTCACAGCTAGCACAAAGAGAGCACTATAACACAACCATGTCACAAGTCACACAAAGAGAGCACTTAACACAACCATGTCACAGCTGACACAAAGAGAGCACTATAACACAACCATGTCACAGCTGGCACAAAGAGAGCACTATAACACAACCATGTCACAAGTCACAAAAAGATAGTACTATAACACAACCATGTCACAAGTCACACAAAGAGAACACAACCATATCACAGCTGACACAAAGAGAGCACTATAACACAACCATATCACAGCTGGCACAAAGAGAGCAATATAACACAACCATATCACAGCTGACACAAAGAGAGCAATATAACACAACCATGTCACAGCTGACACAAAGAGAGCACTATAACACAACCATATCACAGCTGACACAAAGAGAGCAATATAACACAACCATGTCACAGCTGGCACAAAGAGAGCACTATAACACAACCATATCACAGCTGACACAAAGAGAGCAATATAACACAACCATATCACAGCTGACACAAAGAGAGAACTATAACACAACCATGTCACAGCTGGCACAAAGAGAGCACTATAACACAACCATATCACTGCTGGCACAAAGAGAGCACTATAACACAATCATGTCACAAGTCGCACAACGAGAGCACTATAACACAACCATGTCACAAGTCACACAAAAAGAACACAACCATGTCACAGCAGGCACAAAGAGAGCACTTAACACAACCATGTCACAAGTCACACAAAGAGAGCACTATAACACAACCATGTCACAGCTGGCACAAAGAGAGCACTATAACACAACCATATCACAGCTGGCACAAAGAGAGCACTATAACACAACCATGTCACAAGTCACACAAAGAGAGCACTATAACACAACCATGTCACAAGTCACACAAAGAGAGCACTATAACACAACCATGTCACAGCTGACACAAAGAGAGCACTATAACACAACCATATCACAGCTGGCACAAAGAGAGCAGTATAACACAACCATATTACAGTTGACACAAAGAGAGCAATATAACACAACCATATCACAGCTGACACAAAGAGAGCACTATAACACAACCATGTCACAGCTGGCACAAAGAGAGCACTATAACACAACCATATCACTGCTGGCACAAAGAGAGCACTATAACACAATCATGTCACAAGTCGCACAACGAGAGCACTATAACATAATCATGTCACAAGTCACACAAAAAGAACACAACCATGTCACAGCAGGCACAAAGAGAGCACTTAACACAACCATGTCACAGGTAGCACAAAGAGAGCACTATAACACAACCATGTCACAAGTCAAACAAAGAGAGCACTATAACACAACCATGTCACAAGTCACACAAAGAGAGCACTATAACACAACCATGTCACAAGTCACACAAAGAGAGCACTATAACACAACCATGTCACAAGTCACACAAAGAGAGCACTATAACACAACCATGTCACAAGTCACACAAAGAGAGCACTATAACACAACCATGTCACAAGTCACACAAAGAGAGCACTATAACACAACCATGTCACAAGTCACACAAAGAGAGCACTATAACACAACCATGTCACATGTCACACAAACGAACACTATAACACCACCATGTCACATGTCACACAAAGAGAGCACTATAACACAACCATGTCACAAGTCACACAAAGAGAGCACTATAACACAACCATGTCACAAGTCACACAAAGAGAGCACTATAAACACAACCATGTCACAAGTCACACAAAGAGAGCACTATAACACAACCATGTCACAAGTCACACAAAGAGAGCACTATAACACAACCATGTCACAAGTCACACAAAGAGAGCACTATAACACAACCATGTCACAAGTCACACAAAGAGAGCACTATAACACAACCATGTCACATGTCACACAAACGGAACACTATAACACCACCATGTCACATGTCACACAAAGAGAGCACTATAACACAACCATGTCACAAGTCACACAAACAGAGCACTATAACACCACCATGTCACATGTCACACAAAGAGAGCACTATAACACAACCATGTCACAAGTCACACAAAGAGAGCACTATAACACAACCATGTCACAAGTCACACAAAGAGAGCACTATAACACAACCATGTCACATGTCACACAAACGGAACACTATAACACCACCATGTCACAATGTCACACAAAGAGAGCACTATAACACAACCATGTCACAAGTCACACAAACAGAGCACTATAACACCACCATGTCACATGTCACACAAAGAGAGCACTATAACACCACCATGTCACATGTCACACAAAGAGAGCACTATAACACAACCATATCACAGTTGACACAAATAGAGCACTATAATGCTTGAGGCTAACTGGCCTGCGATGCCATCCACTCACACTGGTCTAACACTGATCATCTCCTGGGAGCAGCTCTTCGTTTTGCTGCACGTCCAGTGATCGTGCCCCAGTGTGACTAACGTTGTAAAGATTACCATGTCACATCGCACATGTGAAGCTCTAGCACTGGTTTCGCTAGTCCCACTCAGATAGACAAGTATTGAGAAATGTGTCTGCACTAGTCCCACTCAGAGAAACGAGTATAGTGTTGAGAAATGTGTCTGCGCTTGTCCCACTCCGAGCGACGAGTATAGCATTGAAGAATGTGTCTACGCTAGTTCCACTCAGAGAGACGAGTATTGAGACATGTGCCTGTGCTAGTCCCACTCCGATAGACGAGTATTGAGACATGTGTCTGCGCTAGTCCCACTCAGAGAGACTAGTATTGAGACGTGTCTGCACTAGTCCCACTCAGATAGACGACTATTGAGACATGCGCCTGTGCTAGTCCCACTCAAATAGATGAGCATTGAGACATGTGTCTGCTCTAGTCCCACTCAGAGAGACGAGTATTGAGACATGTGCCTGTGCTAGTCCCACTCAGATAGACGAGTATTGAGACATGTGTCTGCGCTAGTCCCACTCCGATAGACGAGTATTGAGAAATGCGTCTGCACAAGTCCAACTCAGAGAGACGAGTATAGTATTAAGAAATATGTTTGCGCTAGTTACACTCCCATAGACCCAAACCCCGTTCAACGCTCAGCGGACCTGAACGCCGAGGGACCACGCTCCAGAACAAACATCCTGTTCGTCCTGATTTATAGTCAAACAACCCAGCAACAGATACCAACAACTACTATAGAAAGAAAGAAACTGAAACAAATGAACAACTTACGAGGGCAGCTAGTTGTCATGAAAAACGACAATATCATGATGCATTTCCCAACAGCACTAGTGGTTGAGTTCGTGTAAAGAAAATGCCAGCAAGACAGCCGGTTTGGTCATGTAATAAGATTATCACAATTCGTTGCCCTTCTAAGAGATCTAGCGCTGAAAAGCGGGAGGACATGTTTAAAGTGGACCACACAAACGAAAGATGAGCTAAACAACTGAGTCTGTGAAACCATCGTGTCAAACTTAGATCCAGGTGTAATATTAGCTGTTAAAAATATCAGCTTTTTAAGTTATCAGCTTTTAAAAATATCAGCTTAGGAATAACTGGGATAGAGAGGGTTACATTAACAGCTGCTTGGTTCAAACTAAGGTATTACCCTGGCTAGCTCAGAATTACTAGGTCAGCCTTCAACCTATGCAGACCTGGTTTGATTCGCGGTGCTACTTTGTGGAGTAGAACAAATACCTGAAGGATGGTCCTGTTCACCTGATCCTGGTGTAGTAAATCAGCCGTCTAGTCGCCTCGGATACGGGCGAAAAGTTGGAAGTACCCGTGTACACGTTAAAAATTCCATTTGCAGATAAAAATCAAAAAGCGTAGGCCAAATAGACAGCTGCCCATTCTGAGTAAACAATTAGTACAACTTACCCACAAATTAATATTCATGACATTTGTGATTCTGCGATGCACACATTTTAATCCTCATCGGTGCTACCGAGTTCGTGCAGCGTACCAAGATCCTCCTTGTGTGATGTATGTGGGAAGACTGGGGTACTTATGATGATGTCTGTGTGCAATGATAGGAATCCTTGACCCAACAACAAGTTAATAACACACACACATCACATTTGAAAGCTCTGAACCAAATTAACAACACAAACATCAGCAATTGTATTATCTCTATGGGTGTATTCTGTGAGGGCCATGTCCAGCGGTCAGCAACAAACTTCAAGCAATCGTATTATCTCTATGGGTGTATTCTGTGGGAGCCATGTCCAGTGATCAGCAACGACTCTGCACGCCAACACAAGGATGGTTTCCGCAGAGACATAACCACACCTGGCCGGACTGATGCTGTTCCCTGACTGCTCCTTATTTTATCAGCTTTGATGGGGATACGCCGAAACTCCTGCCTCGATCCTGGACCGAGGTCTTGTCTTTTGAAGGTGGGTATAAGATTCTGGAAAGACGAGGGTAGTGGGCATTCTTCAGTTGACCCTCCAGCCAGGAAGCTGCAAGAGGCGATGGGCAAGCGTTGAGAACTCTCATGACTTCATTGATAAGTTCTGTCGTGTCATGTCGGAGTTGTCAGTCTTACATTTGATGTCTATGAACACTAGTATAATTATCATCATCATCAAATGCCTTGCCGGCAGGCGTTGGCGATCATGCTTTTCCACAAATTGAGATTTCCGACGGCATGGATCAATTCGTGTGCAGACTCTCTTCCGTGCCAAGACATAGGACTGTCAAGAATTTTCTCTCGCTGTCTTCCAATATCTACCTTTTCACAGATCTTTCCGTCTGTGACAATATCTTAAAGTTTTTGTCTTCTCATAATGTGGCCGAAAATGTGGACTACCTCTTTCACATGTTTGTGATAAGTTAGTCTTTGCGACATAGCCTCCCTCAAAATTTCCAAATTGCTGATTTCGGGCGTCCAATGAATTTCAGCATTCTTCTATAAAGCCACATCTCCAAGGTTTCTAGGGATATCTTCGTCTGTTTACTAATTGTACATTATTCGCAGCCGTATGTTAAAAGTGGTTCTTTGTAACATTCAAGAACTATTTTTCTAACTTCCAAGGTCAATGACGTATTGTTTAAAAAGATCATGTGATAGAATGCAGTTGTTGCTTGTCCTTTTCTGTCCATGAATATATGGCTCCATTATTGTAACATCACAGGCATTAGCCGGGCGTGAAAGAGATGAACAATTCTTAAAGACATTGGGGATAAACAGACAATGATGGGACAGCATATCCAAGAAAAGATTTTGTTAAATTGGCCACAATTTGACTAGCAACTAATTTGATGATCATTACTACACTTTAAACATATTTTTGTGACTGTCCACTATATTATTTTTGGAGAAATAATGTTATTGTTTTCCCTTGTCTTCCACATTACACAAGTGATTTACACATCTGATGATGATTACTATACTTTAAATCTATTTTTGTGACTGTCATTAGATTATTTGGCGAAATAATGTTATGGTTTTCCCTTGGCTTCCACGATACACAAGAGATTTACACATTATACCTCATCTATTTTAGTTTTTTTGCCAGTATTTGCATTTTGACTGGAAAGCGGCCGAAATTGGTAACTCATATCTCCGAATACTGAAGAAATTTGAAATGGCGCCACATTGCCTTTCTGAGACGATAGTTGCACTTCCACTCTTTCTAAGTTAGACACACTGTCCAGAGTATCACCGTTGTCGTAACTGGGCTAGGTGTCTGTTAGCTAGTACGTACGTGAGACGTTTGCCAGGTCAGTATGTCTGCAGTCAGGACTTGGTCAGATATTACTGAGCCACTATGTGATAATACATGTTACTATCTGCTTTCTGTTAGCGCCAAATGTTGGGCGGCGCTCACAAACCGGACACTCCACATTGTGCCAAGGGCTTCGGAAGGAGGAGTGCAATTGGGAGGGTACAAGTCTTATCATGGTGCAAGGAAATGTAACCTAAAACCTAAATGTCATGGCAAGGCAGGCCAGGCCCTAAGCCTTGGTCGGCAAATGGTCTTGGGTTGAAGCTTTGACAGGCGGCCAGTTAGAGCATTGCTTTGCTGACCCTTCAGCTTCTGCAGTTTGTCTTGTTCCAGATGTATTGATGTTAACTTTCCTATAGAGTAAACCAGGCAGGCCAAAAGAGGGATCATGCTGCATGGGTAACGCATGGAATCTACAATTCAGCAAAGACTTTGTGTTATGTAGAAGATATTAGGCCATTTTTAAGCACAATGAAACAAACTTTTGTCTGTCAAGAAAGCAAGGTGCCAGTAGAAAGTCTGATGGCGACGTGATGGTAAGTTACTGCCACCAGTAGTAAGTCTGCCGACATAAGATGGTCATTTAATGCCACCAGTAGTAAGTCTGCCGAAAAAAGATGGTCAGTTAATGCCACCAGTAGTAAGTCTGCCGAAAAAAGATGGTCATTTAATGCCACCAGTAGTAAGTCTGCCGAAAAAAGATGGTCAGTTAATGCCACCAGTAGTAAGTCTGCCGAAAAAAGATGGTCATTTAATGCCACCAGTAGTAAGTCTGCCGAAAAAAGATGGTCAGTTAATGCCACCAGTAGTAAGTCTCCCGAAAAAAGATGGTCATTTAATGCCACCAGTAGTAAGTCTGCCGATAAAAGATGGTCATTTAATGCCACCAGTAGTAAGTCTGCCGAAAAAAGATGGTCAGTTAATGCTAACAGTAGTAAGTCTGATGGCGACGTGATGGTATGTTACTGCTACCATTAGTAAGTCTGGTGGCGACGTGATGGTATGTTACTGCTACCAGTAGTAAGTCTGATGGCGACGTGATGGTATGTTACTGCTACCATTAGTAAGTCTGGTGGCGACGTGATGGTATGTTACTGCTACCAGTAGTAAGTCTGGTGGCGACGTGATGGTATGTTACTGCTACCATTAGTAAGTCTGGTGGCGACGTGATGGTATGTTACTGCTACCATTAGTAAGTCTGGTGGCGACGTGATGGTATGTTACTGCTACCAGTAGTAAGTCTGATGGCGACGTGATGGTATGTTACTGCTACCAGTAGTAAGTCTGGTGGCGACGTGATGGTACGTTACTGCTACCAGTAGTAAGTCTGATGGCGACGTGATGGTACGTTACTGCTACCAGTAGTAAGTCTGGTGGCGACGTGATGGTATGTTACTGCTACCATTAGTAAGTCTGGTGGCGTCGTGATGATATGTTACTGCTACCAGTAGTAAGTCTGGTGGCGACGTGATGGTACGTTACTGCTACCAGTAGTAAGTCTGGTGGCGACGTGATGGTACGTTACTGCTACCAGTAGTAAGTCTGCCGACATAAGATGGCCATTTACTGCTACCAGTAGTAAGTCTGCCGACATAAGATAGGTAAGTTACTGCTACCAGTAGTAAGTCTGCCGACATAAGATGGTAAGTTACTGCTACCAGTAGTAAGTCTGCCGACATAAGATGGTAAGTTACTGCTACCAGTAGTAAAGTCTGCCGACATAAGATGGTAAGTTACTGTTACATCCGACTGTAGAGTCGTGTGCAGGTGAAGTCTTCTGAACGTCACCGGTTCGAATCTGGTGACCGTCATCCAGTGGATTGACGACTGATGTGGGCGATCATGCTTCTCCTCAAATTACGATCTCCGACGTCATGGATCAATTAGTGAGGTTGACTCCCTTCCATGCCATGACACAAGACTGTCAATAATCGTTGAACGCTTTCTTCCTCCATCTCTCTTTCCGCAAATCTTTTGGTTTGTCGCAACGTGTTCCAGTGTGTGTCTTCTCATAACGGGGCCAACAAATGACGAATGCCTCTTTCTGTTGTTTGAGATAAGTTCTCTTTTCCACTCAGCCTCCCTCAAAAAGTCCTGATTGCTCGTTTTGCCCGCCCAAGTAATTCTCAGCATTCCTCTATATAATCTGGTTTACTTGTAGCAATACCTGGCATGTATGAATTCTGTAGTTAAAATCTGATGACAAACTCAGGCACTACAAATATGCTATACACATGTAGTAGATTAGTTGGCTGATGCACTTACTCTCAGCTCCCAGGCGCCTGCGATGATCTTTAACTACGGAGCCTTCGAGCACGGCCTGGCAGTTAATCTGTGTGGGCGGTAAAGGAAGTTCCTCCTCCAGGCTGTACACATCGGCGGGACAGTGTGCTCTTGACTGCATCTGCCTACAGACACAAATCCTCGTTGGATGTTACTGAGTCTGACAGCAAACACAAATCCTCGTAGGATGTTACTGAATCTGACAACAGACACACATCCTCGTAGGATGTTACTTAATCTGACAGCAAACACAAATCCTCGTAGGATGTTACTGAATCTGACAACATACACAAATCCTCGTAGGATGTTACTGAATCTGACAGCAAACACAAATCCTCGTAGGATGTTACTGAATCTGACAAAATACACAAATCCTCGTAGGATGTTACTGAATCTGACAGCAAACACAAATCCTTGTAGGATGTTACTGAATCTGACAACAGACACACATCCTTTTGCCATGTTACTCATCGTCATCATGTGCCATTACAATAGGCATAGGCGGACATATTTCGCCATCTCACGCGATCACCAGAGTCGTGGATCAGCTTCAGTGTTTTCGCATCAATTATGCCATGTGGCTAGGCCGTCTAAATATTTACTTCTCTTGGCCGTCCCCTTGTTCTTTTCCCCTCAATCTTACCGGTTTACACACAGGTCTCTAGTTAATTTCTTCTCATAACTTGTATATGAATTGACGAAACCTCATTTTCTAGGTGTCTGTAAAGAAAGCAGTTTGCCATTGCTTTCCTTCTTGGCAGTGACCTTACAGGTCGATGACCGCAGCTAATGTCAACAAAAAGAGATCCTCTGCCTGTTGTCGTGAAATTGCATATCATAACCAACAACTACCTGTTGGCTGCTCTTCGACTTCATCCACCACCTGCACACATGGCTTCACGTAACCCTGATCGGGGGATAAACGGATACTCCTCCTTGCCCAAGGGTGTCCCGTAGACTAGCGGGCGAAGGAGGCACCTTACTTCTCTTTTGACAGGGGATACCCCTACCCCGCCATCCGAACTTGTTCCTGCCTCTGGTTAATCAACCCAAAACTGATTAATGATCAAAGAAAGACTGGAACATCTGACAGGACACATGGAAAAAAGAGCCTTAAGACAGCAGAGAGAAAAAAACATATCACACAGGAGGTATCACGCCCCGAAGTATACTAGCACATCAAGTGATAACACCGGGCATCAGTGTTAGAGACATAAACGAGTATTTGAAACAAGAGTATCCACACCGAACTGATATAAGCATATTGATCACGGGTAGGAACTTTACATTCCCGAGTTTGTTCGATTTTCTCAAAATACGGAAGCCAGGGTCACCAATGGGCATGGAAGTAAACGGGTAAATACTAGAACAAGTAACAAGTTTCTCCCATCTTGGATATATAATAACAAATGATGACAGAAGTAAAACAGAGATAAAACAAGAGAATGGGAATGATCAATAATAATTGCAACAACATGGAATACTATTTTCCTCTAGAGAGATAAAATTACAACAACATGAAATGCCATTTACCTCAGGAGAGATACAATTACAACATGAAACGTCATTTACCCCAGGAGACGATAAAATTACAACATGAAACACTCTTTACCTCTTGAGAGATAAAATTACAACAACATGAAATACTATTCACCTCAAGAGAGATAAAATTACAACAACATGAAACACTATTTACCTCTAGATAAATAAACAATAAATTATAAATGAGAAATGTCAAACTGTATATGTTCAACATTTATATTTGGCGCTTAATCCTAGATAATTAACAAGAAACTAAACACTGAAATGAGGCCCCAAGAATGTGGATATGCAGAAGAATAGTCTGAATTTCACAGAAACATAAACAATCAAATACAGAGTTGCTACATTGGCTGGGAATAAAATAAGAATTGATAAAAGAAATAAAAAGCGATAAGAGAAATATCTCCGCCACAGTTTTAAAAAATAAACACACATAATGCTAATAAAATTTGTTGAGTTGAGTTGAGTTGAGTTCAGTTGAGTTAAAACCGACATCACTGCACTCAGGACATTCCCATACGTGCTACATCTCCTCATTCAACAGCCATCGAAGAGTCATACTACTAATCGTTCCCACCGCTATCTGATTAAAAGTTCTCCTGGTCTTCCCTCTCAGTTTTGAAATTCTTCCAGAACCCCTGCCGATCCCCCGCAATCTCATTCTTTCCACATATGGGTTCTCAATCTGTTCCTCCGCCTTCTCCACCTGGTCCCACAAGCGCACGACCACCTTCCCCTTGTCCATAGGCAAACTACCACAAAGAGGTGCAATCCCTGCTAGCCTATCAGCCTTTTCATTCCCCCGTACCCCCGCATGACCAGGACAAAATATCCATACAATTCTCACAATCTGTGACCTCTGAAGCGACGAGAGCCATTCCACATGAAACATTCCTTTTTCCTCCTTGCTAAGCATACTCTTTGAATCCGTAATGAATACAACGTGTGTTGCAGTAGTCTCCTCTAGCCACCGGAATGCCGCTGTTACTGCCTCCACCTCCATTCTCATGCTGGAGGTCGTAGTCTCATATGCCAGACTCTCCTTTTTCAAGACTCGTCCATTAGCCTTTGCAATAAAGCCCCAGCCACTACGTCTGTTTCTCACCACTGACCCATCGGTGTAGATGACTATGTCACCTTGGTGTGTATTGCTCTGGATCCGCTGTTGCACTTCAAACTCAGTGCGGCCCTAATGTAAACACAGAATCCACAAACAATATTTTGCACGATTTATTGCCTGGACTATCTACAGAGTTATATATCATATGCAGTGAGTAAGTGAATAATACGTGTGTTGAAACAATTAAAACACACAGCCACAGGTGTTGTTAGAATGTGGAACTATTTATGTTTGCATATATAATTCAGTATAATTCTGCAGTATGCGTCTGACTAGAGGCAGCAAAATATGTCAGGCGATAAATCGTGCAACATAATGTTTGTGGCGTGTGTGCATAAATCCGCACAGGGAGTACATTGGTTTGACTCACATACAAACCAGAATGGGGAGAAATATCAAAGGCCAGTGAACACGAGGCAGACAGCGATGTTTGAGAAAAACATCAAGAGATTGAGAACTGCAGTGTGCCAGTATGTGCAGTGTGTACAGGCAGTGTGTACAAGCAGTGTGTACCGTCAGTGTGTACAGACAGTGTATGCAGAGAGTGTGTACAGACCGTGTGTACAGTCCAATGTATCAGTGTGTACAGACTAGGGACAGACAGTGTTGCAAGTTCATTGCACTGCAGGCAATCCTTATTGTGGAGACGGCACCTGGTTGATTGGTTGATGGTGACTGAGCAGACGTGGCGTTGCACATAGCGCAACCATTTGCACCATTTACACCAACATATTACAATTATTATTCTAATAACAGAAGGCACACACAATAGCTTGCACAATTTATTGCCTGACATATTTCGCTGCATATTGCAGAGTTATATATCATCTGAATTGGATAGATGAATCATATTTTGGCTGGAATACTTAATACAAATAGTCACTGATACTATTGGAATGTCGAGCATTTATTATCCACACAGCAACCGCAACGTCACTACGAAGTCTTTCTGTCTGCATAACCGAGGTTTCAGACATCTAATTGTTAAAGTCTCATTGTATTGAGTTTATTGTTCATTGACTACAGTATACTACACGACTTCACTTTGTTTACTCTATGGCCGCAATTTTGCAGATTTTGAGAGATGCCGAGGCCGGTGTTTTATAGCCTGTCGCCTGCACGGGGTTCTTGAAGAATGATTAGCTGTCTTTTCCACCCATACTTGTATATGTTCGGATACTCGATTTGCTAATTGTCTTTCCGCAATGCCTATGTAAGTTATTAGTATTATTATTATTATTATTATTATTATTATTATTATTATTATTATTATTATTATTATTATTATTATTATTATTATTATATTTAGACCTACCACATCAAGAAATCCTGCAGACCCAGCTCTTTGGTTTGAGCAAAGATAGAATTCCTCTCCATGGCTCCCTGGAACTGGCTGCGAGTGTAATTCGTAGATGTGCAAAGACCGTCCTTGAACCCGGTGACCTGATCTTAAAATGTAAACATCCTGCGATATAGAAATACTTCTGAAAAAAAACAAAAAAACATAAGTATTACAAGGCAGTATTACCAGAAAGTGCTACGAAAAAGTATTACATGAAAGATTTACAAGAAAGTATTAAAAGAAAGTGCTCCGAAAAAATGTTGCAAGAAAGTAGCACAAAGACATAGAACAAGAAAGTAATACAAGAAAGTAGTACAAGCATGTTTTACAAGAGCTACGAAAAAAAATATTATAAGAAAGTATTAGAAGAAAGTGCTGGGAACAATGACTCAAGAAAGAAGTAAAAGACAGTAGTACAATAAAGTAGTACAAGAAAGTAATGCGAGGAAGAACAGATTCCAATATTCTGTCTACACAGTAAACGTGAAAAACAAAAAATAAAAACAGACGAATCTGTGCAAATATCCAGGCTGCACGTCAGTAGGCAATGACAGATGTGACCTAGTGACAACAATGACAGGTGTGACATAGCGACAACAATGACAGGTGTGACATAGTGACAACAATGACAGGTGTGACATAGTGACAACAATGACAGATGTGACATAGTGAAAACAATGACAGGTGTGACACAGTGACAACAATGACAGGTGTGACATAGTGACAACAATGACAGGTGTGACATAGTGACAAGAATACACATGTGACATAGTGACAACAATGACAGATGTGACATAGCGACAACAATGACAGATGTGACCTAGTGACAACAATGACAGATGTGACATAGTGACAACAATGACAGGTGTGACATAGCGACAACAATGACAGGTGTGTCATAGTGACATAAATGACAGGTGTGACAGTGACAACAATACAGATGTGACATAGTGACAAAAATGACAGATGTGACATGGTGACAACAATACATATGTGACATAGTGACAACAATGATAGATGTGACATATTGACAACAATGACAGGTGTGACATAGCGACAACAATGAAAGGTGTGACATAGCGACAACAATGACAGGTGTGACATAGTGACAACAATACAGATGTGACATAGTGACAACAATGACAGATGTGACATAGTGACAACAATACAGATGTGACATAGTGACAACAATGACAGATGTGACATGGTGACACCAATGACAGATGTGACATAGTGACAACAATGACAGGTGTGACATAGCGACAACATTGACATGTGTGACATAGTGACAACAATGACAGGTGTGACATAGCGACAACAATGACAGGTGTGTCATAGTGACAACAATGAAAGATGTGACATAGCGACAACAATGACAGGTGTGACATAGTGACAACAATACAGGTGTGACATAGTGACAACAATACAGATGTGACATAGTGACAACAATGACAGATGTGACATAGTGACAACAATACAGATGTGTCATAGTGACAACAATGACAGATGTGACATAGTGACAACAATGACAGGTGTGACATAGCGACAACAATGACAGGTGTGTCATAGTGACAACAATGACAGATGTGACATAGCGACAACAATGACAAGGGTGACGCGGCAGCAACAATGACAGGTGTGACAACAGAGATCAACACAAGAATCACCCTACCCAATGACTCTTTCCACCAAATGACCAACATTATATTAAAAAAACATCCTTTGAAGTTATGGCGTGGCTGAGTAGGGGTGAAGGTGCTTAAATTTTCTGTGCTGACCGCGGCCTTGTTTGAACCATTTCACACACCAGTCAGTGTGACTTAATTGTTGACTTCCGCCCTTGACATGGGGACTAAATAACCAGTGTCTCAAAAGTCGGAGTTGGTTCGCCCGATGACGAGGAACACTAGTAAAAAGGAAGGCTAACCCTCACGTAACAATCAGTCTAATGTACTCACTAGTCGCAGCAACTACCAGTGGTAACAGTAGCATGTATGTTCGAACGAAACAGAACAAAATTTCAAAAACCAAATTTCACGACAAGCGTAGAATCCGCTCACTGAAAGGTTGTGTTGACCTGTTCAACTGTGGTATTGTGAATGCTGGACAGTGAGATGGCGGAGGTACTGACGGTAGGCGAGGACGTGGTATTGTGATTGCTAGTGATGGCGGAGGTGCTGAAGGTAGTCGAGATGTGGTGTCCCAAGTGACGACCAGATCCTCTGGTCATTCCCTGGAGCATCAGTCTCTCCCGGCCATCATGATCTGTATGTTGTACTGCATTATTCATACTCTCTCACACGAACCGGACAACGTCTGCCTTATCCTGCTTCAAAACCGCACCGAGTGGTTCGGACCCAGCCAATCTGTCCGTCTGCTCGTCTCCCAGCACGCCAGCATGTCAGGTAAAATAAATGACATGTCCCCCACGCCCTGAAACTGTCGGCAATATGGCGCTTGTTGCATGATGTTACAGGCCCAATAGCACAAAGTCAGCAGAGTAGTTAATATCACGTTGTGGTGATATATCATAGTGTAGTTAATATCACGGTTTAGTAATATATCACAGTCTATTTAATATAAAGTTGTAGTGATATATCACAGTGTAGTTAATATCACATTGTGGTGATATATCACAGTGTAGTTAATATCACGTTGTGGTGATATATCACAGCGTAGTTAATATCACGTTGTGGTGATATATCACTGTGTAGTTAATATCACTGTTTAGTAATATATCACTGTGTAGTTAATAATACGGTTTAGTAATATATCACAGTGTAGTTACTATCACGTTGTAGTGATATATCACAGTGTAGTTACTATCACGTTGTAGTGATATATCACAGTGTAGTTACTATCACGTTGTAGTGATATATCACAGTGTAGTTACTATCACGTTGTAGTGATATATCACAGTGTAGTTAATATCACGTTGTAGTGATATATCACAGTGTAGTTAATATCACGATTTAGTAATATATAACAGTGTAGTTAATATCACGTTGGCTGCGTGTATCTTCTTTCTGGTACCATTTCAGGTCGGGTTTACAGGGCAGCTCAGATCAATGAAAAACCAATCCTCTCCCGTGGGGATTCGAACGATAAACCACCGCGCCGACAGGTAAGGGTGCCAGCCTCTGCGTCACAGTGGCTTCCTTGTGAAATGTTGAATGTTACAAGATGAGTGGAAGGTACACGCAAATAAATGAATAGAACAAGTGCAAAGTACAAGATGGAGCACACAAGGTCCGAACCTCAAATAACACTGCAGCCTCACTAGAGGAACAAGCTCACCAGGGCAGTACAGAACCAAGACACTCTCTCCTCTGTTTTTCAGTTATACGAATATATAACTGTTCTACTTCCGTGGAGGTATCTCTCCGCAGGTCTACAAATCCCCGCACTCTCTGTGCCTTTGTGCGGTGCGTTGTCCCTGTCGCACACGTTTAGTTTGGGTGACGGATTGTGCCACGCTAACGTATAGTTTTGTGTCTAGTTTGTTGAAGTGTGCATGAAATGATGACATCCACGGGTCGGCTTCATTTGCTGCCCGACGTTTACAGAATAGTGCCAGTTATTTATTCTGACCCACACTCGCTACAGTTGAGGGGAAGCACTGTGGAGATGGCCCACGAGCTGAGTTGATGTTGTCACGGTACAACGCGCTGTATACACAAGTCAAGGAACATCGCGCTGTGTACTCTAGTTACGTACAACGCTCTGTATGCACTAGTCACGGTACAACGTGCTGTATACAATAATCACCGTACAACGCTCTGTATGCACTAGTCACGGTACAACGTGCTGTATACAATAATCACCGTACAACGCTCTAACTAGTCACGGTACAACTCGCTGTATACACTAGTCAGGGTACAATGTGCTATATACACTAGTCACGGTACAACGCTCTGTATATACTAGTCACGGTACAACGTAAATGCAGTGTATATACTGAGAACAGTAATTGAACGTTCTATAGAAGTAAATAAAGCTCTAAATCTTTGCTTTATTGTCTACACAAAGGCTTTTGATATAGTGAGACATGTCGACATTGTATGGATGCTTGCAGGTCTACAAGTTGACGGAAAATACCTTATACTTGTATGAAACATATATTGGATTGATTGATTGATTGATTGATTGATTGATTGATTGATGTAGGAACCGACATCACAGCATTCGGGACATTCCCATAAGCGCTCCGTCCCCATCCTCAGCAACCAGCGAAGAGTTCCAACACTAATAGCTCCAGTAGAAATCTGATTATATGTCCGCCTCACCTTTCCTCTGAACGTCGAGCGTCGGCCAGATCCCCTCGTCACTCCTCGCTGTCTCATTCTAACCAGACTATAGTGATCCATTTGCTCCTCCGAGTTGTACACGTGCTCCCACAAGGCCGCAACCACATCTGCCTTGTCATGCATCAATACTCCACCAAGTGTTCTGTCGAGCCAGCCAATCTGTCCGCCTGTTCATTCCCGAGCACACCGGAATGCCCAGGAGAAACGATCCAGGGCATCTACATCTAGCTTAAGAATGGAGGTGGAGGCGGTCAGTGCAGCTTTCCGCTGGATAGAAAACACGATACATACACACATTGTGATTGTAACTGACTCAGAAAGCATGCTGAGGAGGGTGAGAACAGGCAAGCTTCGTGCAGAGTGGCTTGCTTGGCTTCGGAGGTCACGGGTAGCAAGCATCACCTGGAAACATATATTGGAAACAACAAGCTGCGTGGGTGGTCATGTTTTGCCATCTCACTCGATCACCAGAGTCGTGGATCAGCCCTGTGTTCTTTTCTCGACCATGCCACGTGGCCATGCCACCCAGGTATTTACTTCTCGGTCTTCCCCTTGGTCTCTTCCCTTTTATCTTGCCAGTTGTCACAAAGTTCTCAATTTCATTTCTTCTCATAACATGCCCAAACAATGTTGACTGTCTACGTCTAATGTCTCTAATCAATTTATGATCGTCATTTCTTTCTTGAAGGACTTATTCATTGTTTGTTCTGTCTGTCCATGGTATTCTTTGTATTTTCCTCAGAAACCACATTTCCACAGCCATCAGAAATTTTTCAGCTCGTCTGCTCATTATCCACGCTTCATATCCATACTTGTTCTATGTAGCACCTCAACACTCATTTTCTCGTTTCACTTGATATCTTTTTATTGGTCAGTATGTTTTTCATCTTGCAAAAGGCTACCTTCGCAATGGCGATTCTTGTTCTAATCTCTTCAAGGCATCTCCCATCAGATGTTATGACTGTTCCGAGATAACTGTACCAATTGACTTGTTTAAGAATATTCCCATTTACTTGTATATTACACTGTGGCATTTCCTTGTTCCCAGTGACGACCATAATCTGTGTCTTCTTACAGTTCAATCGTAACCCTAGTTGTTCACTGACTAGTTCTATGATGTCGATACTAAATCTTGCTTTCCAAAACAATCTTAATATTCTCAAATATATCGTGCTACCACAGTTACATCTTAAAGTTACATTTAAAGTCGCATCTCTCATTTGCGGAGGTGGAGCACATGGCGCAGACGACAAAGAAGAATGAAGAGATTCTACGAGATATCAAAGCGGAGAAAGAAATGCTAAATACTGAAATGGAACTAATTCAAATCAAACCAGCAGAAGCCACGGAAAAAACCACAGAGAAGCCCCAAGATGAATCTCAACAAAAGACAGGGGCCAAAACAGCAAGCTAAAGCCAGCAGCCCAATCACGATGCCCGAGAAACTCAAGGGGAAACCAATATCCCGCCAGACATCGGAAGAAAACCAAGAGTGGGACCGTGTCGAAGGCACAGTTTACCCACCTGCACCTACCCTGGAGGAGTGCCTAGAATGGGCAAGAAGGGAGGAACTCAGGCACAAGGAATACAAAAGGCACATGCAAGAAAAGTAAAACAAGACAATCAAGAAAATCACAGGGAAAACAATATGGCGCCAGACCTCTGTAGAATACCCAGATATATACTTCGATAACGAACACGAGTATAATTACTATTATGAGGACGGAGAGATCATCCCATGGTTGACCGCAAGGAAAAACGCGAAAGGCAACAGAAACTCAAACTCGAAAGAGAATAAAGGCGCAAGGAAGAAAACGAAAACATCGAAAAGCTTCTACAGGCCATACACAATAAAGGACTCAAAAAGACAAAATAAACAGTCCTTTTAAAGACTACAACCAGTCAAGCAAGACGCCCCAGAAGCCAGAACTGACAGAAGAAACCAACGGAGGAGACGAACACAATGGGTCACCGCCGACCAATCCCCCAGCTGACGTCACTGACATAAACGCTTACATATCCAGTCCGAGCCAGGACTCGCTCGTAAAAGGGCACAAGACAAAAACAGGGTGAAAATCCCACAAGAACCACGGATCTCAACTATAATCATGGCTGAAAGAAGCAGGTTGAACGAGTCTGAATTTGGAATTTTTGTTTACGAATCAAGTTTTGCGTTTCCGACGTCGACATTCGCAACTGCGAGCGCTATCAAGAACACGTCACCTGAACAATTCAAGAAGCCTGTTACGGGGGAGGAAAATGGCACGTCGCAAGACCAACACCAAGAAACACCAGACACAGAAGATGTGCAACGTGGGAGCCGCAAAAACCGCAAAGAAGACGAACGTGGAGAGACTACCTGCCAGCTGCAACAAAGAACCAGAGACTACAGCTACTACTGAAGCCACTTCGAGGGAGACCGTCGACAACCCACCACAGACAAGAGCCAAAACAGCCGAGAAGGAGGAGAAAGACACGAGAGTCGGAAACACCGACACAAAGACAGTCAGATGGGTTGTCAAGCGGGTTCAAGTGGAAGTGTCAGACGAACAAATCCAGAAGCAGCTACAAGGGGAGAATCTCCACATCCGAATCTTGAAAGCGGAGCGGATCCTAACGTACTCAAAGATACCTAAGACGCTAGCGGTGGTGACGACTGAGGGCAGCGAGATACCACGCCAGGTATCGATAAACCAGAAAATACGACAGCCTGAAGGATTCATACCAAGAATCACTCAAAGTTCCAAATGCCAGAGGGCCGGCCACAGCAGAGCAACATGTCGCAGTAAGACTGAAATCTGCCGATACTGCGCCGATCACCATGCCTTCAAGGAGTGTCCGCTGACCAACCTGGACACGGACTTCCGAGCTCCCAACAACAAAAGAAAGTGCGCCAACTGCCTACTCGTAAGAGCGCATAAGACAAGAAACAGGGTAAAAATACCCACAAAAACCACCGACCTCAACTCTAACCACGGCTGAAGAAGCAGGTTGAACAAGGCCGAATTAAGAATTTTTGTATTTGAAAATTGGAATTTACGCCTCAATGTTACACATCCCATAGTTTCATTTCAAAATTACACCCGACAGCTATAAATGAAAATTACATCCCAAAGATCATTCTATATTTCCAAACTAACTTTAAGTTTCAAAATTACGATCCCAAATCACACCCCCGAAGGTCATAAACCTTTGTGATCATGTGTTCTAAGTCTTTAGTGAAAGTCGTATCTCAACCCGTCTAACAGAAGGCAAGTGTTGTGGGTGACAGTTGTGTGTGAACCCATTGAATACTCTGGCGTTCTAAGTGTTACGTATTAAATTCGTGTATGAACCCATTGAATACCCTGGTTGTCTAAGTGTTAAGTGTGAAAATTGTGTGTGAATCCATTAAATACCCTAGTTGTCTAAGTGGTAAGTGTGAAAGTTGTGTGTGAACCCACTGAATACCCTGGTTGTCTAAGTGTTAAGTGTGAAAGTTAAGTGTGAACCCATTGAATACCCTGGTTGTCTAAGTGTTAAGTGTGAAAGTTGTGTGTGAACCCATTGAATACCCTAGTTGTCTAAGTGTTAAGTGTGAAAGTTGTGTGTGAACCCATTTAATACCCTGGTTGTCTAAGTGTTAAGTGTGAAAGTTGTGTGTGAACCCATTGAATACCCTGGTTGTCTAAGTGGTAAGTGTGAAAGTTGTGTGTGAACCCATTGAATACCCTAGTTGTCTAAGTGTTAAGTGTGAAAGTTGTGTGTGAACCCATTGAATACCCTAGTTGTCTAAGTGTTAAGTGTGAAAGTTGTGTGTGAACCCATTGAATACCCTGGTTGTCTAAGTGGTAAGTCTGAATGTCAACCCACTGAAAACCCTGGCACCCATGAATGTATGGCGGGCACCGAGTATTGACGATCCTCTCCCTGGTTTTTGTTTTACCTAACCCACCTCTCTAACCCACCTCTAACCCACCTCTGACACTCTCCAGGCAAATCAGCTACTTGCGACACATGATGTTGATGCCGTGGCTCTACTTCTTACTTCTGCAGCAGACTGCCAGCAACAGGAACTCCTCGTCTGGGCATCTGTCCCAGAAAGGTTTCATTGTATGATTGTATGTACAAACCTGTCTGTCTGTTTATCTATACGTCAATCTGCCCATCAGTCTATACGTCTGTTTGTTTGCATGTCTGCCTGTTTGCATGTCTGCCTGTTTGCCTATCTGTCGGTCCGATTATCCGCCCATCCGTCTGTCTACCAGTCTGTCTACCTGTCCCTAAATCATTCCGCCCAATCAGTCTATATCTGTCTGTCTGCCTGTTTGCTTATCTGTTGATCCGTCTATCCACCCATTTATCTGTTTGTCTACCTGTCTATCTGTCCGTCCGTCCGCCCATTCATCTACTTGCCTCTATGTCCAATCGTCTATCCGCCCATCCATCTATCTCCCTGTCTATCTGTCCTTCCGTCTATCTGTTTGTCTGTTCTATTTGTCCATCAATCTGTCAGCTCATCTGTTTATTTGTCTGTCTGTCCGCATGTCTACCGCCCCTCCATCTATCAAGAAAAAGGCATGAGTCCATATGTCCGTACGTGAGCCACTCTGAATATGTGTATGTCTGTCTGTCTTCTGTCGGCCCATCCGTCTATCTGTGTGTCTGCCTGTTACACGTACTAAAGGAATCGTAGGCATTTACGCGCTGTTCATCTTGTTTAGTAAATGTCTAGGTCTCACAGGAGATGTTGCAATGGGAAAGGTGCATGCTCTTAAAAATCTTAATTTTGTCGTTCTATCTGTCCCCTTCCACAGTTTATTTAGTTGCTTTAGTTTCTGAAAAGGAATAGATATTCATCTTTTAATTTCATTCATAGTGTCACCAGTGTTAATAATTAATGACCCAAGACATTCCAAATTTTCCACCACCTTAAATTTTTCTTCAGTAACATATATGTCTTTCTCTATAGTAGTTTTATCTGTATGCATTATATTTAATTTTGCTATGTTAAGATATAAGTTGTGATTTTCACCATTCTTTTGGATTGATATTATTAGTTTTTCTATACCATTCTGTGTTGTGGATAATAATACTGTATTATCAGCATATCGAATCTCATGACCACCGATATTTAGGGCATCATATTCCTCTTTGGTTATATCATCTCTGACATTTTTAATGATATATTCGGCGTACAGGTTTAACAAATAAGGGGACAGCACAAAGCCACGACGGACTCCTTGCTCTATGTCAACCCACTCTGAAGTCTCGCCACCTATTCTAACGGCTGCTTGTTGGTCTAGACCAGTGGTTCTCAACTGGTGGGAATCCCTATTCCGACGGGGGTAGGGGGGGAGGGGGGGGGGTTTAATAGAGACACAATATCCAGGTTTTCTACTGAGCGTTTTGTTTGATGAAGAACAATTTTCTGGCATTCTGGTGTCGTGAATTAAGTGAGAGTTCTTTGAAGTTTTAACTGTTTGTTTATTGTAATATGATTAATTTGGTGTGGTAATAAAATATTGTGAACATAACAAATGCACTATTTTAGGCTGAATTTTTTGGAAAGGGGGGAATTCTTCTTCTTACGTTCGCTGGAAAGGCGGGGGGGGGGGGGGGGTGAATATGACATTCTGACATATGGTGAAAGGATGCATGGACCAGATAAGGTTGAGAACCACTGGTATAGATAGAGCATTTTTATGAATTGTGCTACATGTGATGGAAAGCCCATTTTTATCATGATTTGCCAGTTTCTGATGTTGTACACTGTCAAATGCCTTTGTATAATCCACAATACAAGAGAGTAGGTTACATTAAATTACTCTCACTAGACAGTCATGGCCGGCTTCCTGGCCTAGAGGTTAGCGACCTTTCTCCGTAATCTCGTATACTCTCGCAAGTAACGTGACGACGGTGAGAATCAGCAGTGGTTTGAATCGCGTCGGTAACTTACGGGGTATGTGAGCCGGCCGCTCAGAAAGCAATGGCAAACTACTGAGCGTAATCTTGCCAAGAAATCAACAATCAGCTGAAAGATGGTGATGTTGACAGTGATATCCTGTAAAAGGATATACAAACATTTTTTAGACAGTCATGCGGCCATTTAGAGGGGAAACCACTCTCACCAAACAGTTATTCAACAAGGATGCACTCACTCTTCAGACGGAGGACTCTGGTCATCGCTCGCATCGCTACAACACACAACTATTGTCTCCGGCGGCGGTGATGGAGGTGGGCAGCTGCAGATATAAGATGACAGCATATCCAGTTATATTCAATCAAGTTATGATTTAATACTTTCCCAGGCCCACACAGGTGTGATTTGGTTTCATAGCCTAGAGAATGACATGAGAGGTCCGCAACACAGTCCCAACATAGAGGGTACTTTGGTACGAGTCGGGAGGAGAGTCTCTACACCAGTGGTTCTCAACCTTTTTTGGTCCGTTCTTCCCTTCACCATATTTTCAGAACGTCTTCCCCCCCCCCCCCCTTCCTATCAAACATTTGGCCCGTTCCCCCCCCCCCCCCATTTTCACCGTATTTTCAGAACGTCATCCCCCCCCCCTCTTTCATATTTCCTATCCAAAAATCCACCACCCCTATACAGTATATGTAAAATGTAAGGTAAATTTAATAGCACATACTAAAACAAGTCTAGACATCCACATAAAGCATGATTTGTGGGTCTACTGACTTTATAAAATGAATTTTAGAAGGATGAGACGTACTTAACTGTAAAGTATGAACGGAAAAACAATATCAAGTAATCGGTTCTTGTATTAATGCGATCTTGAAATGGTCTTCATTCCCCCCCCCCCCCCTGGAAACCCTAAAATTCCCCCGGGGGGGGGGGAAATCCCCACCGGTTGAGAACCACTGCTCTACACTATTCTCCCTCAGCCGTTTTGATCTGAGTTGAATTGGGTCAAGAACCGACATCACGTCTCTCGGAACATGCCCATCTGCTCTTCATTCTCGTCTTCAACAACTAGCGTAGAGTCCCAATACTAATGGTATCAGTCTGATTATGTGTCCGCCTGGCCTTTCTCAGCGTCCTGAGTAAGGATATGATCCTGTGGTTACTTCCAGCCCCACCATTCTCAGCGTCCTGAGTAAGGATATGATCCTGTGGTTACTTCCAGCCCCACCATTCTCAGCGTCCTGAGTAAGGATATGATCCTGTGGTTACTTCCAGCCCCACCATTCTCAGCGTCCTGAGTAACGGATATGATCCTGTGGTTACTTCCAGCCGCACCATTCTCAGCGTCCTGAGTAAGGATATGATCCTGTGGTTACTTCCAGCCCCACCATTCTCAGCGTCCTGAGTAAGGATATGATCCTGTGGTTACTTCCAGCCCCACCATTCTCAGCGTCCTGAGTAAGGATATGATCCTGTGGTTACTTCCAGCCCCACCATTCTCAGCGTCCTGAGTAAGGATATGATCCTGTGGTTACTTCCAGCCCCACCATTCTCAGCGTCCTGAGTAAGGATATGATCCTGTGGTTACTTCCAGCCCCACCATTCTCAGCGTCCTGAGTAAGGATATGATCCTGTGGTTACTTCCAGCCCCACCATTCTCAGCGTCCTGAGTAAGGATATGATCCTGTGGTTACTTCCAGCCCCACCATTCTCAGCGTCCTGAGTAAGGATATGATCCTGTGGTTACTTCCAGCCCCACCATTCTCAGCGTCCTGAGTAAGGATATGATCCTGTGGTTACTTCCAGCCCCACCATTCTCAGCGTCCTGAGTAAGGATATGATCCTGTGGTTACTTCCAGCCCCACCATTCTCAGCGTCCTGAGTAAGGATATGATCCTGTGGTTACTTCCAGCCCCACCATTCTCAGCGTCCTGAGTAAGGATATGATCCTGTGGTTACTTCCAGCCCCACCATTCTCAGCGTCCTGAGTAAGGATATGATCCTGTGGTTACTTCCAGCCCCACCATTCTCAGCGTCCTGAGTAAGGATATGATCCTGTGGTTACTTCCAGCCCCACCATTCTCAGCGTCCTGAGTAAGGATATGATCCTGTGGTTACTTCCAGCCCACCATTCTCAGCGTCCTGAGTAAGGATATGATCCTGTGGTTACTTCCAGCCCCACCATTCTCAGCGTCCTGAGTAAGGATATGATCCTGTGGTTACTTCCAGCCCCACCATTCTCAGCGTCCTGAGTAAGGATATGATCCTGTGGTTACTTCCAGCCCCACCATTCTCAGCGTCCTGAGTAAGGATATGATCCTGTGGTTACTTCCAGCCCCACCATTCTCAGCGTCCTGAGTAAGGATATGATCCTGTGGTTACTTCCAGCCCCACCATTCTCAGCGTCCTGAGTAAGGATATGATCCTGTGGTTACTTCCAGCCCCACCATTCTCAGCGTCCTGAGTAAGGATATGATCCTGTGGTTACTTCCAGCCCCACCATTCTCAGCGTCCTGAGTAAGGATATGATCCTGTGGTTACTTCCAGCCCCACCATTCTCAGCGTCCTGAGTAAGGATATGATCCTGTGGTTACTTCCAGCCCCACCATTCTCAGCGTCCTGAGTAAGGATATGATCCTGTGGTTACTTCCAGCCCCACCATTCTCAGCGTCCTGAGTAAGGATATGATCCTGTGGTTACTTCCAGCCCCACCATTCTCAGCGTCCTGAGTAAGGATATGATCCTGTGGTTACTTCCAGCCACACCATTCTCAGCGTCCTGAGTAAGGATATGATCCTGTGGTTACTTCCAGCCCCACCATTCTCAGCGTCCTGAGTAAGGATATGATCCTGTGGTTACTTCCAGCCCCACCATTCTCAGCGTCCTGAGTAAGGATATGATCCTGTGGTTACTTCCAGCCCCACCATTCTCAGCGTCCTGAGTAAGGATATGATCCTGTGGTTACTTCCAGCCCCACCATTCTCAGCGTCCTGAGTAAGGATATGATCCTGTGGTTACTTCCAGCCCCACCATTCTCAGCGTCCTGAGTAAGGATATGATCCTGTGGTTACTTCCAGCCCCACCATTCTCAGCGTCCTGAGTAAGGATATGATCCTGTGGTTACTTCCAGCCCCACCATTCTCAGCGTCCTGAGTAAGGATATGATCCTGTGGTTACTTCCAGCCCCACCATTCTCAGCGTCCTGAGTAAGGATATGATCCTGTGGTTACTTCCAGCCCCACCATTCTCAGCGTCCTGAGTAAGGATATGATCCTGTGGTTACTTCCAGCCCCACCATTCTCAGCGTCCTGAGTAAGGATATGATCCTGTGGTTACTTCCAGCCCCACCATTCTCAGCGTCCTGAGTAACGATATGATCCTGTGGTTACTTCCAGCCCCACCATTCTCAGCGTCCTGAGTAACGATATGATCCTGTGGCTACTTCCAGCCCCACCATTCTCAGCGTCCTGAGTAAGGATATGATCCTGTGGTTACTTCCAGCCCCACCATTCTCAGCGTCCTGAGTAACGATATGATCCTGTGGTTACTTCCAGCCCCACCATTCTCAGCGTCCTGAGTAACGATATGATCCTGTGGTTACTTCCAGCCCCACCATTCTCAGCGTCCTGAGTAACGGATATGATCCTGTGGCTACTTCCAGCCCCACCATTCTCAGCGTCCTGAGTAAGGATATGATCCTGTGGTTACTTCCAGCCACACCATTCTCAGCGTCCTGAGTAAGGATATGATCCTGTGGCTACTTCCAGCCCCACCATTCTCAGCGTCCTGAGTAAGGATATGATCCTGTGGTTACTTCCAGCCCCACCATTCTCAGCGTCCTGAGTAAGGATATGATCCTGTGGTTACTTCCAGCCCCACCATTCTCAGCGTCCTGAGTAAGGATATGATCCTGTGGTTACTTCCAGCCCCACCATTCTCAGCGTCCTGAGTAACGATATGATCCTGTGGCTACTTCCAGCCCCACCATTCTCAGCGTCCTGAGTAAGGATATGATCCTGTGGCTACTTCCAGCCCCACCATTCTCAGCGTCCTGAGTAAGGATATGATCCTGTGGCTACTTCCAGCCCCACCATTCTCAGCGTCCTGAGTAAGGATATGATCCTGTGGTTACTTCCAGCCCCACCATTCTCAGCGTCCTGAGTAAGGATATGATCCTGTGGCTACTTCCAGCCCCACCATTCTCAGCGTCCTGAGTAAGGATATGATCCTGTGGCTACTTCCAGCCCCACCATTCTCAGCGTCCTGAGTAAGGATATGATCCTGTGGCTACTTCCAGCCCCACCATTCTCAGCGTCCTGAGTAAGGATATGATCCTGTGGTTACTTCCAGCCCCACCATTCTCAGCGTCCTGAGTAAGGATATGATCCTGTGGCTACTTCCAGCCCCACCATTCTCAGCGTCCTGAGTAAGGATATGATCCTGTGGTTACTTCCAGCCCCACCATTCTCAGCGTCCTGAGTAAGGATATGATCCTGTGGCTACTTCCAGCCCCACCATTCTCAGCGTCCTGAGTAACGATATGATCCTGTGGTTACTTCCAGCCCCACCATTCTCAGCGTCCTGAGTAAGGATATGATCCTGTGGTTACTTCCAGCCCCACCATTCTCAGCGTCCTGAGTAAGGATATGATCCTGTGGTTACTTCCAGCCCCACCATTCTCAGCGTCCTGAGTAAGGATATGATCCTGTGGTTACTTCCAGCCCCACCATTCTCAGCGTCCTGAGAAAGGATATGATCCTGTGGTTACTTCCAGCCCCACCATTCTCAGCGTCCTGAGTAAGGATATGATCCTGTGGTTACTTCCAGCCCCACCATTCTCAGCGTCCTGAGTAAGGATATGATCCTGTGGTTACTTCCAGCCCCACCATTCTCAGCGTCCTGAGTAAGGATATGATCCTGTGGTTACTTCCAGCCCCACCATTCTCAGCGTCCTGAGTAAGGATATGATCCTGTGGTTACTTCCAGCCCCACCATTCTCAGCGTCCTGAGTAAGGATATGATCCTGTGGTTACTTCCAGCCCCACCATTCTCAGCGTCCTGAGTAAGGATATGATCCTGTGGTTACTTCCAGCCCCACCATTCTCAGCGTCCTGAGTAAGGATATGATCCTGTGGTTACTTCCAGCCGCACCATTCTCAGCGTCCTGAGTAAGGATATGATCCTGTGGTTACTTCCAGCCCCACCATTCTCAGCGTCCTGAGTAAGGATATGATCCTGTGGTTACTTCCAGCCCCACCATTCTCAGCGTCCTGAGTAAGGATATGATCCTGTGGTTACTTCCAGCCCCACCATTCTCAGCGTCCTGAGTAAGGATATGATCCTGTGGTTACTTCCAGCCCCACCATTCTCAGCGTCCTGAGTAAGGATATGATCCTGTGGTTACTTCCAGCCGCACCATTCTCAGCGTCCTGAGTAAGGATATGATCCTGTGGTTACTTCCAGCCCAACCATTATCCCCATGCCGTGATGCTCTATCTGTTCTTCCACACTGTACACGTGATCCAAAATGGCCCTCACCACAAATGCCTTATCGTGCACCCAAAACCCCACCGAGAGTTTCAGATCCAGCCAATATGTCCACCTGCTCCTTTCCCAACACACTAGCATGTGCTGGGGATAATTACTTTCACTCGGGTAGAGGCGAATCTTTCCAGAAGGGAGACGATCGGATCGCCAGTGCATTGGGGTGTAGAGTTATAGCTTACAGCCTGCCACCGGATATACAACCAACCAAGCAACTGAGCCAGCTGTCCATCAGTATGTACATCTCTTGTGTCGATGTCGGAGGTAACGGGAAACCACAACACTAATTTTCCAGGAATATGTTTACAAAGCTTGATTTATGATGCCCTTTATACATTTATCCTTCCATCAAGGCAGACATCCGTGTATTCAAGCAGATTAAAAGATAGACAGACATCCAGCTAGAAGCCAGTCAGCTAGGCAGACAGACAAAAGCAGAGAGACAGAGATAGATTAAGAGAGAGAGAGAGAGAGAAAGAGAGAGAGAGAGAGAGAGAGAGAGAGAGAGAGAGAGAGAGAGAGAGAGAGAGAGAGAGAGAGATGGAAGCACAGAGGAAAAAAAACAGAGAGAACGAACGAACTTTATTTTCAAAGATTCACAAATTGGGAACGTAGGCCCGTCTTATATTCGGCCACTCCAATCAATTCATCTTTCGTACATCAATTTTCTATTGTGCATGTTACATTCAAATAGAAAAAAAAAACATTTTACAAATGAATGATGTTGTCAAATGAGACAGACGAGAGACAGAGAAAACGAACGAACGAACGAACGAACAAACTTTATTTTCAAAGGGTTAAGAATTGGGCACGCAGGCCCGTCTAACATTCTGAACTTCTATCACTCTCTTTCATACATTATTTCATTCACACATCATTCAGGGCTAACAGAGAACAGCAACAATATAAAAGATATACATTACAAAGGCATGGGCAAAATGCGAACATCAAAACTACACGACACAGTAATATTAGATAATGGTCTGACACTTGTTATTAGCCATGTGGAATATACTGGCCTACCAAAAGGGGACTGGCTGTTATACTAGGGTTTTGTTATTATTATTATTATCTCTGTTATTAAGGGGGAAGGTAATCCGTATTGAGATAGTGTTCGAATAATTTGCGATTATATGAATAGGGATTGGTGATGTCTTTGATTTCTTGTGGAAGATTGTTCCACAGCTGAGCTGCAGAGTACGTTAAGCTTGTTTTGTATAAGTCAATCCTAGGCTTTGGAATGCGTAATATATTTAATAGTTTACTGTGTCTAGCATTATATTTAAACAATGGCCAAAGGTAATTTGGGGCATTTCGATGCAGGATTTTGTGAATTAGTTTAGCTTTATTAAACAGCAGGCGTTTGCGGATTAGTAGTAACTTAAGGCGTTTATACAGGCTAGGATTGTCAGATAAATGTTTGCTATAAATTAGACTCATGGCCCGGTTTCTAGAGTGAGTAAAGTCGCTTGGTGTTTGAATTAGAACAACCGTCCCAGATTGTAGAGCAGTAGTCAAAGTGTGTCTGTATATGAGAAGTATAGAATAGTTTCCTTGTGTCCTTATCAAGGAAGTTTTTAATTTTGGCGAGTTGGTAGACTTTTTTCGCTGTTTGTTTAATGAACGCTTGAACGTGGGAATTAAAGGTTAGGTTTCTATCAATGATTATGTGGTAATAATGAAATGAGATAGACAGAGAGACAGACAGAGAGACAGACAGGTAAACTGACAGACAGAGAATGAGAGACAAAATAAAACAGACTGAGAGACAAGAAAACAGAGACAGGGAGAAACAGAGAGAGAGAGATAGATAGATAGAGAGAGAGAGAGAGAGAGAGAGAGAGAGAGAGAGAGAGAGAGAGAGAGAGAGAGAGGGGTAGAGAGACAGACATAGGCAGAGAGACAGACAGAGAAAAAGACAGAATGACTGACAGACACAGAGTCAAACATATAAATACCTGCAACAATATAAGCTATGCGGATGGTACAGAACTGCAGACAATGAACAAGATCTGACGAGCAACTAAGGTTATAATTAAAGTGTAATAACACAAAAATATCAAATACTGACCAATACAAAGCTGTCGATGCAGTGAGAGAAACAAGTGTGGAAGTGCTAAATGGAACCTATGTCTTAGTATGGGTGTGAATCATGGACAATAAGCAGACAAGATAAGAAACGATGTTTTCCCCGTAGTGAGGTTGAATAACGAAGACACAAACAATAGATTACATTTTGAATAACGAATACACAAACAATAAATTGCACATCTATTGTTAATGTCTTCGTTATTCAAAGATAAGAAACATCTACTGGCAGTGGGAATGAGTATTCTGGGGCAAATGCAAAGAATATCATGGACGAATAGACACACGAATGAGACAGTCCGTTAAGGAAACTAATGGGAAATGTGAATTGATTAAAAACATTCAGCAGCGACAGGCAAGACTGTTTTGAGCGCACTACGAGGAGAAAGAAGCTTGAAAACTTAGTGAGATCTGGCGAAAATGGTGGGAAAAGAGCAAGACTGTTAAAGAGCTGGATATATAGATAGAAGTAGGACAAAGACAGAAGTAAGGAAAGGACAGAGACAAGACATAGATAAGGACCTTTACAAGAGAATAGATAGAGAGAGACAGTATAAGGAGATAGAACTCCAAACAGTCTTAAGACAGGACATGGATAGGACACGCACGTGTCATAACTAGGACATGACGGGGATCAACTCCCAAGATAGGACAGTGGACGTTGGCCACGGGGAACTACCCGTAAACAGACTGAACGGTAGTACAGCTGTAGGGTAACGAGTACTGGACTACTGAACTACGTGACAAGTGACGCAGCACGCAGCGCTGCTGACCGCACGAGGACTAAGGACCAGTAACTGAACGAGACCTGTAAACTCAGGCAGACCGGACTTGACAGTTAGAGCGACAAGACCTGTGTGATGTTACTCTAGCCACTGTGTAGTTTAGACAGGACGCAGTTAGACGTAGCGAGTGTGAATTGAATAATGTGTTTGAGTATTTGAATGCGATTAATGTATGCTCGAGAAGCGAGCTGTATATATCTGTGTGGCCATATCGCCTGATAGTAATTGTGTAGAATAAATATTGATTTATTATATACCATTCATACCATCGTGTTTGTGATCGTGAGGGATGAATGAAGTGGCCAGCATGCCTGTATGAATCAGGTTCTTGACAGGCGGCCAAGAGTGGTGTCAGAAGTTCGTAATGAACCTATGATCTACTGGGTGTACAAGAGTTCTCATGGAGACCAGTAAGCCACGAGGTGAAGGACGACGCCGTGTGGTGCTGGTGATCAGCAATTCCCACAGCCATCTATCCCGTGTGCTGTCAATCATTTCGGATACTGGTGTTCCTCCATGCCATGATGTCATACTGTTCAGCATCTTCTCTCTTGCTCTCCCCCTGCTTCTTTTCCCCTCCGACTTCCCCGTTGTGACGACATATTTCCAGCTGTGGATATGGCATACATCGAGAAAATATGAGAATAATGTAACTAGTAAGGCCTTTGTGTGGAATCCATTGGGAAAACGAAATAGAAATATACAGAGAAGGAGAAATAGAACTGAATAACATAGGGAGGGCATGGACGGAGCTTCATGCGGTAGCTAATGACGGCTTGGGGTGAGTTGGTTGGGGGACTATGTGGGATAAAGGATGACAGAAGAAGACAAAGGAATAAATCCAGGATCACGTGGCCACAAAACAAAATAGGGACATAACTACCAGACTAAATCCGCGGCTCTGATGACTTGATATTACAGACCATGACCGCTCAAACTTATCGGAGTGACGCTTGATAACGATGATGATTGCTTATATAGAAGTCCCATTGATTGCACATCAGATGATTGTACTTACGCTTCCTCACGAGACTTCTCTGGCACTAGTTTACTGCAACACATCACGACAGGTTCTGATTTGGCTGGTCGAGTACTGGGCCTGGGGACAGGTTGAACATTGTAACTGTTATATACCAGTGACCATTTTGAAGGTCTTAGTCAGATATGACTGAGCTATTATAAGACAATAGACCGTACTACCTGCTTACTGTTAGCGCCGAATGTTAGGTGACGCTCAACACACCCAATACTCCACATTGTAAAAACGACTTCGGGCGATGGAGCGCAAGTGGGAGGGTACAAGCCTTATCCCAGTGAGAGGAATTGCAACCTAAAGACTGAATGTCATGGCCGGGCAGACCAGGCCCCAAGCCCTGGTCGGCAACAGGTCTAGGATCAAAGCTCCGACAGTCGGACAGAGTATTACTTTTCTCACCCGGCAGCTACTGCAGCTGGTCTTGTTCCAGATGTATTGATGCTACATTTCCTCTGGAGTAAATTAGGCAGGCCGAGAGGGAGATCAATAATCATGCTGCATGGGCAACACATGGTCTCTACAATTCAGCCCAGGCTTTGTGCTATAGAAAGGTGTAACTCCATCTCTCGTTCCCACTATGTGTTGTAGTTATTATGCCTGTTTTGAAGCACAATATAACAAACTATCGTCTGTCAGGACGGCCAGGTACCTGTAGTAGTATTCAGAAGGTCAACATTTCTACGTTTACCTCACTCAGCCACCAAATGTCACATGTGTTGTCAACTGCTGACTAAATAATGTCCCGCATAAATAAATATTTATACACAAATTCATTTTGAGGTGTCAATAAAGTCTCAAACACATAAATATTCTTGTATATAGAAAGGACAATTTTATGTAGTCATAATTAAAACAATAGTCAACGAGAGACCTTTGAAAGAATCATGAACAGGCAGGATACAGCCCAGCAGATCATACAATGAACACTAAGAATATAAATAGATGGATATCCACTACAGCCAACCCATACTATAAAGAAGACACTTGATTTTGAGGGAGCGCTTGCGATTAAGAAACATCAGATGAATTCATAGTCGAATCACTGTTGATTGAATTGCAATGCTGGAAATATCAATTCTTAGTGTAAGTTAACCATCATAGTACTTCACTTGAGCAAAGATCTACTGAATTTAAGTTAACTATCATAGTACTTCACTAAAGGGGAAATCTACGCAATGTAGAATATTATAGTACTTCACTAGAGGAGAAATATACGCAATGTATAGACTATTATAGTACTTCACTAGAGGAGAAATATACGCAATGTATAGACTATTATAGTACTTCACTAGAGGAGAAATCTACGCAATGTATAGACTATTATAGTACTTCACTAGAGGAGAAATCTACGTAATGTATAAACTATTATAGTACTTCATTAGAGGAGAAATCTACGCAATGTATGTTTTTTGCGTATCCTTTTACAGGACTTAGCTGTCAACAGCAGCATCTTTAAGCTGTCTGTTGATCTCTTGGCAAGATTACGCTCAGTAGTTTGCCATTGCTTTCTGAGCGGCCGGCTCAGTATCCCGCAAGTCACGAGCGGGGGTCGAACCACCTCAGCTCTCGTTCCGCTGCGAGACTCTGCGTGATAAACGGGATTACAGAGAGAAAGTGTTGTAACCCCACAGCCAGAGAGACCGGCACGCATTGTATAGACTATTATAATACTTCATTAGATGAGACATCTACTCAATGCCGGTAATCGACGACCGACAATCAACGTGCATCAATCAGTGACAACAATCAAAATGCATCAATCACATAAAACCAAACTAAAGATCTTCGTTAAATAAAGAATGTGTGGGAGCAAGAAGTGTAGTGGAAACACGTGTTTCATGTGGGCAGATGCAATAATGAGAAGATCTGGGAAGAGCATGTGTGAGGGCAGAGTGAGGGCAGAGTGAGGGCAGAGTGAGGGCAGAGTGAGGGCAAAGTGAGCGCAGAGTGAGGGCAGAGTGAGCGCAGAGTGAGGGCAGAGTGAGCGCAGAGTGAGGGCAGAGTGAGCGCAGAATGAGGGCAAAGTGAGCGCAGAGTGAGGGCAGAGTGAGTGCATAGTGAGGGCAGAAGGTGTTGGTGGCTCGGTACAGCCGACACTTAATACGGGCATCATATTTGATGATGATGACGATGATAATAGTGATGACGTGTAACATTTCGCAATAGCTGTAATGTGCGAAGTTTAAACTTTTAAATGTACGAGAGAACCGGCCAATAAGAAGACAAGAGGAAATGCGGTACCTGGGGAAAACGCAAAGAATGCCATGCATGGACAGAAAATACACATGGCAGTCATTTAAGAAACAAAAGAAAACCACCAATTGATAAGAGAAATGACTCGAGACAGACAAGCTTGTTATGAAAAGAAAGCACTTAAATTTAACAACAGCTGGCAAACTTGGTGGTAAAAGAGCTGTCGAAAATAAAGAGAAAGGATCCTTTCTGATCTGGCGAAATGATATAATTGGGGTTGTTCGACGACTCTGGTGATAGTGTGAGGTGGCCAATGATGATCCACTATGCTTACCGACTTGGCACATGATGATGATGAAGAAGAAGATGATGATGGGATGTACACACAGACTTACTGGACACGCCTGGTCTGCCGACACTCACAGCACCGTTTACAGAGGCACGTGCATGTCAATTTACAGCAACAAGTTGTCTCAACCGAGGTCCGGGTGCTCGAGCTGTACAACCAGAATGTTAGAATTTGATCAACATAGACAATAATCAATATAGACATTAATCAATATAGACATTAATCAACATAAACATTAATCAATATAGACATTAATCTCATAGACATTAATCAACATAAACATTAATCGATATAAACGTTACTCAACATGGACATTAATCAATATAGGCATTAATCAACATAGGCATGAATCAATATAGGCATTAATCACTGCAGACGTCAATGAACATAGACATTAATCAATATAGACATTACTCAATATGGAGATTAATCAACGTGGACATTAATCTACGCGGACATTAATCAAGTTAATCATTAATCAACACAAACATATTTCAACATGGACATTATTCAACATCGACATTAATCAACATGGATATTAATCAACACAGACAATAATCAACATAAACATTAAACAACATAACCAGATGTCAGCAGGGTATCAGAGGTCAATGCTCACACAATCAGCGATCCCATAAGGCTACACTCTTACTTACCCACCCCCAATGTCGGGATTGTGAGTCTTATCCCTATTCCTCTCAGATATTTCCCTGAAATTTGTAGGTCCCGTATGCACGCTGAATGCGTAAGAAATCCCTTGGGATCTCAGGATGAGCCATGTGTGTAACAATGTGTGTAAAACAGGCAGTTACGAAACTCGAAGGCTTCGAACCAACACTTAACTGTATGATTATCTGTTACATACACTTGCAGACAATCTGAGGAGAATATCTGGGCACCTATGGACTCGCCTGACGTGCAATGATCATAGTGCCATGTTTGTAATTCGATAATTCAATTTTATCCCTTCACAGTTTGAAAAATAATACAGAGTAGACGAAAAATTGATTCCTACAATGGCAGCATTTCGAAAACTAGGAATATTCAGTAGAAGAAGCGAATAAGGTCAATCTCTTATATTGATATGAACGATATAAAAAAACACGGAGTAATGCAGCTTTTCAGAACACGAATACGGAAAAAAGGACGTTGCGTGACTAACTTTCTTCAGCTGAAAATACAACATATAAACCTGGGGAAAAAGACTACGGTGACTATATAAAAGCATATTAACCGAATGATAATAATGAGAGATGAAAAAAATGAGATCAATGACAAGAAAAAGGAAGGAAAAAAAGGTACTATTTATCTTAAAATCACAGACTGTGAAATGAGAATTATGAGATCGCAGAATCCCAGAATGTGAACTGAAAGCATATCTCATAAACCAGACTATGAACTGAGAACTGTAAGATCTTAGAATCCGAGACTTTCAACTGAAAACTGTACGATCTCAGAATCTCAGACTGTGAACTGAAAACTATAAGATCTCTGAATCCCAGAATGTGAACTGAGAACTGTGAGATCTCAGAATCCCAGACTGTGAAATGAAACAGATATGAGAATCTCAGAATGTGAAGTGGAAACAGTAGCACATTGTTTGATGTTTTACATTTCCTTTAATTGTTCTCAAACGTCTTTTTCATCTTTCACTCTTCTCATTCAGTTGTCATGCCTTAATATAGTCACAGTGGTGACTTCTCTAGTTTTATATGTTGTATTTTCTAGTGTTGTATTTTATATTGTTTACATTCCTACAGCTTTACGGCAGTTCCACTAATTTTATAGTGTTTACCACTAATGCACCATGTACTTACCTTTTCATCGGACCGAACAGTTTTGAAACCTCCTACTCCACTCATACACTTGCTGGACTGACAGGTAAACATCACCATACCTTACCTTTATTCACCAATGAATTTATATAGGTTTCACCTCTTCACTGATTAAAAAAAACAAACAATAGATAACAGAACGCCGCTCCTCTTGGTGCATGTCAAAAGAGGGGTGACCATCTTTAACCTGTCTATATGACTTCACCTTGTTCGCCTGCACCGTTATGTCACTTGGGAAAACCATTGACATCCATAACAACAATATTGACAGGTTATAAAACGTCACAGTTATTGAAATGTTTACCACACTTTTAAGGTATTCACGTGAAACTCCCTCGTACTTTTTATCTGGCACTGAATTTGTTAAATACACATTTTAAAAAACCCCATAAAGACGGACCCATTTTTGCGCGAGGGCTTAGGCTTGGCCGGATAGCAACACTTGCAGTAGCAGCAGCATCTCTCGGGCGGCGGGCAGCAGTCGTCGGAACCAGCCTGGACCACGTTGTACCTGAACACGTCCGACTTCCTGGAGGGCATGCCAGCTGGCGGCAGCAGGTGGGCACACTTCTGGATCGTGATTGTGGTGTTGCAGCTGTCAGGGAAACATCAGGTAATGACTCAATGGCTACACACTTTATCTGGCAATGACTCAGGTGCTACACACTTTATCAGGCAATTATTCAGTTGCTACACACTTTATCAGGCAATTATTCAGATGCTACACACTTTATCAGGCAATTATTCAGTTGCTACACACTTAATCAAGGAATTACAATGTTGCTACACACTTTATCAGCAAATTATTCAGTTACTCCACACTTTATCAGCAAATTATTCAGTTGCTACACACTTTATCAGGCAATTATTCAGTTGATACACACTTAATCAAGGAATTACTATGTCGCTACACACTTAATCAACAAATTAATATGTTGCTATACACTTAATCGCCGTCTCCCTGGCTAAGAGGTTAATGACTTTCACCGTAATCCCGTATATCCACGTAGAGTAACGCAACTGCGCTAGATGCGGTAGCGGATCGCGTCACGTTGGTTACTTACGGGGGTATGTGAGCAGGTCGCTCAGAAAGCAATGGCAAACTACTGAACGTAATCCTGCCAAAAAATCAACAACAGCGGTAAAATGCTGGTGTTGACAGCGATGTCCTGTAAATAGGATATGCGGAAAAAACACTTAATCAAGTAATTAATAAATTGCTACGCTTAATCAAGGTATTAATCAGCTGCTACACACTTAATCAGGCAATTAATCAATTGCTGCAAGTATAATTAGCCAGTTGCTACGCATTTAATCAAGCAATCCGTTGCTACACACTTTTAAATATATCAGTTGCTAAACACCAGTAAGTATATCATCCGCTCCACCCTTAATTAATTGCTACACGTTTACTAAATCATTTAACTCCCACAATATGCTAGGAAATAAATCATACATTGCTGAAAACAATTGAATCCTAATTCACAGCCGGTTGTCCGAACAACACAAGTAAAATAAACTAGAAATATAACAACAAAAGTCGAGAATGCAGGAAAAAAAGGGAAGCGGAAAAAAAAAAATACTGAAACAAAACAGAAGAACACTTATAGATGATTCAATGCTTTGTAGAACAGTGGAACGGGCAGCAGGTGAAAGCTACTACAATGTGGTTTTTTTTAATGTTGCAGTTACGTTACTTACGAGAATATACGGAATAACGGAGAAAGACGTTACAACCTAGGCCAGGGAGACCTACACAATGTGGGTATATACAAGAATATGAGGATTCTTTTTAACAAGGGGTTACAGATAAGCAAACGAATAGTTGAGAATGATGAAAATGTAGGTCAATGACGTTTGAGTCAGATATGTGTTAGACGCTAGGCATGTGCAGTAACACACCTCCATATGTGTAACTATGATGGAGGGAAAGTCAGTAGCAGCATATCCGTGAGAAACCGCATCTAGAGACGGACCAAGCCCCAGAAGCGTGCGAACCAGACCAGGCATGACAAGAAAGTAAGAAAGAAGAGAAACAACACCTGGCCAAGAAAGGCGGGGAAGATAGGAAGCAAAATCAGTCAACAATAAATCCGAAAGCATAAGTTGAACGGAAACAATTTAAAGGCCCCACATATAACACTCCACAGAGGTCCTCCCACCTCTTGGCCACCTAAACACACTTTCCATTATAATAGAATTTAAGTGTGCTATTAATAAATTTTCATCTGGCAAGGCTTCAGGTAAGGATGGGATTCCAATAGAGGTTATCAGGAGTGGACAAGACACACTCACTCTACAGGTCCACCATCTATTAGAGCTATGCTGGCGAGAAGGACAAGTCCCACAGGATTTCAAAGATTCAAGCATCATAACACTGTACAAGAACACGGACGATCGGAGTGACTGTAACAACTATAGGGATATCTCACTTCTGTGTATTGTTGGAAAAGTATTTGCCAGAATTGTTCTGTGCAGACTTCAAGTCCTGGGAGATCAAGGCTACCACCAAATCACAGTGTGGCTTTCGACGGAACCGGTCAACAATTGATATATTCTAATTGCGAAAAATGCAAAAAAAAAATGACTTAAAGAAATCAACCACTATTTATTTCCTTCAAGTACCTCACAAAGGCACTTGATGTGGTCAGTCGTGAGGGTCTGTTCAAGGCACAAAAGAAGATTGGCTGCACAGCAACTCTTCTGTCCATTGTGGAATCGTTCCACACAGACATGAAGGTTATAATCAAGTTTGATGGTAAAACTTCAGAAGAGTTTCAAATCAATAGTGAAGTTAAGCAAGGTTGTGTACTTGATCCTACACTCTTTGGAATATACTTTTCACTTCTGCTGAAATATGCTTTTCGTGATCGGGATGGTGGTATATACATTCACTCATGCTCAGATGGCGGCCTCTACAATGTTCAGAGATTGAAGGCCAAGACCAAATTTAGGAGGGTGCTGATCAAGGAGTTGCTGTTTGCAGATGATGCTGCAGTTACGACCCACTCTGAGAAAAAATTACAACGTCTACTATCTGCATTCTCCAATGCTTGTTCTAAATTTGGTTTAATAATTAGCAAAAAGAAGACACAGATTATGTCACAAGGTGTACATGGGGTGCCATCTATCTTTATTAATGACGCCGAACTGAAGATAGTAGACCATTTTACATATCTAGGATCATAGGTAAATAGGTGTTCGAGGTTGTTTGTGGCTTTTCGTGGAGGAATTTTGTGTTGTCATCCTGGTGGTGGCATTGTGCACAGTGTGCCTGTGCTGGCTGTTGTTTGTCGGGACTCCTGTCTTTTCCACTTTTCACATGGGGCAGTGAGGAGCTTTTTATGTGATATTCACTGGCACAGGAACGGAGCCTAATGGAGACGACCCGTTGCTGTGAAATTGGAACCGCGACTAACTAGGTAAATAGCAAATTATCCCTAGATCAGGAAATCAACATCAGGATTGGTAAGGCAGCAACAACAATGAACAGGTTAACAAAAAGAGTCTGGGAGAACTGGAAGCTTACTGCCAAATCAAAAATACTTGTCTATCAAGACTGTGTCCTTAGTACTCTTCTTTGTGGCAGTGAAGCCTGGTTAACTTACTCTCACCAAGAGAAACGTTTAAACATCTTTCATATGCGGTGCTTGCGAAGAATACGTGATATTAAGTGGCAAGACAAAATCACAAATACTGAAGTACTGGAAAGATCAGATTGTTCCGTGCTCAGTATTTGTAGACTTAGATGGATAGGACACGTTAGAAGGATGGATGATGGTAGAATACCAAATGACATCTTTTTTGGTGAATTATAGATGGGTAAAAGATCTCGGGGTCGGCCTCTACTACAATACAAAGATGTGTGTAAGTGGAAAAGATTGATACAGGCATTGATAATTCACATTGGGAGCAAGTCGCCGCTGAGCGTATTGCATGGAGGGAATATATCAGAAATGGAATAAAGACAAAGGAGAAAATGATAGCAGATAGGCCACACACAGAGCGCGAGAGACGTAAGATGGTGTTCATCTCATCTCATCTCATCTCATCTCATCATGTTCCTCTTGTACCTTGCGGTGTCTAGGTGATGTATAAACATCGTGAGAGTGCCTGATTATGGGCTTCATATATCGATATTCCCATGGACTCTGCTATTCCCTCCGTCCAACGTTTACGTGGTCGGCCTCTTCCTCTGTTTCCATCTGGTTTGTACATCATTGCTTGTTGTGGTATACTGTTGAATGGTAACCTACTTGCATGGGCAAACCATTTGGCTTGCTGCGTTCTAATAAAACCTAGTGCTGCTTTAACCCCCACTTTAGTCCTGATTTCTTCATTTGTGATCTTATCTCTTCTTGATACGTTGAGAATTCTTCTCAGGAACCTAATTTCTGTTGTGATTTTTCTTTTCTCTTTTTCTGTCATTGTCCAGATTTGGCATTGGTAGCATAGAGTTGGTAGGAAGATTGTGTTGTAAAGTGCTTTCTTAGTAGTTATTGATACATGTTTGTTCTTTAGTATTGGTGCAATTTGTCCAATGAGTTGATTTGCCTTATTGCATCTATTTTCGATCTCGTCTTCTGATCTGCCATTTGATGATATTACACTTCCTAGGTACTTGAAACTCTTCACTTGTTTCAAGGGATGTTCGTTTAGGTGAATTGTTGTTGTTTCTTCTTCTTTAGTTATAGTCATTACCTCTGTTTTGCTTGTGCTAATTTTCATGTTATGTTCCCTACACATTTTGTTTAGACTATTCATGTGGTCTTGTAATTCAGCTTCTGATTTTGCTATTAGTGCTTGGTCGTCCGCAAACAGGAGTTCTCTAATGGTTAGATTTGCAGATGGTTCTTCTGTGTTCTCGTCATGCGGTATTCTTGCTGTCTCTGCTTGGCTGGTTTCTTGACATGTTGTCTATATATGTTATGAACAAGAGAGGGGACAGGACACAACCTTGTCGTACTCCAGATCTTATGGTGAAGGGTTCTGAGTGTCCTCCAGTTGCTCTCACTATGCATTCACTGTTGTTGTATAAGCTTCTACATAGGTTTGTTAGATGTGTACTCACACCATATTGTTTAAGGATTTCCCACAGCTTGTTTCTATCTACCCTATCGAATGCCTTTTCTTTGTCGACAAAGGCTAAGTAGAGTGTTTCATTGAATTCGGTTGATTTTTCTATAAGTTGTCTAAGAGCGAAAATGGCATCTTTGCATCCTTTGTTTTTCCTAAATCCAAGTTGTGTTTCGCTTAGCCGGGGGTCTAAAGTAGTTCATAATCATTTTTCAAGAATTTTGCAAAATATTTTCCCAGTATGACTCAACAGTGAGATGCCTCTGTATTGTGTGCAGTCTCTTTTGCTGCCTTTGTTTTTCCAAATTGGGATAATTATAGCGTTTCCCCAGTTTCGTGGTGTCTGTTGTTCTACCCAAACATGGTTGAACAGTCTATGTAGCCAGGCTGTTCCTACTTCTCTTGCTGCTTTAATTAGTTCATTTGGTATTTCATCTTGTTCCGGTGATTTGTTCAATAGGGCTAATCTGATGGCTTCTATAATTTCTTCTTTTAGTATGTATGGTATGGAAAATGGAATAAAGACAAAGGAGAAAATGATTGCAGATAGGTCACACACAGAACGCGTGAGACGTAAGATGGTGCGTGATGGTAAATATGACTACGTGTTCATATTCATCCTCTGTGGACGAACATGCACAGCGTGAATTGGTCTGATCAGTTACATTTGCGGTTGATTGCCGCCATGGGTTGTAGTTATTATGTCTTTTTATAGCACAATGTAACAAACTATAGTCTGTGAGACGGCAAGGTGCCAATGAATAAATGAAAGACAAACAGTTGAACAAGGCCTAAACAACTATTTTCGTTAATTAAACAAGCAAGCAGAGACATACGGAAGCAAATCTGTCTTAGTCACCCCTGACGGTAAATGACAGATTAGGTTGCGACTTATTCTATTCTGACACCAGTTCCCCGTACTGGTTTGATACATCAAGGCTTCGGGTACTTACCAATCAGGCACTTTTCTGCAGCAGCATCGCAAGACAGGACATGTCTGGTACTTGGGTTGTTGCCTACAGCCCATATCTCTGGTGGTGGCCAAAGTTTTATCCGGGTTGTCCCGGACTTCGTAGAACCTGAACACCTCGCGCGGGGTCGTGCTGATCCCGGCAGGGGGGAGGCGGTGTGCCATGGCGCTTAAGTGTTCGAGTACAGCATCACCTCTCGTGAGATTACATTTGGTGAGATCGTGTGGGGGATGGATGACGTCTGGGACATTTTTGTTAGTTACCCTGTTGACATACGAAGCCAAAAGTTTCTGTTAACATTGACAGACAAAGAGGGAACACGAGCTGATTGATGTCAGAAATGACATTAGGTAAACGGAAAGATATTGGTACACACGACTCGATACCATTTCCACAAAATGACATTTTAACGAAGAAACAATGTATTATGACATTCATTCAGCACGTCCGTCATCTACCTGAATTACGAACTAAGGGCATGGGTAGATTCTGCTCTTGCTTTGATTTAAATGTTTCTGAATATCAAAACAATGTTTTCCCGTAGTGAATTTGAATAACGAAGACACAAACAAAAGACTGCACGATTTATTGCATGACATATTTCGCTGCACCTCGTCAGTTACATACCGCATAAATTACTGTGCGAACATGTGCATATTTCATCTTGATGAAATCATCTATTTATTTTACTTTAATGTGTGATTTCTGCAGTATGTACGAAATAAGCAAGGCAATAAATCGTGCAATCTATTGTTTGTGTCTTCGTTATTCACATTACATGCTTCTCTTCTAATTAACAAAGAAAGCAAACGTTGTAAGGGCATTGATGGTCTAGAGCTCTCCAACGAGCTGATAACGTTGAGACATTTGAGCAGTAGAATTTCAGATAGAACAGACCCATTAAAAAACTAAACATATCTAACAAACAAAAAATATATATAACTTAATGTTATAAGCTGTTTATAACTCCCAGAATCCCCCAGACATTACCAGTTGGTGTAGCATCAGGTGAAAGTAGTTTTTCGAAACTCAAACTTATAATGACATATGTAAAAAAGGCACTGGCTCAAATGAGGTTTAGTGATCTGGGTTTGTTGACTACAGAGAAAGAATTGTGTGAAAGTGTGAAATTATCAGATATAACTGACAAATAAGAAAGCAAGAAGAGTGAAAATCTAACTCTATGGATACATACATACATTTTGCTAAGCTAGGGTATTTACGTTTGTACAATTTTGTGTTGAATATAAATTATTATTCTAGAATATTGTAACCCCTGACAACTATATAAAACAGTAAACAGACCCCCCCACCCCCCCCCCCCCCCCGCTTCCTCTTTTTCCCCCCGTGAGTTAAGTTAGAAATCTAACAGCATATTGTACTCGATTCACATTGTCATGGACAGCGCAATATTCAGGCCACGCAGGTAGCCAACAGCCCGGAGCCGGCTCTGACGACTAGACAAGCGTGGATGCACGGAGTGTGTGTATCAAAGACCGCAGCAAGAGACGTAGTTATAGGAGAGTTAGGGCTTTAGTCCAGGCAGTTGGGCCCAGTGGTTGGAACCTATTAAGCAATTGTCAATGAAAAAGTTAAAAACTGTGGAGTAAAAATTGCCACGCTAGGCTAAATCTTAGCCAATCCCTATGTGCTGTTCTGAAGCATAATCTAGCTACCTTTACAATGAGGATCACACACAAGACAATCAAGGAAACATTACACACAGCAAGAAGATGTTGTAGTGATCCGGATAGCTGGGGTGGTTATAGGAGCTGCCCCCTGCCGGCAGCCATGATGCCTTTGTGCAGCGACTTCCGCACACCGACGCACTGGCTGTTGTAACTTGTGGGATTTCCCAGTAGTGTGCGCAGTATAATCATCATCATCATCATCATCATCATCATCATCATCATCATCATCATCATCATCATCATCATCATCATCATCACCATCATCATCATTATCATCATGATCATCCATGTGCTTCTCATGTGCAGAATTCTCCCTCTCGCAGCCCCATCATCTCCCCCCCCCCCCCTCAACCGCGTCACAAATTCTTTCCAAATGTCTCCCTTTCCTAGCCCAAATGTTCCACCTCTGTATACTTATAAATTATCTATCCCATCTACAACCCATCCTATAGTCTGTCCGGAAATTAATGCCGTCATTCACGATCAATTATTTTGAAAACTGTCTGTTGCATCGTTATGAAATTTTTCCAGCCGTCTTATATTTACCCCCACCTAAGGAAGTCTTTGAAAGGTCCAAAAACAACTTAAATCATTGAAAGCGGCGACATTCCTTTGATCTTTTGCTGAACAACTAGTGATTTCTCGCTAACGAAGTTATTTTTACGGTAATGTGAGACATGTCAATTCTGTTGACACACAAAGGCGTATCCGGATTCGTATGAGAGTGGGTGCAATGAAAGAATTAGCTTAAAATCGACAGGGTCGGGTCGGCTGCATTGCACCGGGTGTTTATCCCATATGGCTCAGTTTCTTTCCGCAGCGCGGAAAGCGTCGCACAAATCACGAACTCCGTAGCTCCAGCGACGACCCTCGGGAGTCTCCGAAAAAATGCACTCGTAAAATGAAGGACGCGGCCCGGAATCGAATATACAACTTCGGAGCCCGAGTCAGACGGCTTGACCACTTCACCACGGAGAATCCCGAAAGGGGTGCAATGTGTAATATTAGTAAAGACAGAGAATTTACAGAGGCACGGGGTAAATAATTTGTAAATAAACAGGAAAGTAGAAGGAATATATTTCTTACCTTATTTTTCATTGCCTTCTTGTTTCTTCAGCTGATGCTGATGCTGTAATGTTTAGGGCCTGCAATTCGTCTGAATAGTTGGAGCAAAATATCCCAGTAAGTGTGTACGTAGATTAAGGTCTGCGATCTGCTCATACCATAATCTGTGTCGGACGATTCCAGTAGGTTGATGATTGCTCTCGGTTGCATAAAATTCAATCCATCCTTTCTCCAATAGTCCTCTTCCTCTTTCAACACTTGGTCCTGACGTTTTTTCCAGTAACTTTTATCAATATTTAATAGCGCGGACAGACAGACAGACAGACAGACAGACAGACAGACAGACAGACAGACGGACAGACAGACAGACGGACAGACAGACAGACAGACAGAAAGATAGGTAGGTAGGTAGGTAAGTAGGTAGGTAGGTAGGCAGAAAGGTAGGTGGGTGGGTGGGTGGCTGGCTGGGTGAGTCGGTCGGTCGGTGGGACGGTCGGTCGGTAGGTTGGTCGGCCGGCCGGCCGGCAGGCAAGCAGGCAGGCAGGCAGGCAGGCAGGTAGGTAGATTAGATAGATAGATAGATAGATAGATAGATAGATAGATAGATAGATAGATAGATAGATAGATAGATAGATAGATAGATAGATAGATAGATAGATAGATATCGGTATATCGGTCGGTCGTTCGGTCGGCCGACCGGCCGACCGGCCGACCGGCCGGCAGGCAGGCAGACAGGCAGGTAGGTAGATAGATTAGATAGATAGATAGATAGATAGATAGATAGATAGATAGATAGATAGCTAGAAAGATAGATAGATAGATAGATAGATAGATAGATAGATAGATAGATAGACATATAGATAGATAGATAGATAGATAGATAGATAGATAGATAGATAGATAGATAGATAGATAGATAGATAGATAGATAGATAGATAGATAGATATCGGTAGGTCGGTCGGTCGGCCGGCAGGCAGGCAGGTAGATAGATTAGATAGATAAATAGATGGATAGATAGATAGATAGATAGATAGATAGATAGATATATAGATAGATAGATAGATAGATAGATAGATAGATAGCCAGCTAGCCAGATAGATAGATAGAAAAAAAGAAAGAAAGAAAGAAAGATAGATAGATAGATAGATAGATAGATAGATAGATAGATAGATAGGTAGATATTCAAATGGTGTAAGGAGAAGCAGCGCTGTAGCTTAGGGGGCAGTGAGGCGCAAAGTTTCATAATTCTCTATCACACAGAGTCGTGAATTCAAAATCTGTTGCTGGCGATTTAGAAGCTGGCAACTTTGCGTTTACTTCCATGATGCGAGGCATCGGCCGTTCAGAAAGGAATGCCAAACTAGTGAACAAACGTTTCCTAGTGAATCACAAACGAGCAATAAATGCTGAGCTTGATTACAACATGCTGTACATTACAGGCAAGTAAATAATGGGAAGTAACAAAATGTACCACTGTCTTAAGCTTACCAGAGTTGTACCTCGTCTGCTCATTGCCCACGCTACACATCCAAACAAAAGTATAGTTATAAAATATATAAAAGTATAGGTATAAAAGTATAGGTATTGTTACTGACTCAGAAAGCATGCTGAGGAGGATGAGAACAGGCAAGTTTCGTGCAGTGTGGCTTGCTTCGCTTCGGAGGTCACGGGTAGCAAGCATCACCTGGATCTTTTCTCCTGGGCATGCCGGTGTGCTGGGGACTGAACAGGCGGACAGATTGGCTGGCTCGGCAAAACCTGGTGGAGTATTGATGTATGACAAAACAGATGTGGTTGCGGCCTTGTGGGAGCACGTGTACACCTCGGAGGAGCAAATGGATCACCATAGTCTGGTTAGAATGAGGCAGCGAGGAGTGACGAGGGGATCTGGCCGACGCTCGACGCTCAGAGGAAAGGCGAGACGGACATATAATCAGATTGCTACTGGAACTATTAGTGTTGGAACTCTTCGCTGGCTGCTGAGGATGGGGACGGAGCGCTTATGGGAATGTCCCGAATGCTGTGATGTCGGTTCCTAAATCAATCAATCAATCAAACAAAAGTATAGGTTCTATGTAGCACTTCAACACTCTTTTTCTCGTTGAAAATGACATCTTTTGATTGGTCAGTATGTTTTCCATCTTGCAAAAGATTACCTTCTCCATGGCGATTCTTGTTCTAATCTCTTCAAGGCATCTCCCATCAGATAGTATGACTATTCCTAAATAATTGTACCTATTCACTTGTTTAAGAATATTTCCATATACTTGTATATTACAGTGTAGTATTTTGTTCGTCCTAGTGATGACCATAATCTGTGTCTTCTTATAATTTAATTCTTACTCTAAATTTTCACTGTGTGCAACAACCGCATCTTCTAAATGTTGCAGATCCTGTTCATTGTCTGTAGTGAATTATGCGCATAACTCATGTTATTCACGTAAAGTCATCCAATAGTTATTATTCTGATATCTTCTAAATTTCTGAATCTATTTTCACTGTATAGGGAATAAAAGATCTAGAGACATTACATATCCCTGTCACTCTAGTCTTTCCGGAAATGGGTAGATTAAGCAACCAAATAGCAATAGCGATTATAAATTAAGCAAGCGATCACAGGTGTTATCCATCAGTTAAACAACCAATCGACGATACAAAATGTCAAAGAACTAATCATTCCACAAGATGATCTATCAATCAACTGATATTTTTTTAAAATGGAGTTGTGATGGTTTTTCATACAATCGAGGGGAAGCCATGCGTCAAACTATGTAATGGAGGGACACATTGAAGTGTACTAAATCTGCGACACAAGTAGATGTTGTAAAGTTGAGATGCATATCCCTTACAGGACGTTGCAATCAACCCCAATATTTATTGGCTGTTTGTGATTTACTTGACAATTTTAGTTTAGGATTTCGTTGTTGCTTTCTGAAAGGCCTTCACCTCATACCATCAAAGTGATTAAGTTATTGTGCATAAGTAGTGTAAAGAAGGCGACAATTGTTATTATATCTCACGTCCGCCTGAATTAAAAGACCTGTTATACCATCCACACAACGGATGTTTCTTTGGGTGTGGATGAAGTAGCGAGAGTGCATGTGTGTGTGATACAAGATGTTGACAGTGAGAATAGTATAGGGCTGGTGGGGAAGTAGTTTGCTGTGATTATATATGAGAATAGTATAGGACTGGTGGGAAAGTAGTCTGCTGTGATTATATGTGAGAATAGTATAGGGCGAAAAGCGGTCTGCTTCCAAATCTCTGGCAACTGATTTCTAATTCCCGATACTGTATGACGGGGAATTGTGAAACTTAGCGTCTCATTGTTCCCCTGAGCCACAGAGTCGGTTAGTACATGAACTAGAAGAAACAGAATACCAAGGTAACAAAACTCCTGAGCCAGGGGTGCCGACTGTACACGACGAGACAGAGTGGATGTTTGCACAACCAACATTGAATACTCTTCAGATGACTACACAGCAGAACATAGCGGCATCACTGTAGATTCACAGATGTTATTTCATTCTGGACAAGATGGGCCGTCTGGGAAAACATCAGCATCCTCAAACGCTAGTTGGCTCTATTACTCAGCCAGAGACAGGTCTGATCCTTGTTTCTTGTTTACATTCAGTTTATATAATCTTCTTCTTTCACCATATCCCACAGCCACATCACCCCAAGCTTCCCTATCTGTGGCTAGTCCAGGCAGCACCTTCCATGCTCTCCCTACTTTTATTCATTGTTACTTCTTTTTCTTGATTTATCCAGATTGTTTGCTTTGGGTGTAATTGCATTGTGTCTGTTTACAGCAGAGTTGCGATATTTGCTCCTTTCGATCGACACATCCAATTTCTTCAGGCATTTGTTGACTGGGTCAACCGTCCCGTGTTTCATTTCTATCTCCACTTTTGCAGTAAAATTGTAGACCCAGTGTCGCGGAAAATAAACTTGTTATGTTCGATCGATAACAACCAGACCCGACATTAATCTGCAAAAACAAGTAATCCTTTGATGTTGTACAGACTGAGAAAAATACGTCGTTAAAACTGTCTACACAGTCGGCATTTCTAGCTGGGAAACAAAATACATGGCGTCAAAATGTCTACACCTGGTCGGCATTTCTGTATGATGTGGATTGTTCGGGGAACAAATACGTCGCGTTACAATGTCTACACTGGTCGGCATTTTGTTAACAAAATTGTTGCTCGAGACGAAAAACGGCGTCATTTGTCTGCAAGGCTGGAGACGACATTTGAAGTGCAAGACGGAAAGTCTGGCCAGACGCGGAATGGATTCTGTGATGTGGGGACTTCTCGGGTTCACAGACAGCCAGGATCTTTGTGTACGGGACAAAGAATTTCCCCAAATGAAAGCGAATTTGACGGCGGATTGACTCCAGTTAGTCGAAAACAGGAGGAGGAAACCAGATTCTGGACGGATCAGCGTCTAGACTTTTTGATGACGTCACTCCAGCCCAATATAAAAAGCGTTGCGGTAAACAAGGAGAGTTAGTTGATCAAGAATTCTGAAGTTTGGAAAGATCGGTGCAGTTTTCCGAGTTGCGTTCCATGAAAGAAACTAGGGGTGTCAAATTGTTGATAGTTATCGGCGGACATAGATCCAGTCTGCGATCGCCTAGTTTCGATTAGCAACCGGAATAGGCATATGGTAGGCTATTAATCATATCTAACTTAGAGTATGATTAGGAATAGAGCACAGTCCTGTGCGGTGATATAATGTATTATAGGTGCGGTGATATACTGTATTATGATTAGTGATAGAATGTTCTATAAGTGCGGTGCTAGAAAGTATCATAGGAGCGTCGGCACTAGTATTCTATTGTGTGGCTTCAACTAGCTTGTGTGATATATCATTTTACTCAGGGAGTTGAGGACAATGTAGTGGGGTAATAATTAGAGAGATTAAGGATGGTTGAGAGGGAGGAGAGGAATGTGAAATGGTAAGATCTTCCAGTAGGGCATCTGCTGGGTTTCTATCCGTTTCTTTATTCTTTCCTGGTGTTGCCATGTCTCATATCATATGATGAGTTATTTGGCCGTATGACAGAGATCGGATCTCTGTTATAGATCTGAGTGCTGCTATTGGCCTACACTCACCTAATTCCGGCCAGGACTGAGTTGCCCTCACCATAGTATTCTCTATTCTACAGGTTCCATTTACAGGTCCACGTATGTGTGCTATGATTTTCAACAGTGAAGCTAACACATTTTAGAAGATGATGGCTCAGAATTTGAAGACAGAAGTTGCTGAGAGGCCGCTACATTGGGCTTATACCCAAGTTGGTTTGCGGGAACCTGGCATCTGCTGAGCAGGACTTGCTGATGAGATTTATGTTTAGCAAGTGATGGTTGTATCACTGAACAGTCAGAACATTGTAGATATACACTACTGATACCAGGAACATTCATACAAAATTTATACTGATCCCTAAAACATTCAGAGTGTGGTGTTAATATAGGGAATCTTTAAAACCAGTGACACTAGATCCATTAAGATTTCCCCAGTAACAGTGACAATATGGTTTGAATTTTCTGATTAACAATCAGTTAAACAACAGAGGAAATTCATAGTGTGAAATAGATTGAAGACTCTCATTAGACAGTGTTTGTCATGGGTGTCCAAGCATCCTAGTGGTTCAAGAGACAACGGAGGAAGTCTTCACATGACCGGAGGAGCATCACCTTGGTGAGGTTGCTTGTCTGGACTAAATGGTGCTAGTGTGTTCTCAGCACAGTGATGAGAATGACTATACTCCTGAACACTGATCTGAGTCTATAGACACTTTAGAGTACACGTCACACATTCTACACCTTATACACACACACACACTTCTCCTACATATACTCTTTGCTTTAATAAATTTCTTGTTTTTATTTGTTGAAGCTAGAGTTGTCAAGTATGTTATGTTGGGGAAGAATGAGAGGGGCATGATCCAGGGGTGAGTAAGAGTGAGAAGAAGGTGTCTTCAGATTGAGGGAGTGTTGTGGACGAAGTCTGCTGGATATCTCCAGGATAGAGATATTGAATTAAAACAAATGTGGGTGTTGATTCCCCTCACTCCAGGGACGACACTAAAGTGGTAAAGAAGAACAAATAACTACTACGACATTCATTCTTTACACACACGACACCCAGTTCTAACAAACGGCTGCAAATCCTGGATGATTAGGTAACAGGCGAAAAAATTAATCCCTAGAAGCCATGGAGATGTGGTTTTATAGAAGAATGCTGAACATTATTGGACAGCCAAAATGAGCAATCTGGACATTGTAAGGAAAGCTAAGTCACAAAGACAACTTCTCACAAACACCAGAATTAAGTAGTTATCATTCTTTGGTCACATTATGATGAGAAGACAAAAACTGGAACATGTTGTGACAGCCGGACAGATTTGTGGAAAGAGAGATAGAGGAAGACAGTGAGAGAACATTCTTGATAGTCTTGTGTTATGGCGCAGGGGGAGGAAGTTAACACATAACTGATCTACGCTGTCGGAGATCGCAATTTGTGGAGATGCATGATCGTCCACAACAGCCGGCAAGGTGCTTGATGATGATAGTCTCCACTCCATGTGTTTTTGTGTCTTCCTCTATTTCTTTGCCTTGTGGATTCCAAAGGCCTTTCAGGTTATACTATTCTCACATATAATCACAGCAGACTACTTTCCCACCAGTCCTATACTATTCTAACATATAATCACAGCAGACTACTTTCCCACCAGTCCTATACTATTCTCACATATAATCAGAGCAGACTACTTTCCCACCAGTCCTATACTATTCTCACATATAATTACAGCAGACTACTTTCCCACCAGTCCTATACTATTCTCACATATAATCACAGCAGACTACTTCCCCACCAGCCCTATACTATTCTCACATATAATCACAGCAGACTACTTTCCCACCAGTCCTATACTATTCTCATATATAATCACAGCAGACTACTTCCCCACCAGCCCTATACTATTCTCACTGTCAACATCTTGTATCACACACACAGGCACTCTCGCTACTTCATCCACACCCAAAGAAACATCCGTTGTGTGGATGGTATAACAGGTCTTTTAATTCAGGCGGACGTGAGATCGTACATATAATAACAATTGTTGCCTTCTTTACACTACTTATGCACAATCACTTAATCACACTTCACACTCGCAATCTCCAACTAGCGCCCTAGCAAACTATGCATTTGCACTCCGAAAATCACAAGTGTCCGTTCTCGAAAGCTGTGGTGTCCCGTCTGAAGGTTTTCAGCCGGCGGGCTGGCCTTGCCGTCCTAATTCTCGTGCGGTCAGTAAAACCCCGTGCTCTTGTACCTATCTCGTAGTACAGCAGTCTGCCCGTGTTAAATTAGTCTGTCCGTGTTAACTTGGGTTGTACTAACGTCTAGTCTGTTCAAGGTGGTATCCCGTGAACTAGCCTCCCCTCCCATTCTCTGGGGTTGGTCCTGGCTGGTGTCCTGGTTATGACACGTCCGTGTCCCCACCTAAGTCCTGTCTTATGACTGTTCTAAGTCCTAGCTTGTGTTCTATCTCTACTCTATCTACTCCCCTGTAGAAGTCCTTATCTAAGTCCTATCTGTCATTACCTCTATACTGTCCCTTGTCCTATCTATGTCCTCCTCAACATCTTGACACTCACATATAATCACAGCAGATTACTTTCCCACCAGTCGTATACTATTCTCATATATAATCACAGCAGACTACTTCCTAACCAGTCCTATACTATTCTCACATATAATCACAGCAGACTACTTCCTAACCAATCCTATACTATTCTCACATATAATCACAGCAGACTACTTTCCCACCAGTCCTATACTATTCTCACATATAATCACAGCAGACTACTTCCCCACCAGTCCTATACTATTCTCATATATAATCACAGCAGACTACTTCCCCACCAGTCCTATACTATTCTCACATATAATCACAGCAGACTACTTCCCCACCAGTCCTATACTATTCTCATATATAATCACAGCAGACTACTTCCCACCAGTCCTGCATAGACACATTTATTCAGTTCTGCTCAGGGAGTTGTCTGTCTATGCCAGAGTTTGTTTATTATTCAGCTTTAACTGATGTGTGCTCTGTGCACCAAACCATCTCCCTGATATAAAGAAGGCACTGGGAGGTGATTGCTTGTTTTAGTTTACTGGCATTTTAGCAATGAAGAAGTGGTGTTCTTTGAGGAAATTTTGTTGTGTAGAATGTGGCACCCAGAGACACCAGTCTGGGAGCCACTGCGCTGTGCGTAGATTTTCTGTATAGTTTTTGTGTTTCAGCAGAGTATAATTTTATGCTTTATTTTACAATTTTGGATGCTTATTAAATTTATATATTATATAAACGAACTAGTGGTGTTTGACTGTGATATCATTGTGTGGGTTGTCTGTCACATGTTATATACATGAACTGGTGGTTAGTTAGTTAGTTGATTAGTTAGTTAGTTAGTAGTAAGTAAGTTAGTTAGTTAGTTAATTAGTTAGTTAGTTAGTTAGTTAGTTAGTGGACAGATCATCCCCATTGCACATCTCCATTCAGTCCATAAGTGCCTGGATCCCCTCCTCAGTAAATCCCGCAGCGTGTAGTGGCTCACGACACCAGTTCTGTATTGGTTTATTACTCTTCTTTGGCTTCCTGCGTAGTGTTCTTGTTTGGTCACACCTCTTTTAACTTGCTGTTCTCGCAGCCTGACCATGGATGTAGATTCCCAGTCATCGCTTGGTTCTCGTAAACGACTTACGTCTCGTAGAGCATTCAGATGCCTGATCCATAGCTCGTCCACCTTCCACAGCCTGTCAGCCTGCTCATTCCCTTGTACACATGCATGCCCTGGCACGAAGATGAAACTAATCTTTACCAGCCGAGACCGCTCCAGAGGCAGCAGCCACTCTCTTCGGACCCACCCCATCTCTATCCTCCTGAGCACACTCATTGAGTCCCTAAGGACACATGCCTGATGGAATGTCTGTGTCTCAAGCTATGTTGTTGCTTTACTTACTGCCATGACTTCCATAGTCAGGTTGCTTGCATGAACTAGTGGTTTTTGTTTTGACTTTATATCATTGTGTGGGTTGTATGTCACTTTTTATATACAAAAACTAGTGATGTTTGATGAATCAAATTCAATGAAACACTCTACTTAGCCTTTGTCGACCAAGAAAAGGCATTTGATAGAGTAGATAGAAACAAACTGGGGGAAATCCTTAAACAATATGGAGTGAGTACACATCTAACAAACCTATGTAGAAGCTTATACAACAGTGAATGCATAGTGAGAGCAACTGGAGGACACTCAGAACCCTTCACCATAAGATACGGAGTTTGACAATTTTGTGTCCTGTCCCCTCTCTTGTTCATAACATATATAGACAACATATGTAAAGAAACCAGCCAAACAGAGACCGAAAGAACACCGCACGACGAAAACACAGAAGAAGAACCATCTGCAAATCTAACCATTAGAGAACTCCTGTTTGCGGACGACCAAGCACTAATAGCAAAATCAGAAGCTGAATTACAAGACCACATGAATAGTCTAAATGAAATGTGTAGGGAACATAACATGAAAATTAGCACAAGAAAAACAGAGGTATTGACTATAACTAAAGAAGAAAAAGTAACAACGATTCACCTAAACGAACATCCCTTGAAACAAGTAAAGAGTTTCAAGTACCTAGGAAGTATAATATCATCAAATGGCAAATCGGAAGACGAGATCGAAAATAGATGCAATAAGGCAAACCAACTCATTGGACAAATGGCACGAATACTAAAGAACAAACATGTATCAATAACTACTAAGAAAGCACTTTACAACACAATCTTCCTACCAACTCTATGTTACCAATGCCAAACCTGGACAATGACAGAAAAAGAGAAAAGAAAAATCACAAGAACAGAAATGAGATTCCTGAAACAAATACTCAATGAATCAAGAAGAGATAAGATCAGAAATGAAGAAAAACGGACTAAAGTGGGGGTTGTAGCTGCACTAGATTTTATTATAAGGCAGCAAGTCAAATGGTTTGGCCATGCAAGTAGGTTACCAACTAACAGTATACCACAACAAGCAATGATGTACAGACCAGAGGGAAGCAGAGGAAGAGGCCGACCACGTAACCGATGGATGCAGGGAATAACAGGGTCCATGGGAATATCAATACATGAAGCCCATAAACGGGCACTCTCCCGCTGTTTATACTTCACCTCGACACCGCAAGGTACAAGAGGAACATGATGAGATGAGATGATGAGTGATGTTTGACTTTTACGTCATTGTGTGGGATATCTATCACATGCAAGTGGTGTGTGATGTGATATTGTACGAATTGTCACATGACAAGTGGTGTGTGATATCATTGTACGAATTGTCACATGACAAGTGGTGTTTGACTTTGATGTCAATGTGTGGGATATAACATAACAAGATAGTGTCTTCAATGCAGTATGTAACTTGGTGGCCCATATGTTCCTTTCCATCTAATACGAGTCTATAACACACTACCATGATGCTCACCAACCACTACCATGCAACACACCAACATTCCTCTGATAAGTCCAACATTTGTTGTCCACTTGAACAATTCTTTTCAGTTGGGGTATTATCCGATTGAGAACACCTTAGACCTACAAGATGCGAGGAACATCTTTGTCAACATTTGAAGAACACCCCAGTCAACATCCAACACCAACATATGAAGGTGACAACAAGCCAGATCCGATACAAATATTACACCAGAAATATTATCCTGAGTGTTGTCTGAAGTAAGCTCACCTCGTTTACACATCTGTTATCCTGAGTGTTGTCTGAAGTAAGCTCACCTCGTTTACACATCTGTTATCCTGAGTGTTGTCTGAAGTAAGCTCACCTCATTTACACATCTGTTATCTTGAGTGTTGTCTGAAGTAAGCTCACCTCGTTTACACATTGTTATCCGACGCAGATGTGTTTCCAAGCACAGGCGTTTTACTGTCAAGTTTGACGCGTCATCGTGTTCCTGGGCAACAGTTCCTCGGGTGGCTGAAGTCAAGATTCCTCCGAATTCGGAGATCTGCCTGTACGGCGGGAACACCTCTGCCAATAGCCGTCTGGACAGTACTCACGCAACCTCAGGCTGTTACATCACATGTGTTGGCAACAGATGCTGTCCACATACAGGACTTCGGTTAAGCTCAAGCGAACACAGCAGCAGCACACATTATCTCTGACGTCTGAAGTAAGCCTCACCTCGTTTACACATCTGTTATCCTGAGTGTTGTCTGAAGTAAGCTCAGCCTCGTTTAACATCTGTTAATCCTTGAGTGTTGTCTGAAGTAAGACTTCACCTCGTTTACACATCTGTTATCCTGAGTGTATGTCTGAAGTAAGCTTACCTCATTTACACATCTGTTATCCTGAGTGTTGTCTGAAGTCCAAGTTGCATTGGCTACTGCCTTTTCCTTGGTTAACATCGGCGACGTGGAGAGGGGGAACTTGCTACTGGGCAACAGCAGGTTCTCCGATTTCCATTGCCCAGGCTTGTGCCCTGAAGAAGTCACTTCAGCACCGCGTAAAGCGGTGACACAACACGGGAAGCAGCATTTGCCGGTTATAAGTCTTAATGCTCGATTGGCGTAGAGCAAGGCGCCAGGGGCTACTTCCGACGGTGGGAGAGATCATCGTATCTCACTAGACAGCTTCCGCCCGCCTAAGCTGGGCAGCCCCCAGTCAATAAGGTGTTGTCTCGCCACGGTTCATCTGCTCCTGAGGGTGTGTGGAGCTTAGGGGAAAAGTCCTGATACATGGACCGCAATCTATACACCTAGCAACAAGAAAAAAAACAAAACAACCGGCCCTAAGGCTGGGAACATGGAACGTAAGAACCATGATCCCTGGCATCTCAGACGATCTAAACGAGATTGTGGATGCCCGCAAAACTGCAGTGATAAACAACGAGCTACTAAGACTGGGGATAGACATTATCGCCCTGCAAGAGACCATACTTCAAGAATCTGGAAGCATCAAGGAGAGCGACTTCACTTTCTACTGGCATGGCAAGCCGTGCAGAGAAACCAGGGAGCATGGAGTTGGCTTCGCAATCAGAAATAAGCTGCTTAATTCCATCATACCACCAAGTGATGGCACTGAAAGAATACTGAAGATCCAACTCCAGACAGAGGCAGGCCCGGTTAGTATTATAAGCGTTTACGCCCCAACACTAACTGCAGCATCATAATCTAAAGACAAGTTCTATGACGACCTTAGCAAAGAAGTCAGTCAAACACCAGAGAAACAACATCTTTTTATCCTGGGGGATTTCAATTCCAGGGTTGGCTCCGACCACAAATCTTGGCCTTCATGTCTAGGACAGTTTGGCGTTTGGAAGATCAATGACAATGGACAACTTCTCTTGGAATTCTGCAGTCACCATAATCTGTGCGTGACCAACACCTTCTTTGACACGAAACCTCAACACAAGGTGTCATGGAGGCACCCCAGATCAAAGAACTGGCACCAACTCCACCTGGTGCTCACTAAACGCAGCAACCTCCGCAATGTACAGCTGACTCGCAGCTATCATAGTGCTGACTGCGACACCGACCATTCACTCGTCTCCAGCAAGGTGAAGATAAAGCCCAAGAGAATCTAAAGAAGCAGACAGAAGGAAGACCACGCATTAACACCAGCGGCACCCAAAATAAAGAGAAGGTCAACAAATTCATGCAGGCGCTAGCGGATACTCTGCCTGGCCCCACAAACGGAAATTCCACCGAGAGATGGAGTCATTTTCGCGACACCATCTACAATACAGCATTATCAACATTTGGCAAGAAGCAAACTAAGTCAACCGACTGGTTTAAAGCACACTCTGAAGAGATGCTCCCAGTCCTGGAGATAAAGAGACATGCATTCTCAATGTATAAAACATCACCTTCAGAGAAAAAATTGCAGGCGTTGCGGACGGCCAGAAATAGAGTACAACAGATGACAAGAAGATGTGCGAACAGGTACTGGCTACAGCTCTCTGCTCAAATTCAAACTTGTGCAGACACTGGAAATATAAGAGGAATGTACGAGGGCATCAAGCAAGCTGTCGGTCCATCAAAGAATAAGATGGCCCCTTTACGATCAACTGAGGAGGTAATCATAAAAGATCGAGCGAAACAAATAGATCGCTGGGTAGAACACTACTCAGAGCTATACTCAGTGGATAACACTGTCAGCGAAGAAGCTCTGGAAGCCATCGATTCAACAGTCCGCCATGCATGCCCTGGATAACGAACCTTGCCTCACAGAAATCAGCGAAGCACTAGACTCTCTCAAATCAGGCAAGGCAGCTGGAAAAGATAGTATTCCACCTGAAATTTTAAAATGTAGCAAAGAAACAATCCTCCCAGAACTGTATGCAATATTTCAGCTCTGCTGGAAAGAAAAATCAGTACCACAAGATATGAAATACGCAAACATCGTTACCCTTTATAAAAACAAAGGCGATAGAAGCGACTGCAACAACTATCGTGGCATTTCCCTACTAAGCATTACAGGCAAGATTTTTGCCAGAGTAGTCCTTAAAAGATTACACATTCTTGCTGAAAGAATCTACCCCGAATTGCAGTGCGGATTTAGACCCAACAGGTCCACCATCGATATGATTTTCTCACTCCGGCAGCTCCAAGAGAAGTGCAGCGAACAGAGGAAGCCATTATATATTGCCTTCATTGACCTCACAAAGGCATTTGACCTTGTGAGCAGAAGCGGCCTTTTTACGGTCCTTAAAAAGGTTGGATGTCCACCCACCCTTCTTAGTCTCGTGAAATCATTCCACGAAAACATGCAGGGGACCATTTTATTTGACGGCTCAACATCCCAGTCATTCAGCATCAGCAGCGGAGTAAAGATAGGCTGCGTGCTTGCTCCTACACTCGTTGGTATCTTTTTCACCGTTCCCTTATGGCAGACATTTGGGACTGCCACTGAAGGCGTATACCTCCACACAAGATCTGATGGCAAACTTTTTAACCCATCTAGACTCAAGGCAAAGACTAAAATAAGATCAAGATGCCTAAGAGAACTACATTTTGCAGATGATGCAGCACTGACTACTCATACAGCAGAATATCTCCAACGGCTCATAGATAGTTTTGCAGCTGCCTGCAAAGACTTTGGGCTCACCATCAGCCTAAATAAAACACAGGTGATGGAACAAGATGCTGGTGCGCTTCCGTCAATCAACATTTCTAATTACGAATTGAAGGTCGTCCACGAGTTTGTGTATTTGGGGTCGACAATATCAGATAATGTTTCATTAGAGACAGAAATCGACAGACGCATTGGAAAGGCAGCCTACAACATTTTCCAGGCTAGCTAAAAGAGTTTGGGAGAATAATAGACTAACAGAGCGTACAAAAGCTGAAGTATATAAAGCTTGTGTTGCTAGCACACTACTCTATGGGTCTGAATCCTGGACCTTGTACTCAAGACAGGAAACGAAGTTGAATTCTTTCCATATGAGATGTCTGAGACGTATCCTGGGCATAACATGGAAAGACCACATAACAAACAAACATGTGCTTCTAAAGAGCAGATATTACCACAGTGCACACCCTCCTCAAGCAGAGACGCCTCCGGTGGCTGGGCCACGTATCTCGAATGGAGGATGAACGTATTCCTAAAGATCTCCTATACGGAGAACTAGCCACAGGAAAGAGGCCAACCGGAAGACCCCAAATGCAATATAGGGATGTGTGTAAACACGATATGAAAACCCTTGGAATAGATCCAGACACGTGGGAAAGAGTTGCAACAGACAGATGTTCCTGGAGAAGAGATTACGAAACGGACTGGTGCTCTTTGAGCGCAATCTGATCCAACAAACTGAGGATAGGCGGCACAGGCTTAAAACGCAGTCACTTACTGCGGGACCTGCCTCGTCTTACAGATGCTGGAAACTGTGACAGGGATTGTCACTCTCGCATTGGACTATACAGTCACCAGCGGTGCTGCCAGGTACCTCCCAAGCAGCACAACTCTATAGTCCTTCAGGACTGAAAGAGGCCTACTACTACTACTGTCTGAAGTAAGCTCACCTCGTTTACACATCTGTTATCTTGAGTGTTGTCTGAAGTAAGCTCACCTCGTTTACACATCTGTTATCCTGAGTGTTGTCTGAAGTAAGCTCACCTCGTTTACACATCTGTTATCCTGAGTGTTGTCTGAAGTAAGCTCACCTCGTTTACACATCTGTTATCTTGAGTGTTGTCTGAAGTAAGCTCACCTCGTTTACACATCTGTTATCCTGAGTGTTGTCTGAAGTAAGCTCACCTCGTTTACACATCTGTTATCCTGAGTGTTGTCTGAAGTAAGCTCACCTCGTTTACACATCTGTTATCCTGAGTGTTGTCTGAAGTAAGCTCACCTCGTTTACACATCTGTTATCCTGAGTGTTGTCTGAAGTAAGCTCATCTCGTTTACACATATGTTATCTGAGTGTTGTCTGAAGTAAGCTTACCTCGTTTGCACATCTGTTATCCTTGAGTGTACGTCAGAAGTAAGCTCACCTCGTGTAGACATCTATTATCCTGAGTGACGTCTGAAGTAGGCTCACCTCGTTTACACTTCTATTATCATCAAATCACTTTGTAAATTAACATCAGCTAGCCGATAAATATACTACTACAAAGACAATGTTTGAAGTAACAACGTCTTATACAGAAGTCTAACATTGCCAAAATGACTTTTAAGTTACAATGCCATATACAGACAATGTTTGAAGTTACAATACCTTATCTAACGTTGCCAGACGATGCCTGAAGAGTGTACACTGAATGCTTTCATTGTTTGCTTGTCTGTTGTGTCGATGCTGTGATGAAGGTGTTATAAATGCGATTCACAATCCTGAATACTGCTATTGAAACACAGCTGCGGGCGATATGGAAGCAGGCTGTCCTTGCGGTGATTTTCATACAATGTTATGAGTGCCAGTCATTCAGAAAGCAATGGCAAACTACTGAACGTAAACTTGCCAAGAAATCACAAACAGCCAAACAATGCTGGGGTAGACTTCAACATCCTGTAAAGGATATGCAACTAACTTTTGTCTGTTGTGAGGTGCCTTAAAATCTTGTGTCCCCTTGGCTTGTATAATTGCCAATCAGTGTTTAAGAATGTATAAACAAACCAGAAAAACACAAACAAATGCTTGCACACAATAAACAGACAGATCCAATCCAGTTACATTTCATCACTCAGTTTTATTCTGTGTTCATTGGTTTGTCTGACATGTTCTAGGTATTGATTAGCTGCACATGTCCTCTAATGTTTGTTTTCTGTAATTTTAAATTCTTTAAAATGTCACTTGTATCATAAGTTATTATGAACTGTTAATAAATTATAACTGTTAGTTAACAAAATTAATAGAGTAATTAAAAACTAAAAGACAAGGAGAAATTGAACACATAAAAGGTCTTAATAGTCTAAAGATGTAAAGTCAGAAAAATGTCGCTGAAAATGCAAATGAATAATTATAATAGAGCAGTAACAAAAGACTAATCGGTAAGATTGATAACCAAAACAAATGCAAATAGGAAAAGAAGAGGAAGCAATGGCATGAGTATGAACAGGAAAGCAAGGAAGCAAATGAATGAACAAAGGAAAAGCAACAACAAAGCTTGACTTGTGTGATGTCTCACAGCACTCGATGGTTATTATTCTGCGATGCCTGTCTCCTTCCATCGTGAGTTGGCACTGGGTGATCCGGACTGTGCTTCTGTGGAGGGAAGAGTCATACTTTATTGTTGATGTCACTGCAGTGATACACACGCCAATCAAACAATCAGGTACCGCCTCCACAATGAAGGTTGGCTGCAGTGGATGTCCAACACTGTCTGTCTCTTGCCCTGATTGTACATTCTGTCACATTGCTGTTTGTCCATTTCCTTATGTTATCTTCCCACTTGTATCGTTGCCTACCTCTTGCCCACTTGCCTTCAACCTTACCCTCCAGTATGGTTTTTATTAGAGTGTTATGTTTTTTAACGAGGCCGAAATATTTCACTTGCCTCTTTTTTATTTCTTTCACCAACTCTCTTTTCATTTCCAGTTTTTCTAGAATCTCTGTATTTGATTGTTATTTGTTTCCATGAAATACGACATATTATCCTGTACATCCACATCTTCAGGGCCGCTATTCGATACACGTGTCTCCAGTCTCAACACTGGTAATGGCTGGCCTTACATAAGATGATCGACCCACTGTCTCAGGATAATACGGAGTCCTCATGGGAGCAAGATGATCGCCCCACTGTCTCAGGATAATACGGAGTCCTCATGGGAGCAAGATGATCGCCCCACTGTCTCAGGATAATACGGAGTCCTCATGGCAGCAAGATGATCGCCCCACTGTCTCAGGATAATACGGAGTCCTCATGGGAGCAAGATGATCGCCCCACTGTCTCAGGATAATACGGAGTCCTCATGGGAGCAAGATGATCGCCCCACTGTCTCAGGATAATACGGAGTCCTCATGGGAGCAAGATGATCGCCCCACTGTCTCAGGATAATACGGAGTCCTCATGGGAGCAAGATGATCGCCCCACTGTCTCAGGATAATACGGAGTCCTCATGGGAGCAAGATGATCGCCCCACTGTCTCAGGATAATACGGAGTCCTCATGGGAGCAAGATGATCGCCCCACTGTCTCAGGATAATACGGAGTCCTCATGGGAGCAAGATGATCGCCCCACTGTCTCAGGATAATACGGAGTCCTCATGGGAGCAAGATGATCGCCCCACTGTCTCAGGATAATACGGAGTCCTCATGGGAGCAAGATGATCGCCCCACTGTCTCAGGATAATACGGAGTCCTCATGGGAGCAAGATGATCGCCCCACTGTCTCAGGATAATACGGAGTCCTCATGGCAGCAAGATGATCGCCCCACTGTCTCAGGATAATACGGAGTCCTCATGGGAGCAAGATGATCGCCCCACTGTCTCAGGATAATACGGAGTCCTCATGGGAGCAAGATGATCGCCCCACTGTCTCAGGATAATACGGAGTCCTCATGGGAGCAAGATGATCGCCCCACTGTCTCAGGATAATACGGAGTCCTCATGGGAGCAAGATGATCGCCCCACTGTCTCAGGATAATACGGAGTCCTCATGGGAGCAAGATGATCGCCCCACTGTCTCAGGATAATACGGAGTCCTCATGGGAGCAAGATGATCGCCCCACTGTCTCAGGATAATACGGAGTCCTCATGGGAGCAAGATGATCGCCCCACTGTCTCAGGATAATACGGAGTCCTCATGGGAGCAAGATGATCGCCCCACTGTCTCAGGATAATACGGAGTCCTCATGGGAGCAAGATGATCGCCCCACTGTCTCAGGATAATACGGAGTCCTCATGGGAGCAAGATGATCGCCCCACTGTCTCAGGATAATACGGAGTCCTCATGGGAGCAAGATGATCGCCCCACTGTCTCAGGATAATACGGAGTCCTCATGGGAGCAAGATGATCGCCCCACTGTCTCAGGATAATACGGAGTCCTCATGGGAGCAAGATGATCGCCCCACTGTCTCAGGATAATACGGAGTCCTCATGGGAGCAAGATGATCGCCCCACTGTCTCAGGATAATACGGAGTCCTCATGGGAGCAAGATGATCGCCCCACTGTCTCAGGATAATACGGAGTCCTCATGGGAGCAAGATGATCGCCCCACTGTCTCAGGATAATACGGAGTCCTCATGGGAGCAAGATGATCGCCCCACTGTCTCAGGATAATACGGAGTCCTCATGGGAGCAAGATGATCGCCCCACTGTCTCAGGATAATACGGAGTCCTCATGGGAGCAAGATGATCGCCCCACTGTCTCAGGATAATACGGAGTCCTCATGGGAGCAAGATGATCGCCCCACTGTCTCAGGATAATACGGAGTCCTCATGGGAGCAAGATGATCGCCCCACTGTCTCAGGATAATACGGAGTCCTCATGGGAGCAAGATGATCGCCCCACTGTCTCAGGATAATACGGAGTCCTCATGGGAGCAAGATGATCGCCCCACTGTCTCAGGATAATACGGAGTCCTCATGGGAGCAAGATGATCGCCCCACTGTCTCAGGATAATACGGAGTCCTCATGGGAGCAAGATGATCGCCCCACTGTCTCAGGATAATACGGAGTCCTCATGGGAGCAAGATGATCGCCCCACTGTCTCAGGATAATACGGAGTCCTCATGGGAGCAAGATGATCGCCCCACTGTCTCAGGATAATACGGAGTCCTCATGGGAGCAAGATGATCGCCCCACTGTCTCAGGATAATACGGAGTCCTCATGGGAGCAAGATGATCGCCCCACTGTCTCAGGATAATACGGAGTCCTCATGGGAGCAAGATGATCGCCCCACTGTCTCAGGATAATACGGAGTCCTCATGGGAGCAAGATGATCGCCCCACTGTCTCAGGATAATACGGAGTCCTCATGGGAGCAAGATTCAGAAATATGCTATTATTGTTTTCCTCGTCCGCTCGCCTTGAACTCAAGCATAGTCCGTACATGTCCTACTGCTTCTAGCTAACTGGACTGACTGTTTCATGTGGATTAGCTATCTCTATTATATGTGTCCCTCGCTAACTGGACTGACTGTTTCATGTGGATTAGCTATCTCTATTATATGTGTCCCTCGCTAACTGGACTGACTGTTTCATGTGGATTAGCTATCTCTATTATATGTGTCCCTCGCTAACTGGACTGACTGTTTCATGTGGATTAGCTATCTCTATTATATGTGTCCCTCGCTAACTGGACTGACTGTTTCATGTGGATTAGCTATCTCTATTATATGTGTCCCTCGCTAACTGGACTGACTGTTTCATGTGGATTAGCTATCTCTATTATATGTGTCCCTCGCTAACTGGACTGACTGTTTCATGTGGATTAGCTATCTCTATTATATGTGTCCCTCGCTAACTGGACTGACTGTTTCATGTGGATTAGCTATCTCTATTATATGTGTCCCTCGCTAACTGGACTGACTGTTTCATGTGGATTAGCTATCTCTATTATATGTGTCCCTCGCTAACTGGACTGACTGTTTCATGTGGATTAGCTATCTCTATTATATGTGTCCCTCGCTAACTGGACTGACTGTTTCATGTGGATTAGCTATCTCTATTATATGTGTCCCTCGCTAACTGGACTGACTGTTTCATGTGGATTAGCTATCTCTATTATATGTGTCCCTCGCTAACTGGACTGACTGTTTCATGTGGATTAGCTATCTCTATTATATGTGTCCCTCGCTAACTGGACTGACTGTTTCATGTGGATTAGCTATCTCTATTATATGTGTCCCTCGCTAACTGGACTGACTGTTTCATGTGGATTAGCTATCTCTATTATATGTGTCCCTCGCTAACTGGACTGACTGTTTCATGTGGATTAGCTATCTCTATTATATGTGTCCCTCGCTAACTGGACTGACTGTTTCATGTGGATTAGCTATCTCTATTATATGTGTCCCTCGCTAACTGGACTGACTGTTTCATGTGGATTAGCTATCTCTATTATATGTGTCCCTCGCTAACTGGACTGACTGTTTCATGTGGATTAGCTATCTCTATTATATGTGTCCCTCGCTAACTGGACTGACTGTTTCATGTGGATTAGCTATCTCTATTATATGTGTCCCTCGCTAACTGGACTGACTGTTTCATGTGGATTAGCTATCTCTATTATATGTGTCCCTCGCTAACTGGACTGACTGTTTCAGTGTGGATTAGCTATCTCTATTATATGTGTCCCTCGCTAACTGGACTGACTGTTTCATGTGGATTAGCTATCTCTATTATATGTGTCCCTCGCTAACTGGACTGACTGTTTCATGTGGATTAGCTATCTCTATTATATGTGTCCCTCGCTAACTGGACTGACTGTTTCATGTGGATTAGCTATCTCTATTATATGTGTCCCTCGCTAACTGGACTGACTGTTTCATGTGGATTAGCTATCTCTATTATATGTGTCCCTCGCTAACTGGACTGACTGTTTCATGTGGATTAGCTATCTCTATTATATGTGTCCCTCGCTAACTGGACTGACTGTTTCATGTGGATTAGCTATCTCTATTATATGTGTCCCTCGCTAACTGGACTGACTGTTTCATGTGGATTAGCTATCTCTATTATATGTGTCCCTCGCTAACTGGACTGACTGTTTCATGTGGATTAGCTATCTCTATTATATGTGTCCCTAGCTAACTGGACTGACTGTTTCATGTGGATTAGCTATCTCTATTATATGTGTCCCTAGCTAACTGGACTGACTGTTTCATGTGGATTAGCTATCTCTATTATATGTGTCCCTCGCTAACTGGACTGACTGTTTCATGTGGATTAGCTATCTCTATTATATGTGTCCCTTGCCATCAGGCGAACACACTCCAACATTTAAAACGAGGGTCCTCACATACTTGCCTATGCTAACCGCCTAACCAAATATTCTGCGAAATTTACTATTGCTCGATACAGTGACATATCGGTGAACAAACTGAAGTCCGCTATACCACTTGCCCAACTGTAAGCTCCTTGTATCTACTTGCCCAACTGTAAGGAGCTTGTACCTACTTGCCCAACTGTAAGCTCCTTGTACCTACTTCTTGCCCAACTGTAAGCACCTTGTACCTACTTGCCCAACTGTAAGCTCCTTTATCTACTTGCCCAACTGTAAGCTCCTTGTACATACTTGCCCAACTATAAGCTCCTTGTACATACTTGCCGAACTGTAAGCTCCTTGTACATACTTGCCCAACTGTAAGCTCCTTGTACATACTTGCCCAACTGTAAGCTCCTTGTACATACTTGCCCAACTGTAAGCTCCTTGTACATACTTGCCCAACTGTAAGCACCTTGTACATACTTGCCCGACTGTAGGCTCCTTGTACCTACTTGCCCAACTGTAAGGTCCTTATACCTACTTGCCCAAATCTAAGGTCCTTATACCTACTTGCCCAACTGTAAGGTCCTTGAACCTACTTGCCCAAATCTAAGGTCCTTGTACCTACTTCTACTTGCCCAACTATAAGGTCCTTGTACTTACTTCTACTTGCCCAACTGCAGACAATGAACAAGATCTGACGAGCAACTAAGGTTATAATTAAACTGTAACAACACAAAAATATGAAATATTGACCAATACAAAGCTGTCGATGCAGTGAAAGAAACGAGTGTGGGCGTGCTAAATGGAACCTATGTCTTAGTATGGATGTGAATCATGGACAATAAGCAGACAAGATAAGAAACGATATTTTCCCCGTAGTGAAGTTGAATAATGAAGACACAAACAATAGATTACATTTTGAATAACGAAGACACAAACAATAGATTACACTTTGAATAACGAAGACACAAACAATAGCTTGCATATTTAATTAACGAAGACACAGACAATAGATTACACATTTATTGTTTGTGTCTTCGTTATTCAAAGATAAGAAACATCTACTGGCAGTGGGAATGAGTATTCTGGGGCAAATGCAAAGAATACCATGGACGAATAGACACACGAATAAGACAGTCCGTTAAGAAAACTATTGGGAACAGTGAATTGATTAGAAACATTCAGCGGAGACAGGCAGGACTGTTTCGAGCACACTACGAGGAGAAAGAAACGTCAAAAACTTTGTGACATCTGGCGAAAATGGTGGGTAAAGAGCAAGATAGAATCACAAACGTGGATCTCATGGAGACTAGTAAGCCAAGAGGTGAAGGACGACGCCGTGTGGCATTGGTGATCAGCAATTCCCACAACCTTCTGTCCCGTATGCTGTCAGTCATTTCGGATACTGGTGTTCCTCCATTCATGATGTCAAATTGTTCAGCATCTTCCCTCATGCTCTCCCCCTGCTTCTTTTCCCCTCGACTTCCCTGTTGTCACGACATATTTCCAGCTGTGGATATGACATACATCGAGAAAATATGAGAATAATATAACTAGTAAGGCCTTTGTATGGAATCCAATGGGACAACGAAAAAGAAATATACAGAGAAGTAGAAACAGAAATGAATACCATAGAGAGAGCATGGGCAGAGCTTCATGCGGTTGCTAATGACAGCTTGGGGTGAGTTGGTTGGGGGACTATGTGGGATAAAGGATGACAGAAGAAGACAAAGGAATAACACCAGGATCACGTGGCCACACAACAAAATAGGGACATAACTACCAGACCAAATCCGCGGCTCTGATGGCTTGATATTACAGACCATGACCGCTCAAACTTATCGGAGTGACGCTTGATAACCATGATGATTGCTTATATAGAAGTCCCACTGATTGCACATCAGATGATTGTACTTACGCTTCCTCACGAGACTTCTCTGGCACTAGTTTACTGCAACACATCACGACAGGTTCTGATTTGGCTGGTTGAGTACCGGGCCTGGGGAAACATTGTAACTGTCATCACCAGTGACCATTTTGAAGGTTTTAGACATGACTGAGCTACTGTATGGCAGTTGCCGGTACCACCTGCTTTCTGTTAGCTCCGAATGTTGGGTGGCGCTCACCAAACCCGATACTCTACATTGTGACAATGGCTTCGGGCGGTGGAGCGCAAGTAGGAGGGTACAAGCCTGACCCTAGTGTGAGGAAATGCAACCTAAAGACTAAATGTCATGGCCGGGCAGACTAGGCCCTAAGCCCTGGTCGGCAACAGGTCTAGGATCGAAGCTCCTACAGGCGGACAGTTAGAGTATTGGTTTTCTCGCCCGGCAGCTTCTGCAGCTTGTCTTGTTCCAGGTGCATTGGTGTTACCTTTCCTCTGGAGTAAACTAGGCAGGCCGTGAGAGGGATCATGCTGCATGGACAACACAGTCTCTACATTTCAGCCCAGGCTTTGTGCTATAGAAAGGTATAACTCCATCTCTCGTTCCCACTATGGGTGTCGTATTTTATTTTATATGGTATATGTCGTCCCTGGGGTGAGGAGAATCAACATCGACATCCTTTTACCCCCATATCACTATCTTGAGGATCTTCTTGATTTCTGTCTACAAAACCCCGTCGATCCCTGGATCCCTCCCTCTCGCTCTCATTTACTACTGTATCAAGCCCCCTCTCATTCTTTTCCCATAACACACTAAAAAACACTGGCTCTAACAAAACAACAATTTAGTTTAATAGGGAAAAGTGTCGTGTATGTGCAAAGTGTATGAGTAGAATGTCTGTCGTATAATCTAGCGTGTATGCAAAATCAGACCGAACAGCCAAGGAGCATAGTCTGCTTCATCATCGTACTGGCCACACCACAACACCATATCAGGGACAGAAAACCTCACCCAAGTGATGTGTCTCTCAGGCCAAGTGTCGACTTCTTCAGATAGCTCGTGAACACTCCGGATGCCTGGTCTTCAATAGTGGAAACAGTCCAATATTGAACATCGATCTAGCACACACAGTGTAACTACTCTGTTCATTAAATATTCTGTGATCAGAGAATCCTACAAATATCGTTAATGTCACTTTGGAAAACCTAAATGTTCGTATGTCCCTTGTTGTAAGATTTTCCCAATATTAACACACAATGTTACTGTTCCAGGTAGTTATATCTATTAGTGTTCCTGGTGCAGGTGTTATTTACAGTGTCCTGTAGTTTCTGTGATGTAACTATCACTTAAGAAAACACACGTATAATCATCATGTCCTGCTCAGCAGAGGCCAGGTTCCTGCAAACCATCTGGGTTATGGGCCCAGTGCAAAAGCCTCAGTAAACTGCCTTCAATACTTGAGCCATCACTTTCTATGACTTTGTTGCTAGCTTCTTGGTAGAATAACGTGGAACAATTGAGTGGAACCTGTTGAATAGATAACACACCTGGTGAGAGCAACCCAATTCTGACCTTTATTAGGTGAGTGAAGGCCACCAGCCGCACTCAGAAAAAATAACAGAGAACCAAACTCTGTCATAAGGCCGAGGAGCTCATCACTTCGGTCTGAGTCATGGTAAGACAAGGAAAGACTAAAGGAAACGGGTAGAAACCCAGCAGATGCCCTACTGAAAGATCCTACCATTTCACATTCCCTCAATTCCCTCCCCCCCCCCCCCCCCCACCATCCTCAATCTCTCTAAATATTATCCATCTACATTGTATTTAACTCACTGAGTTAAATGATATCTCACACAAGCTTGTTTAAGCTACGCGATAGTCTACTGTTGTTGACGCTCTTATAATACGTTCTATCAACGCACTTATAATACGTTCTGTCACCGCACAGCACTGCACTCAATTCCTAAGAATAATCTAAGTTAGATATGTTTAATAGAATACCATATAGTTATTCCTGTTGTAGGTGGAGACTATGAAATCGCAGACTTGATCGATGTCCGCCTATATACATCAACAATAGACACTATAGTCTCTCTCTATAGAAACAACTAGGAATACTGCAGCGGTCCGTAGCGCTTCACAACTTTTGGTCGACTAACCCAAAATTGTTTATCTCAACCGTTTGAACTGGGTATAAATGATGTCACAAACTGTCTAGACACTAGACAGTCTAGAATCTATTTTTCTCCCTCCTATTTAGACTGGGTAGAAACAACCCGCCGTATATTTTGCTTTCATCTGGGAACCTGTTTCCCGTACAACAAAAAGTCTTGCCTGCCTGTGAACCAGAGAATAATTTCCCCACAACACAAGATCTAGCCGACTTCTGTGCAGACATTCCGTCTATCACTTGAAATTATGGCTGCCGCCTTGCAGACGGATGGCGCTATAGTCCCTCCTCGAGCAGCAAACATATTAAAGAAATGCCCACTGTGTGTAGACATTTGGCGCGACTTTCTGTCGTCGATCGAAACCTTCAAGTTTTTAATGTGACAATGGGTTGTAGTTATGATGCCTATTTTGAAGCACAATGTAACAAACTGTCGTCTGTCAGGACGACCAGGTGCCTGTAGTAGTATTTTGAAGGTCAAAATTCCTACTTTAACCTCACTCAGTAGCTAAATGTCACATGTTTTGTCAATTTCTGACTAAACAATTGCCCGCATAAATATATATTCATACACAAATTCATTTTGAAGTGTCAATAAACTGCCAAACACATAAATATTCTTGTATATAGAAAGGAAAATATTTATATAGTTATAATTAAAACAACAGCCAACGAGAAAACTTTGAAAAGGATCATGAACAGACAGGATAGAGCCTAGCAGATCGTACAATGAAAACTTAGAATAGAAATAGATGGATATCCACTACAGCCAACCTATACTATACAGAAGACACTTGATTTTGATGGGACGCTTGCGATTAAGAAATATCAGATGAATTCATAGTCGAATCACTGGTGATTGAATTGCAATGCTGGAAGTATCAACATTTAGTGTAAGTTAACCATCATAGTACTTCACTTGAGCAAAGATCTACTGGATTTAAGCTAACTATACTAGTACTTCACCAGGACAGTGATCTACTCAGTGTAGACTACCAGAATATTTCACTAGGGAAGAGATCTACTCACTATAGACTAATTATCATAGTACTTCACGAGAGCAAAAATCTACTCATTATAGACTATCATATTACTTCACTGCAGGAGAAATCTACTCATCGTAGACTAACTATCATTGTTCTTTACTAGAGGAGAAATCTACTAAATGTAGACTAATTATCATAGTACTTCACTAGAGGAGAAATCTAATCAAAGTAGACTATCATAGTACTTCACTAGAGGAAAAATCTACTCATCGTAGACTAAATATGATGGTCCTTCACTAGAGGAGAAATCTATTCATCGTAGACTAACTATTATAGTACTTCACAAGAGGTGAAATCTATTCATCGTAGACCATCTATTATAGTTATTCACTAGAGGAAAAATAAATTCATCGTAGACTAACAATTATACCACTTCTCTAGAGGAGAAATCTACGCAATGTGGACTATCATACTATTTTACTAGAGGCGAAATCTACGCAATGTAGACTATCAAAGTACTTCCCAAGAGGAGAAATCTACGCAATGTAGGCTATCATAGTACTTCACTAGAGGAGAAATCTACGCAATGTATAGACTATTATAGTACTTCATTAGAGGAGACATCTACTCAATGTGGGTTCTCTATCATAGTGCCTAACCTGGACAGAGATTTACCCAGTATTTCCTGCCTTCTGCTACAAACAGTGGCACTGAAGGAAACAGTACCTAATGAAATCGACGATGACAATCACGGTGCATCAATCACTGACAGACAATCAAAGTGCATCAATCACATAAAACAAAACCAAAGATCTTCGTTAAATAAAGAATGTGTGGGAGCAAGAAGTGAAGTGGAAGAACTTGTTTCATGTGGGCAGATACAATAATGAGAAGATCTGGGAAGAGAATGTGTGAGGGCAGATTGAGGCCAGGTGAGCTCAGAGTGAGGGCAAAGTGTGTTAGTGGCTCGGTACAGCCGACACTCAATACGGATATCCTATTTGATGATGATGATGGTGATGATGATGATGTTGATGATGATGATGATTATGATGATGATGATGATTATGATGATGATTATGATGATGACGACGACGACGATAATAGTGTTGATGTGTAAAATGTCGAAATGGCTGTAATGTTCGAAGCTGAAACTTTTAAATGTATGAGAGAACCGGCCAATAATAAGATAAGAGGAAATGCGGTACCTGGGGAAAACGCAAAGAATGCCATACACGGACAGAAAATACACCTGGCAATCCTTCAAGAAACAGAAGAAAACCACTAATTGATAAAAGAAATGACTCGAGACAGACAAGCTTGTTATGAAGAAAAAGCACATAAATTTAGCGATACCTGGCAAACTTGGTGGTAAAAGAGCTGTCGATAATAAAGAGAAAGGATCCTTGCTGATCAGACCAAATAATATAATTGGGACTGGTCGACGACTCTGGTGATCATGTGAGGTGGCAAATCATGATCCACTACGCTTACCGACTTGGCACATGATGATGATGAAAAAGAAGATGATGATGGGATATACACACAGACTTACTGGACACGCCTGGTCTGACGACACTCACAGCACCATTTACAGGGGTACGTGCATGTCAATTCACAGCAACAAGTTGTCTCAACCGAGATCCGGGTGCTCGAGCTGTACAACCAGAATGTTAGACATTGATCAATATAGACACTAATCAATATAGACATTAATCAATATAGACATTAATCAACATATACATTAATCAATATAGACATTAATCAACATGAACATTAATCGATATAAACATTAATCAATATAGACATTAATCAATATAGACATTAATCAACATAAACATTAATCAATATAGACATTAATCAATATAAACATTACTCAACATAAACATTAATCAATACAGACATTTATCAACATAAACATTAATCAATACAGACATTTATCAACATAAACATTAATCAATACAGACATTTATCAACATAAACATTAATCAATATAGACATTAATTAAAATAAACATTACTCAACATGGACATTAATCAATATAAACATTACTCAACATAAACATTAATCAATACAAACATTTATCAACATAAACATTAATCAATACATACATTTATCAACATAAACATTAATCAATACAGACATTTATCAACATAAACATTAATCAATACAGAATTTATCAACATAGGCATGAATCAATACAGACATTTATCAACATAAACATTAATCAACATAGACATTAATCAACATAGGCATGAATCAATACAGACATTTATCAACATAAACATTAATCAACATAGACATTAATCAACATAGGCATGAATCAACACAGCCATTAATCACTGCAGACGTCAATGAACATAGACATTAATCAATATAGGCATTAATCAACATAGACATTAATCAACATAAACATTAATCGATATAAACGTTACTCAACATGGACATTAATCAATATAGGCATTAATCAACATAGGCATGAATCAACATAGGCATTAATCACTGCAGACGTCAATGAACATAGACATTAATCAATATAGACATTAATCAATATGGAGATTAATCAACGCCGACATTAATCTACGAGAACATTAATCAAGTTAATCATTAATCAACACAAACATATTTCAACATGGACATTAATCAACATGGACATTCATAAACACAGACATTAATCAACACAAACATTAATCAACATAAACATTAATCAACATAAACAGATGTCAGCAGGGTATCAGAGGTCAATGCTCACACAATCAGCGATCCCATAAGGCTACACTCCTACCGACCCACCTCCTAATGTCGGGATTGTGAGTCTTATCCCTATTCCTCTCAGATATTGCCCTGAAATTGGTAGGTCCCGTGTGCACGCTGAACGCGTAAGAAATCCCTTGGGATCTCAGGATGAGCGATGTGTGTAACAATGTGTGTAAAACAGGCAGTTACGAATCTCGAAGGCTTCGAACCAACACTTAACTATATGATTATCTGTTACATACACTTGCAGACAATCTGAGGAGAATATTCTGGGCACCTATGGACTTGTCTGACGTGCATTAATCACAGTGCCATGTTTGTAATTCGATAATTCAATTTTATCCCTCCACAGTTTGAAAGAATAATACAGAGTTGACCACAAATTGATTCCTACAATGGCAGCATTTCGAAAACTAGGAATATTCAGTAGAATAACCGAATAAGGTCAATCTCTTATATTGATATGAACGATATAAAAGAATACGGAGTAATGCAGCTTTTCGGAGCACGACTACGGAAAAAGGACGTTGAGGTGACAAACTTTCTTCAGCAGAAACACAACATTTAAACATGGGGAAAACACTACAGTGCCTACATAAAGGCATATTAACCGACTGAGAATAATGGAGAGATGGGGAAAAAAGAGATCAATGACAAGAAAATGAAAGAAAACAAATGCGCTACTTATCTTAAAATCACAGACTGTGAACTGATAACTGTGAGGTCTCAGAATCCCAGAGTATGAACTTAAAACAGATCTCAGAATCACAGAATGTTAACTGAAAACATATCTCAGAATCCCAGACTATGAACTGAGAACTGTAAGATCTCTAAATCCCAGAATGTGAACTGAAAACTGTTAGATCTCTGGATCCCAGAATGTTAACTGAAAACAGATATCAAAATCCCAGAATGTCAACTGAAAACTGTGAGATCTCAAAACCCAGGACTGTGAACTGAGAGCTGTGAGATCTCAGAATCCCCGACTGTGAACTGAAACAGATCTCAGAATCTCAGAATGTGAAGTAAAAACAGATCTCAGATCCCAAGACTGTGAACTGAGAACTGTGAGATCTCTGAATCCGGGACTGCGAGCTGAAATTCCGAGATCAGTAGCACATTGTTTGATGTTTTACATTTTCTTTAATTGTTCTCAAACGTCTTTTTCATCTTTCACTCTTCTCATTCAATTGTCATGCCTTAATATAGTCACAGTGGTGACTTCTCTGGTTTTATATGTTGTATTTTCTAGTTTTCGTTTGCTGATGAAGGCTAGTCTCCGCAACGTCCTCTGCTTTTCGTAACTGCATATCTGTAGCATTCTGTAAACCAGCGTGGTCTTTTATATTGTTTACATTCCTACAGCTATACGGCAGATCCACTAATTTTATATTGTTTACCACTAATGCACCATGTAATGTACCGCTTCATCGGACCGAACAGTTTTGAAACCTCCTACTACATTCATACACTTGCTGGACTAACAGACAAACATCACCATACTGGACCTTCACTCACCGATGAATATATACAGGTTTCACCCCTTCACTGATAAGAAACCAAAAAAAAAAAAAACAGATGACAGAACGCCGCTCCTCTTTGGTGCATGTCAAAAGAGGGTTGGCCATCTTTAACCTGTCCCTATGATGTCACCATGTTCGCCTGCACAGTTATGGTCACTTGTCAACACCATTGAAATCCAAAACAACAATATTGACAGGTTATAAAACGTCATAGTTATTGAAATTTTTACCACACTTTTAAGGTTTTCGCGTGAAACTCGCTCGTACTTTTTATTTGGCATTGAATTTGTTAAATACACATTTTTTTTAAAAACCCATAAAGACGGACCCATTTTTGCACGAGGGTTTAGGCTTGGCCGGGTAGCAACACTTGCAGTAGCAGCAGCATCTCTCGGGCGGCGGGCAGCAGTCGTCGGAACCAGCCTGGACCGCGTTGTACCTGAACACGTCCGACTTCCTGGAGGGCATGCCAGCTGGCGGCAGCAGGTGGGCACACTTCTGGATCGTGATTGTGGTGTTGCAGCTGTCAGGGAAACATCAGGTAATAACTCAATGGCTACACACTTTATCAGGCAATTATTCAGTTGCCACACACTTTATAAGGCAATTATTCACTTGCTACACACTTTATCGGGCAATGACTCAGGTGCTACACACTTTATCAGGAAATTATTCAGTTGCTACACACTTTATCAAGCAATTATTCACTTGCTACACACTTTATCAGGCAATGACTCAATTGCTACACACTTTATCAGGCAATGACTCAGTTGCTACACACTTTATCAGGCAATTATTCAGTTGCTACACACTTTATAAGGCAATTATTCAGTTGCTACTCAGTTGTTAATCTGAGCACCTATGGACATGTCCGTAGTACAGTGAAGATACCCCAACTGATAACTGATAACTGATCAGTTGCTACACACTTAATCAAGGAATTACTATGTTGCTACACACTTAATCAAGAAATTATTGTGTTGCTATACACTTAATCGCTGGCACCCTGGCTAAGAGGTTAATGACTTTCACCGTAATCCCGTAAATCCACGTAGGGTAACGAAGCTGCGCGAGATGCGGTAGCAGATCTCGTCCCGTTGGTTACTTACGGGGGTATGTGAGCAGGCCACTCAGAAATCAATGGCAAACTACTGAACTTAATCTTTCCTAGAAATCAACAACAGCGGTAAAATGCTGGTGTTGACAGCGATGTCCTGGGATAATTATGGCATTTCCCCAGTCTCGTGGTGTCTTTTGTTCTACCCAAACATGGTTGAACAGTCTATGTAACCACGCTACTCCTACTTCTCTTGCTGCTTTAATTAGTTCATTTGGTATTTCATCTTGTCCCGGTGATTTGTTCAATGGGGCTAGTCCGATGGCTTCTATAATTTCTTCTTTTAGTATGTATGGTATGAAAAATGGAATAAAGACAAAGGAGAAAATGATTGCAGATAGGTCACACACAGAGCGCGTGAGACGTAAGATGATGCGTCATGGTAAATATGACTACGTGTTCATATTCATCCTCTGTGGACGAACATGCACAGCGTGAATTGGTCTGATCAGTTACATTTGCAGCCGCCATGGATTGCAGTTATTATGCCTTTTTTATAGCACAATATAACAAACTATAGTCTGTGAGACGGCAAGGTGCCAATGAATAAATGACAAACAGTTGAACAAGGCCTAAACAATTATTTTCTTTATTAAACAAGCAAGCAGAGACATACGGAAGCAACTCTGTTAGAGTCACCCCTGACGGTAAATGACAGACGTAGGTTGCGACTTATTCTATTCTGACACTAGTTCCCCGTACTGGTCCGATACATCAAGGCTTCGTGTACTTACCAATCAGGCACTTTTCTGCAGCTGCATCGCAGGACAGGACATGTTTGATACTTGGGTTGTTGCCTGCAGCCCATATCTCTGGTGGTGGCCAAAGTTTTATCCGGGTTGTCCGGGACTTTGTAGAACCTGAACACCTCGCCTGAGGTCGTGCTGATCCCGGCACTGGGGAGGCGGTGTGCCATGGCGCTTAAGTCTTCGAGTACAGCATCACCTCTCTTGACATTACATTTGGCGAGATCGTGTGGTGGTTTGATGACGTCTGGGACATTTTTGTTAGTTACCCTGTTGACATATGAAGCCAAAAGTTTCTGTTAACATTGACAGACAAAGAGGACACACAAGCTGATGTCAGAAATGGCATTAGCTAAACGGAAAGATATTGGTACACAAGACTCTATACCATCTCCACAAATAACATTTTCACGAACAAACAATGTATTGTACATTCAATCCGCACGTCCGTCATCTACCTGAATTACGAACTAAGGGCATGGGTAGATTCTGCTCTTGCTTTGATTTAAATGTTTCTGAATATCAAAACAATGTTTTCCCGTAGTGAATTTGAATAACGAAGACACAAACAACAGACTGCAGGATTTATTGCCTGGTATAAGTCGCTGCATCTCATCAGTTACATTATTGGCACCTTTCCGTCTTGACAGACGATAGTTTGGTACATTGTGCTTCAAAAAGGCTTAATAACTACTATCCATGGCGGTCGCGAGTGTGCCTGGTAAGGCCAATTCTTGCTGCAAATGTTTGCCCACAGTAGGTGCATGTGAAAACATGGTCATTTCCACCATTTTGCAAAATCTTACGTCTCTCACGCTCTGTGTGTGCTTTATCTGCAATCATTTTCTCCTTTGTCTTTATTCCATTTCTGATAGTTGCCCTCCATGCAACACGTTCAGCGGCGACGTGCTCCCAATGTGCATTATCAATGCCTGTATCAATCATGTCCCGCTTACACACATCTTTGTATCGTAGTAGAAGCCGACCCTGAGATCTCCTACCCGTCTGTAATTCACCAAAAAGATGTCCTTTGGTATTCTACCATCATCCATCCTCCTAACGTGTCCTATCCATCTAAGTCTACGAAGACTGAGCATGGAATACACCGTCACACAACCTGATCTTTCCAATACTTCAGTATTTGTGATTTTGTCTTGCCACTTAATACCAAGTATTCTTCGCAGACACCGCATATGAAAGCTGTTTAAACGTTTCTCTTGGCGTGAGTAAGTTGTCCAGGTTTCACTGCCATAAAGAAGAGTACTAAGGACACAGGCTTGGTAGACGAGGACTTTTGTTTTGGCAGTAAGCTTCCTGTTCTCCCAGACTCTTTTTGCTAACATGTTCATTGTTGTTGCTGCCTTGCCAATCCTGATGTTGATTTCCTGATCAAGGGATAATTTGCTATTTACCTCTGATCCTAGATATGTAAAATGGTCTACTATCTCCAGTTCGGCGTCGTCAATAAAGATTGATGGTACACCATGTGCACCTTGTGACATAATCTGTGTCTTCTTTTTGTTAATTGTTAAACCAAATTCAGAACAAGCATTGGAGAATGCAGATAGTAGCTGTTGTAATTCATCCTCAGAGTAGGTCGTAATCGCAGCATCATCCGCAAAAAGCAACTCTCTGATTAGTACCCTGCTAATTTTGGTCTTGGCCTTCAATCTCTGAGCATTATAGAGGCCACCATCTGAGCGTGAGTGAATGTATATACTGTCATCCTGATCACGAAAGGCATATTTCAGTAGAAGTGAAAAGTATATCCCAAAGAGGGTGGGGGATAGTACACAACCTTGCTTAACTCCACTCTTGATTTCAAACTCTTCTTAAGTTGAGCCATCAAACTTGATTATACCCTTCATGCCTGTGTGGAACGATTCCACAATGGACAGAAGAGTTGGTGGGCAGCCAATCTTCTTTAGTGCTTTGAACAGACCCTCACGACTGACCAAATCGAATGCCTTTGTGAGGTCGATGAAGGCAATAAACAGTGGCTGATTTTGTTCCCGGCATTTTTCTTGCATCTGTCGCAATGAGAATATCATATCAATGGTAGACCGATTCTGACGGAAGCCGCACTGTGATTCGGGGTAGATTTGATCTCCCAGGACTTGAAGTCTGCGCAGGACAATTCTGGCAAATACTTTCCCAACAATACACAGAAGTGAGATACCCCTATAGTTGTTACAGTCGCTCCGATCTCCCTTGTTCTTGTACAGCGTTATGATGTTTGAATCTTTGAAATCTTGTGGGACTTGTCCTTCTCGCCAGCAGAGCTCTATTAGCTGGTGGATCTGTAGAGCGAGTGTGTCTTGCCCACTCCTGATTACCTCTATTGGAATCCCATCCTTACCTGGAGTCTTGTCAGATGCAAGCTCATTTATAGTACACTTAACTTCTGTTATAGTGGGAAGTGTGTTCCAGGTGGTCAAGAGTTGGCAGGGCCTCTATGGCGTTGAGGGCATCATCCGCTAGCTTGGTCTCACTTGAGTAAAGCTCTAAATAGTGCTTCGACCCATCTATCCATCTGCTGTTTCTTATCAGTGATGATTTCTCCAGTCAAGGTTTTCAGCGGTGCGCTTCTTTTGATCATTGGACCACAGGCTTTCTTTATCCCTTCATACATGCTTCTGATGTTTCCCTTATCACTTGCGATTTGAATGGACTCACATAACTTGATCCAATAGTCATTCGCACACTGCCTGGCAGCCTTTTGTACACCCTTCCTCGCTTGCTTCAGCTCACTCAGAGTGTTACGCGTTGTTCTTTCCTTGTTTCTTAAGAGAGCTATCTTCTTTTTATCAATCAAGGGCTGCAGTATCTGGCTGTTTGCCGCAAACCAGTCCTGCCTCTTATGATCCACAGTGCCGTAAACCCCTACCGCTGTTTTATAAATAGTTTCCTTGAGTTTATTCCATTTATCATTTATTATACAACTTTATGATGTATCATTGAAAGCGTCTTCATGTTGCTGTTGAAATTCAAAGCACTTTCCAGGATCGTGAGTGTTAATAATATTAATCCTGTGGCTAGACGTGTGTTTAGCTGTGTAGAATCTCTTTGGTCTCAGTCTAACCCTTGCAACAACCAAAGAATGATCTGTATCACAGTCAGCACTGTGGTAACTTCGAGTTAATGATGTATGATTCAGATGTTGTCTCCGTGGGATAATGAAGTTCAGCTGATGCCAATGGCCAGATCTTGGATGTTTCCATGTGACCTTATGCATCTTTTTTGTTTTAAAAAAGGAGTGTGTAATACATAGGTCATTTCTAGTGCAATGCTCCAGCAGCCTTTGCCCATTATGATTCATGCGACCGATGTTGTATTTTCCAAGGCACACTGGCCATGAACTCGTGTCCTTGCCCACACGAGCATTGAAATCACCGAGCATATAAATGTAGTCGGATTTTGGAACTGCCTTGATCGCAGAGTCTAGCTGCTCATAGAACGTATCCTTCACATCATCAGAGGAAGCCAGTGTCGGTGCATATGCAGTGAGAATGGTGGCAAATCCACAAGAGGTTGCCAAGCGCAGTGATAATAATCTTTCATTACCTCCAGCTGGGATTTCAATCATTCCCTGTAGCGAATTCTTCACTGCAAAGCCCACACCATGTTGCCTTTTTTCTGCCTGCCCTCTTACCTTCCAAAAAAAGGTGTAATTGTTTTCCCTGAGTGACCCTTCCTCAGCGAGGCGAGTCTCCTGCAGGCCAGCAATATCAATGTTAAGACGATTGAGTTCAGCATCAATCACAGCCGTTTTTCTCATATCGTCAATATTTGTCAAGTCAGTGGAAAATCCTGGACACATAGTTCTCAAGTTCCAGGTTGCAAGCCGTAGCTTGAGGTTTCTAGAAATCAACAACAGCGGTAAAATGCTGGTATTGACAGCGATGTCCTGGGATAATTATGGCGTTTCCCCAGTCTCGTGGTGTCTGTTGTTCTACCCAAACATGGTTGAACAGTCTATGTAGCCACGCTGTTCCTACTTCTCTTGCTGCTTTAATTAGTTCATTTGGTATTTCATCTTGTCCCGGTGATTTGTTCAATGGGGCTAATCTGATGGGTTCTATAATTTCTTCTTTTAGTATGTATGGTATGAAAAATGGAATAAAGACAAAGGAGAAAATGATTGCAGATAGGTCACACACAGAACGCGTGGAGACGTAAGATGGTGCGTCATGGTAAATATGACTACGTGTTCATATTCATCCTCTGTGGACGAACATGCACAGTGTGAATTGGTCTGATCAGTTACATTTGCAGCCGCCATGGATTGCAGTTACTATGCATTTTTTATAGCACAATGTAACAAACTATAGTCTGTGAGACGGCAAGGTGCCAATGAATAAATGACAAACAGTTGAACAAGGCCTAAACAATTATTTTCGTTAATTAAAAAAGCAAGCAGAGACATACGGAAGCAAATCTGTCAGAGTCACCCTAGACGGTAAATGACAGACGTAGGTTGCGACTTATTCTATTCTGACACTAGTTCCCCGTACTGGTCCGATACATCAAGGCTTCGTGTACTTACCAATCCGGCACCTTTCTGCAGCTGCATCGCAGGACAGGACATGTTTGATACTTGGGTTGTTGCCTGCAGCCCATATCTCTGGTGGTGGCCAAAGTTTTATCCGGGTTGTCCGGGACTTTGTAGAACCTGAACACCTCGCCTGAGGTCGTGCTGATCCCGGCACGGGGGAGGCGGTGTGCCATGGCGCTTAAGTCTTCGAATACAGCATCACCTCTCGTGAGATTACTTTTGGCGAGATCGTGTGGGGGTTTGATGACGTCTGGGACATTTTTGTTAGTTACCCTGTTGACATATGAAGCCAAAAGTTTCTGTTAACATTGACAGACAAAGAGGACACACAAGCTGATGTCAGAAATGGCATTAGCTAAACGGAAAGATATTGGTACACAAGACTCTATACCATCTCCACAAATAACATTTTCACGAACAAACAATGTATTGTACATTCAATCAGCACGTCCGTCATCTACCTGAATTACGAACTAAGGGCAGGGTAGATTCTGCTCTTGCTTTGATTTAAATGTTTCTGAATATCAAACAATGTTTTCCCGTAGTGAATTTGAATAACGAAGACACAAACAATAAACTGCACGATTTATTGCCTGGCATATTTCGCTGCATCTCATCAGTTACATACTGCATAAATTACTGAGCGAACATGTGCATATTTAATCTTGAAGAATTCATCTAATTATTTTACTTTATATTGTGTGATTTCTGCAGTATGTACGAAATATGCAAGGCAATAAATCGTGCAATCTATTGTCCGTTGTCAGAATCCCACTCGCCCGCGCCTGTAGGCGGCAAACCAGGACGAATGTGAACTCAACTAGCAGCAACTGCGCAGTGGCCAGCGGCCAACGTGGCGCACGAAGTACCCGAGAATCCAAAGCCGGGCCAACACGAAACCATGGTTGGGAGCCCAGACTGCCGACGACTATGAGACTGGACAGACGTGCGAGAAAGTGGCTTGTATTTAATGTATTATTCCATGCTTGATGTATGAAAGCTTGTATGCTCTGCAGAGACTGAAAGTAAGCCATTGTATGCATGATGATACTGTAGATTTGTACATCAATCAATCAATCAATCATGTGCCATGCCGGAAAGCGTGGGCATATACGTACATATAGATTTGTACATACGTAAAATCTAGCTTGTGAGCGCTGCATTATCTGAAGAATGTGATTAAATTGTTTTCAGTTATGTTACCGTGTGTTTCGTACAATCATTCGTTGTGTATGATTGTGTTTCACTCCCTGTCATAAAACACGAGCCATTATTAAGTTAGAAGTAAGATCATGACATCCGTGTCTGCGTTAGTCAAGTTGCATGCTTCTCTTCTAATTAACAAAGAAAAGCAAACGTAAAGGCATTGATGGACTAGAGCTCTCCAACGAGCTGATAACTTTGAGACTTTTGAGCAGCAGCATTTCAGATGGAACAATCCTCTAGACCAGTGGTTCTCATCCGGTGGGGAATTCCCCCCCCCTACCCCAGGGGAGAATTTTGGGGTTCCGGGGGTGGGGGGGGGGGGGTGGGGGGTGAATGAAGATTATTTCAAGATCGCGTTAATACAAGAACCGATTACTTTATCTTGTTTTTCTCTCATTTTACGGTTCTGTACGTCTCACGCTTCTAAAATTCATTTTATAAAGTAAGTAGACCTACAAATCACGTTTTATGTGGACGTCTAGACTTGTTTTAGTATGTGCTTCCATTATTACGTATACTGTGTAGGGGCGGGAGGGGGGATATTTTAGGTAGGAAATACAAAAGGGGGTGGGGGGAATGACGTTCTGAAAATATGATGAAAGGGAGGACATTTTTAGGTAGGAAATACGAAAGGGGGGAGGGGGGATGACTTCTGAAAATATGATGAAAGGGGCGCGAGCCAAAAAAGGTTGAGAACCACTGCTCTAGACATTATCAGTTGGTGTAGCATCAGGTGAAAGCAGTTTTTCGAAACTCAAACTTATAATGACATATGTAAGAATAGCAGTGGCTCAAATGAGGTTTAGTGATCTGGGTTTATTGACTGTAGAGAAAGAATTGTGTGAAAGTGTGAAATTATCAGATATAACTGACAAATTGGCAAAAAAGAAAGCAAGAAGAGTGAAAATCTAACTCCATGGATACATACATAAATTTTGCTTAGCGAGGGTATTTATGTTTTTAAAATTTTGTGTTGAATATATAAATTATTGTTATAGCATATTTATTTTAACCCATGACAAATATATAAAACAGTAAAATACCCCCCCCCCCCCCCCACCCTCACCTTCTTTTTTCTCCCCGTGAGTTAAGTTAGAAAACTAACAGCATATTGTACTTGATTCACATTGTCATGGACAGCGCAATATTCAGGCCACGCAGGTAGCCACCAGCCCGGAGCCGGCTCTGACCACAAAACTCGCGTGGATGCACAGAGTGTGTGGTGCATGCTTTCTTGCTTGTGTTCGTTGGTTTGAGCTCCAGCGTGAAGTCCTGTATGTCGGATGAAGACATCCTGTTGTCCAACATCAGTGTAATGTCATACAGGACCTGAGGTTTGCGTGAGTATCCGTTGTTCAATGTCTGGCTTATTGGTGTGCAGACTGGTGGTTCCTCACCGTACAGGCAGACACTCTCCGACTTCGGAGGAATCGGCGATCTTACTGACTTTAGCCAGGACCCCGAAGGGACCTGTTGCCCAAGACGCTCGACGAGGACGCGTCAATAGGTCTTGGCCAGTATATAACCCGGCCCTGGTGCCTTGGAAACACCTCTGCGTGCCAAGTGTGTGGTTAACAAGGCTGTGTGAATCAAAGACCCCAGCAAGGGACGTAGTTATAGAAGAGTTAGGGCTTTAGTCCAGGCAGTTGGGCATAGTGGTTGGAACCTATTTATTAACCAATTGTCATGAAAAAGTTAAAAACTGTGGAGTAAGAATTGCCACGGTAGGCTAAATCTTAGCCAATCCCTATGCGCTGGTCTGATGCACAATCTAGCTACCTTGACGGTGAGGATCCCACACAAGAATATCCAGGAAACATTACACACAACAAGAAGATGTTTTAGTGATCCGGATAGTTGGGGTGGTTATAGGAGCTGCCCCCTGCCGGCAGCCATGATGCCTTTGTGCAGCGACTTCCGCACACAGACGCACTGGCTGTTGTAACTTATGGGACTTCCCAATAGTGTGCGAAATATCACCATCATGACATGCTCAAGCGATCATGATTCTAACCGTACTTGATCATCATCATGTTCACCACCACCACCACCAACACCACCACCAACACCACCACCACCACCACCACCAGGACCACAACGACCACCACCACCACCACCAGGACCACAACGACGACGACGACCACCACCACCAACACCACCACCACCACCACCACCACCACCACCATGACCACGAACACCACCACCACCACCATGACCACGAACACCACCACCACCACCATGACCATGAACACCACCACCACCACGACCACCACGACCACGACCACCACCACCACCACGACCACCACGACCACCACGACCACCACGACCACCACGAACACCACCACCACCACTACCACCACGACCACCACCACCACCACCACGACCACTACTACCACCACCACCAACACCACGACCACCACCACCACTTTCGCGACCACCACCACGACCACCACCACGACCACGAACACCACGACCACCATCACGACCACGACCACCACCATCACCACCACCACTACGACCACGAACACCACCACCACCACCACCACCACCACCACCACCACCACCACGACTACCACCACGACCACGAACACCACCACCACCACCACCTGGCTCCATAGTTTGTAGTTCCCTACATACATGTGTTCGCCCTACTCTATCGAATGCCTTTTCTTGGTCGACGAAGGCTAAGTAGAGTGTTTCACTGAATTCGATTGATTGTTATATAAGTTGTCTAAGAGCGAAAATGGCATCTGTGCATCCTTTGTTTTTCCTAAATCCAAGTTGTGTTTCGCTTAGCTGGGGTTCTAAAGTAGTTCATAATCTTTTTTTCAAGAATTTAGCAAAATATTTTCCCAGTTATGACTCAACAGTGAGATGCCTCTGTATTGTGGGCAGCCTCTTTTGCTGCCTTTGTTTTTCCAAATTGGGATAATTATGGCGTTTCCCCAGTCTCGTGGTGTCTGTTGTTCTACCCAAACATGGTTGAACAGTCTATGTAGCCAAGCTATTCCTACTTCTCTTGCTGCTTTAATTAGTTCATTTGGTATTTCATCTTGTCCCGGTGATTTGTTCAATGGGGCTAATCCGATGGCTTCTATAATTTCTTCTTTTAGTATGTATGGTATGGAAAATGGAATAAAGACAAAGGAGAAAATGATTGCAGATAGGTCACACACAGAACGCGTGAGACGTAAGATGGTGCGTGATGGTAAAAATGACTACGTGTTCATATTCATCCTCTGTGGACGAACATGCACAGTGTGAATTGGTCTGATCAGTTACATTTGCAGCCGCCATGGGTTGTAGTTATCATGCCTTTTTTATAGCACAATGTAACAAACTATAGTCTGTGAGACGGCAAGGTGCCAATGAATAAATGACAGACAAACAGTTGAACAAGGCCTAAACAATTATTTTCGTTATTAAACAAGCAAGCAGAGACATACGGAAGCAAATCTATCAGAGTCACCCCTGACGGTAAATGACAGACGTAGGTTGCGACTTATTCTATTCTGACACTAATTCCCCGTACTGGTCTGATACATCAAGGCTTCATGTACTTACCAATCAGGCACTTTTCTGCAGCTGCATCGCAGGACATGACATGTTTTGTACTTGGGTTGTTGCCTGCAGCCCATATCTCTGGTGGTGGCCAAAGTTTTATCCGGGTTGTCTCGGACTGGGACTTCGTAGAACCTAAACGCTCCTCGTGAGGTCGTGCTGATCCCGGCACGGGGGAGGCGGTGTGCCATGGCGCTTAAGTCTTCGAATACAGCATCACCTCTCGTGAGATTACTTTTGGCGAGATCATGTGGGGGCTTGATGACGTCTGGGACATTTTTGTTAGTTACCCTGTTGACATATGAAGCCAAACGTTTCTGTTAATATTGACAGACAAAGAGGACACACAAAATGATGTCAGAAATGGCATTAGCTAAACGGAAAGATATTGGTACGCAAGACTCTATACCATCTCCACAAATAACATTTTCACGAACAAACAATGTATTGTACATTCAATCAGCACGTCCTTCATCTACCTAAATTACAAAATAAAGGCATGGGTAGATTCTGCTCTTGATTTGATTTAAATCTTTCTGAATACCAAAACAATGCTTTTCCGTAGTGATTTTGAATAACGAAGACACAAATACTAGACTGCACGATTTATTGCATGACATATTTCGCTGCATCTCATCAGTTACATACCGCATATATTGCTGAGCGAACATGTGCATATTTAATCTTGAAGAATTCATCTAGTTATTTTACTTTATGTTGTGTGATTTCTGCAGTATGTACGAAATATGCAAGGCAATAAATCGTGCAATCTATTGTCCGTGTCTGCGTTATTCAAATTGCATGCTTCTCTTCTAATTAACAAAGAAAGCAAACGTTGTAAGGGCATTGATGGTCTAGAGCTCTCCATCGAGCTGATAACGTTGAGACTTTTGAGCAATAGAATTTCAGATGGAACAGACCCATTAAAAAACTAAACATATATAACAAACAAACAAATATATATAACTTAATGTTATAAGCTGTTTATAACTCTCAGAATCCTCCAGACATTACCAGTTGGTGTAGCATCAGGTGAAAGCAGTTTTTTGAAACTCCAACTTATAAAGACATATGTAAAAATGGCATTGGCTCAAATGAGGTTTAGTGATCTGGGTTTGTTGACTACAGAGAAATAATTGTGTGAAAGTGTGAAATTATCAGATATAACTGACAAATTGGCAAAAAAGACAGCAAGAAGAGTGAAAATCTAACTCCATGGATACATACATAAATTTTGCTAAGCTAGGGTATTTATGTTTGTACAATTTTGTGTTGAATATAAATTATTATTATAGCATATTTTAACCCCTGACAACTTTATAAAACAGTAAAAAGACCCCCCCCCCCCCCCCTCCCATTTTTTTCTCCCCGTGAGATAAGTTAGAAAACTAACAGCATATTGTACTCGATTCACATTGTCATGGACAGCGCAATATTCAGGGCACGCAGGTAGCCACCAGCCCGAAGCCGGCTCTGACGACAATGCTCGCGTGGATGCACGGAGTGTGTGGTGAACAAGGTTGTGTGGATTAAAGACTCCAGCAAGGAACGTAGTTATCAGTGTTGCCATTTGTAGCTTTTCGCACCAAATTTTGTTCTTTTTTCAAGTCATTTAGTGCCAAAATTTTACATTTAGCGCGGCCGCGCGAATTTGGTGCTTCAAAATATTTTTTGGTGCTTTCTTTGGGGTGGGTAAACATTACTTTAAGAATCATTTTGGGAACACTAAAAAGCTGAATTTGAACTGAAGCGAGGGAGTAAAACAGTTTTAGTACATTACCGCGCAATATTCACGTAATTTAACTCCCTTTAATACGATTTAGTTGAAGTGAGTGACTGCAACGCGCAGGCAATATGCAATGCGTTAAAAGATTGTTTAAACAAGAATGGACTTGAGTTGCAAGGACTAGTTTCACTCGGCACTGACAATGCATCTGTCATGACAGGTGTAAACAATGGAGTATATACAAAATTAAAATCCGAAGTTCCACATCTGGTACTAGTTAGGTGTGTATGCCATTCCCATCAGCTGGCAGTGTCACAGGCTGCAGCTGCTTGTCTGCCCAGGAACATAGAGTTCATGATTAGAGAAACATATGACAGGTTTTCTCACTCAAGTCTTCGTCATGCAAAGTACAGGGAGCTTTTTATTTCAATAAATGATGGGCAACATCCGCTGAAGGTTGTTCAATTAAGCCAGACACGATGGATGTCCATTCAATCTGCCATTGTTAGTATATTGCAGCAGTGGGTCGAGCTCAGAACTCATGTTGATATAGCAAGAATCAGCGAGTGCTGTTATACAGCAGAACTTCTACATTCTATGTTTAGCAACATGAAAAACTATGTGTATCTCATATTTCTCAAGCATATTCTCGGAGAAGTTCACAGTGTGAATAAGAAATTCGAAGCAGATATACAGGATCCAACAAAACTACTCAGCGATCTTGTCCAAATCACTGATTCTGTCAGTTCAAAGATTGCTATTCCTGGAGAAAAAAATAACAGAAAGTGATGCTATTCAACATTATTTAGGTCCTAATCCCAATCTAGGTTATGAGTTTGAGAAAGAAATGGCAGGCTACAAGTTTCCTGATGAGAAAGAAATTCGTGGAAGGTGCATCCAGAGCTGTTGACACAGCTGTGATTACGTTTACCTGATATCATTCGAGTTTTGCAGTCCATGTCATGTCTTAGTGGAAGTTAATGTCTACAGCCAATGACGCCCTGTATATTAGATCTTGCTAAAATGTTTGTAGAAGATGCAGATACTCTCACCCGCATCGATTTCCAGTGGAGAAAACGTCATCATATGCAGTGGACACAGAACTCTGACACTCTTGGACTGTGGGCAGAAATAGCCTCATACAGGGATGCCACCGGTGATAATCCTTTCCAAGATCTTACAGATTTAGCTTTAACTGTGCTCATTTTACCTCATTCTAATGCAGACGAGGAGCATATTTTCAGTCAGATGGGAGGTATAAAATCAAAATTGCGCAACAGACTGAGCATCAAAAGTTTGACAGCTGTTTTGACTATTAGATATAGAATGAAAAGATATGGCAAATGCTGTCATGATTAAAAACTTCCTAAGGATATTCTACGAAAAATTGGATCACAGGAGATATATATACACGTTTCTTTCAATCATCATCATCATCATTGCAAGAGCAAACACAGCAGGAAACAGCTACAGAAACTGAAGAGGAGTTGTCTGACTGGGGTTAGGCAGATCTGGAATAAACTTCATTCTAATATTCAGTGATAATAATAGATTATAATGTGCTACTTTATAACATTTTGAATAAATACCACCAGTGCTTGTTTTAGTGCTTTCCCCCAAAAAATATTATTGCAATTTAGTGCTTTTTTGGCTCGAGAATAGTTGTGATTAGGATTTGGCGGATCTGAAATAAACTTCATTGTAATATGAAGTGATAATAATACATTATAATGTGCTACCTTGTTACAATTGTAATAAAAACAGTTGGTGCCTTTTTTTTTTTTGGTGTTTTCCAAAAATTTTGGGGTCGATTTTGGTGCTTTTTCATCAAAGGGAGATGGCACCACTGGTAGTTATAGGAGAGTTAAGGCTTTAGTCCAGGCAGTTGGGTCCAGTGGTTGGAAACTTTTATTAACTAATTGTCAATGAAAAAGTTAAAACCTGTGGAGTAAGAATTGCCACGCTGCGCTAAATCTTAGCCAATCCCTATGTGATGTTCTGAAGCATAATCTAGCTACCTTTACAATGAGGATCACACACAAGTCAATCAAGGAAACATTACACACAGTATGAAGATGTTGTAGTGATCCAGATAGCTGGGGTGGTTATAGGAGCTGCCCCCTGCCGGCAGCCATGATGCCTTTGTGTAGCGACTTCCGCACACAGACGCACGGGCTGTTTTAACTTGTGGGATTTCCCAGTAGTGTGCGCAGGATAATCATCATCATCATCATCATCATCATCATCATCATCATCATCATCATCATCATCATCATCATCATCGTCTCTTCAAGGCATCCCCCATCAGATAGTATGACTGTTCCTAAATATGTGTACCTATTCTCTTGTTTAAGAATATAATCCATATACTTGTATATTACAGTGTAGTATTTTATTCGTCCTAGTGATGACTTTGTGTCAGGTCTTAGTCAGATATGTTGTTTGTCCATCAAGAATGATGATGACCATTCATTTCATTCAGTGGGGTTGAAGGTATGGAGCCGTGGGTTCTAAGATGGCTGATAAGGCCTATTTTGGCTGGAAATGTTCTTTGACAATGTGGACAAAGAATGCTTGACGTTTCTGGAGGAGATTTCCTGCAGTGGTCTTTCTGTTCTGCCTTTTCTTTACAGCTCTTGCAGTCCTGGTTGTTTCACACATGATTGCATCCTTGTGTAATGATGCACGCCACGAATTTCGGTCTTTGGCTGCAGTCTCCCAGGTGTCATGATGAATTCCAAATGCATTCAGAGAGATTTTCAGTGTCTTTAAAGCGTTTCCTCTGGCCGCATTGGGAGCGTTTACCACAGTTCATTTAAGGAGCCTGTGATCTGGCATGCGAGTCAAGTGACCAGCCCAGCGAATCTGATTCTTCATCAGTAGAGTGTGGATAGTGGACATGGACGCTCTTTCTAGGGCTTCAGTGTCTGGGATCTTGTCTTGCCATTTAATCTTCAGTAGCTTCCTTAGGCAGACTGTGTGGAAGTGGTTTAATTTCCTAGCGTGTCGCTGATAAACAATCCATGTTTCACAAGCATATAGCAGTGTGAATTATACAACTGCTTTGTAGACTTTTAGCTTTGTTTGCAGGCTTATTCCAGTTCTGTCCCATACATTCTTGTACAGTCTGCCAAAGGCCACACTGGCCTTGGAGATTCTTGCATTCACTTCGTCATCAATTGTGGCAGCTTGTGACACAGTGCATATGTGAATTTGTCCACAACACTTAGTCTATGACCATTCACTTTGATATTCGGCACAGTGTGATTATTCCTGGAGCTGTCTGGTATATAACTACAGTCTTCTCCAAGTTGATATTGAGTCCAAAGTTGGCACAGGCATGTGAGAAAGCTGTAACATTATGTTGCATGTCCGCCTCTGAGTTGGCGTATAGAGCACAATCATCAGCAAACATGAGCTCTCTGACGGTGTCGCTGTTAATTTTGGTTTTAGCTTTCAGCCTTCTGAGAATAACTTTCCATCCATACTGTAGTTGATAGTCAGATATGACTGTGCTACCGTATAACAGTAGACGGTGCTACCTGTTTTCTGTAAGCGCCGAATGTTGGGCGGCGCTTACCAAACCCTACACCCCACATTGTGCCAACGGCTTCGGGCGGAAGAGCGCAATTGGGAGGGTGCAAGCCTTACCCTGGTGCGAGGAAATGCAACCTAAAGACAAAGTGTCATGGCAGGGCAGACCAGGCCCTAAGCCTTGGTTGGCGGCTGGCCTAGGATAGAAGATCCGACAGGCGGACAATTAGAGCATTGCTTTGCTGATCCGGCAGCTTCTGCAGCTTGTCTTGTTCCAGATGTAGAGGTGTGACCTTTCCTCTGGAGTGAACTAGGCAGGCCGAGAGAGGGATCATGCTGCATGCGCAACACATGATCTCTATATTTTAGCCCAGGCTTTGTGCTATGGAGAGGCAATAACTCCATCCCTTACAAACTATCGTCTGTCAAGACGGCAAGGTGCCAATGATAGTGATGACCATAATCTGTGTCTTCTTACAATTTAATTCTTACCTTAAATGTTCACTGTGTGCAACAACCGCATCTTCTAAATATTGCAGATCCTGTTCATTGTCAACAGTGTATTATCCGCATAACTAATGTTATTCATGTGACGTCATCAAATGGTGATTCCTCTGACATCTTATAAATTTCTGAAACTATTTTCACTGTATAGGGAAAAAAAGATCTAGATTAGTTAGTTTGTTAGTCGAAAGATCATCCTCATTGCACATCGAACCATTCAGTCCATAAGTGCTCGGATCCCCTCCTCAGAAAATCCCGCAGCGTGTAGCAGCTAACGACGCCAGTTCTGTGTTGGTTTATCAATCTTCTTTGGCTTCCTGCGTAGTGTTCTTGTTTGGCCACCCCTCTTTTAATTTGCTGTTCTCGCAGTCTGGCCATGGTTGTAGATTCACAGTCATCACTTGGTTCACGCAAGAGTCTTACTTCTCGTAGAGCATTCAGAATGTCAGCCTGGTCCATGGCGCGTCCGCCCTCCACAGTAGCCTCACCTGCGAGCTTGTCAGCCCGCTCATTTCCTTGTACTCCCGCATGCCCTGGCACGAAGATGAAACTAATCTTTGTCAGCCGAGACCGCTCCAGAGGCAGCAACCATTCTCTTCGGATCGACCCCTCCTCTATCCTCTTGATCATGTTCATTGAGTCGCTAAGGAAACATGCCCTAGTGAATGTCTGTGTCTCGAGCCATGTTATTGCTTTACTTACTGCCATGACTTCCATAGTCAGGCTACTTGTGGTTTCAGTGAAAGCACCAGAGTCCTCCTTCACAATTCTCCCTCCGGCCCGAGCTGTAAAGGCCCATGAGCTTCTCACATGTCGGACGACCGACCCATCTGTGTAGATGACCGCATCACCGTCTAGCGAATTCTCGAAAATCAACGCTTGTACTTCAGCCTCCACAGCAGCCGGATTTTCTTGTCTGCATTTTCTATCTAGTTGGATGCAAACTGAAAAGGATGTGCAGAAATCTGTTGGCACTTGCACCCACTCCTCGCCAGGTTCTAAGTCCTCAAGTGAACACACCTGTTGAAGAATGTCTTCGGCTTGACCCATCCACGACCGTCCTCTTTTTAACCTGCTGCCCTTCACCTTCATAATTTCACTATGCAGTGGATGTTGTGTGTTTGCGTTAACTCTGAGGTAGGCGCGTGCCCTGCAAACTTGTATTCTCTCTTCAATGGTTGGAAAATCAAGAAGGTAGCGCATCGCCCTGCATGCTGTATCTCTTGTACATCCAAGAATAATGCGCATAGCTTCATTCTGTATCCTTTCCATCCTTTCTATCTGCTTACGGCTGAGAGTCAGGATTGCCATTGCATACTCCAAAACAGACATGACCAGCCCCTCGTACAGAAGACATAGATGGCGCTGCTCACAGTTTGCTGCCGCCATCACCCGCATCGCAGCCAAACCCCGCTTGGCCTTTGTTATCACCTGGTCTATGTGCTCATTATAAGCAAGGCTTCGATCAAACCGTATCCCCAGGTAATTCATTGCCTGCGTTCTTTCCACCGTCTCTGAACACAGCATTACAGTTGGTGTTGGAGTGTTGACAATATGATTATTCAACGAGAACCAAGTCACTGTTGCCTTTGTTGGGTTGACCATTGCCCCAGCTTCATCACACCAAGTACTTATGCGTTTGAGTTCGGTTTGTAGTTCCACAGCAACCTGCTCTCTATCCTTACCCTGACGATACACTAAAACATCATCGGCATATGACAATGTCCTGCCAGGTCCAGTGATCTGCTCACTGGTGATTCTCACTGTGTAGGCGTTGAACAGTACCGGAGATAATGGTGATCCCTGTGGTAGGCCAGGATATATTGTTGTTGGTTCCGAAGTCCAACTGCCACATCTAAAAACTACTTTCCGTTGGAAGAGGGCTGCAGCGATCCAACTAAGGAGGAATGGACTTACTTTTAGTTCAAGAAGCTGAAGCATTAAAAAATCCAATGGTACTCTGTTGTATGCGTCCTCAAGATCAATCGCTGCAGCAAAGGTTTCAATGCCTGAGTGGAAACCTTCATAGACATCATGGGCAAAGACTGCTGCATTGGTCCAGGTTTCTCTTTTTGGACGGTACCCACCCAGGGTAGGTGGGAAAACACCTTGCCTCTCTAGCTGGCTTGATATTTTCCTGGCAATTACCTTCTCCAGCAGCTTGCCTATTGTATTCTGCATGGTTATAATTCGATATCCCTGAATTTTTTTGTGGTCTTTGTCAGGCTTCGGCAAGGGAATCAGATAGCTGTGTAACCACTCCTCCTTGATGCTAGCACTCTCTATACTGTTGTTGTACATGTCTGCTAGTTTCTCTAGCTCATTGTCGGTACACCTATTGATGTCGTCGTATCTTATGCCATCAGGCCCTGGAGCGCTGTTTTTTGATCGTCGAAGTACAGCCTTGATTTCTTTCACTGTCACTGTGTCTTCATCCGAAGTGTTCTGGGCCTTGCACCTGTCTGAGGTGACCTCCTTGGCCAGATTTCGGCCTCCCATGTCTGTCTGGTTGCTCTGCTCTAGATAGCGTTCAAAGAGGGCTTTGCCCTTGTCCTCGTCAGTCCTCTGCCAGATGAGGTCAGCACCTTGGAAGTCAGAAATGCTCTTATTCTTGACTACACCACTCATGCTTTTATGTAGTCGCCAGAACAATTTCAGTGACTTGTCTGTGCTTACTCTTTGACACACCTCTGCCCATTTTTCGCTTTTAACCACCTTGACCAGTTTTTTTAAATGGCTTACTTTTGTGTGCATCTCTCTTTCTAAGTGCATGCAGGGACTAGGATGACCAGCTCTGTTCTTCTTGGCATTTTGCCATCTCCTTACAGCACTACGCTTATCCACCCAAGCCTTCTCCACCTCGAAATTCCACCAAGGTGGCTGCTCCCAGCTTTTTTTCCTGCCCTGAAGCTTTCTGCGCTTGTCACGTCTTATTTTACTCACCACATCTTGCCCTGTACTGTCATACTGGAAAGTCTTTACCTTTAGCTTGTGCTGCCTGGTTCTGCCTTTCTCCACCAATATGCTGCAAGGGTGGTGGTCGCTGCCGTGGTGTCCTAGGATACCCCATCTACACACTGTAGTGAGTGAAGGTGAAACCAGCGCCAGATCAATAGCACTGTCCTCATCGCCTGGACGGCTTGCTGTCCTGGTGACACAGCCACTGTTGATACAAACCAGGTCAATGGTTTCAAGTGCAGTCTCGAGCTCCTCCCCCTGTGTATTGGAGGAAATGTTTCCCCATGATCTGCCTTTAGCGTTGAAGTCGCCACAGAAAATAACATTTCTCTCGTGACCTAATATGCCACTTAAGCACTGCCACTTCTGGGCGTCCATACTCGCATTGCGGGCATAAACATTAACCAACACGAATGGTATACTGGAATGAACTCTCAACGCCTGTATTTGTATATCGTCACTGTCCCAACTGGACATGTCTAGCTCTGACGCCACCATGCTGTCGCGAACGAGAATCGCCATTCCCAGATGTCGTCTGTTGTAGAAACATTTGAAGCCGGCAATTCGGAGTAGCTGATCGCCCAGTCTCGTCTCCTGGAGTGCTACAATATCGTTCCTGTAAACCAGGGTTTCTAAAATAGAGCCCCGTTGTTTTACGCTGGCGCAGTTCCAATACAGAATACGGATATTCCTGAGTCCTAGACGGTGACACTTGAGTCTAAAACGTCTCAAACCACCACGCTTACCTTGCTTCTTTATGCCTGCGCGGCATCCACGCCGCCTCGTTAGGTTGACTGCTGACCGCTCGGAGAACACACGTTGTTCCGCCATGTTGAAAAACCGAATACACAGAAAACCACACACGCTGCCAAAATTCACTCAAGGATTGCTTCGCTCGATGCACGAACTCCGTAGCATCCGCGCAGATCTTGAGTAGAAACTCCTGGTTTTACATCCTGGCACACAAATTACACGCAAGAGATGAATAAATCCATCTCCTACGCGAAAAAGTTAACGATCACAAAACAACCCGACCGTCCGTCGCCATCTTGAAACCGCCAAAAAGATGAAGAGACATTACATATCCCTATCGCACTATTCTTTCCGGAAATGGGTAGATTAAGCAACCAAATAGCAATAGCGATTATAAATTAAGCAACCGATCATAGCTGTTATCCATCAGTTAAACAATCAATCAACGATAAAAAAATGTCAAAGAACTAATCATTCCACAATATGATCTATCAATCAACTGGAAAAAAAAAATAATGCAGTTTTGATGGTTTTTCATACAATCGGGGGGAAGCCATGCGTCAATCAATGTAATGGAGGGACACTTTGAAGTGTACTGAACTTGCGACACAAGTAGATGTGGTAAAGTTTAGTTGCATATCCCTTACAGGACGTTGCAATCAACCCCAATATTTATTGGCTGTTTGTGATTTACTTGACAATGTTAGTTTAGGATTTCGTAGTTGCTTTCTGAAGGTACTCTGCCTCATACCATCAAAATCAACAAAAAGCGGTCTGCTTCCGAATCTCTGGCAACTGATTTCTAATCCTCGACACTGTATGGGCGGGGAATTGTAAAACTGCGCGTCTCTTTACCCCCTGAGCCACAGAATTGGTTAGTAGATGAACTAGAAGAAACAGAATACCAAGGGAACAAGGAGAATCTACAGGTACACTAGCCAGAGGAAGCCAGAACAGGTGTACTAGAAGAAGCAAAACACCAAGAGAAGAACGAGAAATGACAGGTATATGAGCCAGAGGAAGCCAGAACAAGAATGTCTTCATGTTGTGGGTGTCTGGATTACTCAATTCAATCTGGTTCGATTCTCAACAGGATGGTAGACATTTTAACAAAATTAGAAATTAATGGGATAACTTCCACACACACACACACACACACACACACACACACACACACACACACACACACACACACACACACACACACACACACACACACACCCCACCCTACCCCCACAATGAGGAACGGATGGCACGTTTATACATCTCATAAAAAAGCCAAAAGTTAGTTAAAGCCGCGTGCACGTCGCACATATTACAATGCTTGAGGGTTAGAATTTGAAAAGAACATGCTCGTTAGGCCACAACACACGACACTTAATAACAATAAATAAAAGTGATATTAATAAACTCACCAAGAAACATATCATTTACAGCGTGTGTGATTCTGATATAAAAATATAATTTATACCTTATAGCATATATATATATATATATATATATATATATATATATATATATATATATATATATATATATATATATATATATATATATATATATATATATCAACACATGATAGCTATATTTTAGACCAGGCTTTGTGCGCTATGGAGAGGCAATAACTCCATCCCTGGTCTTAACTGGTCTCGGAATCAAAGCGAGAGGCAACTGTTACGGGTTATATGTAAGTCCCTGTCAATTGGCGTAGACATGAGGCGCCACGGGTTGCCTATGACAGTGGGAGACACCTACAGGTGTCACTGATCAGCTACCGCCCGCCTCAAGCTGGGCAAACCCCGGCCAATTAAGTGCTGATCCGCCACGGCCCTGTCTGCTTTAATGGGTGCTTGGGGATAGGACAAAATCTGAATTGCAGGCTGTAAACCCAATGCACCAGGTACTACTAAAAGGAAAATAGAAACCTCAAGCTACGGCTTGCAACCTGGAACGTAAGAACCATTTGTCCAGGATGTTCCACTGACCTGACGAACATTGACGATGTGAGAAAAACGGCTGTGATTGATGCCGAACTCAATCATCTTAACATTGATATTGCTAGCCTGCAGAAGGCCCTCCTCGCTGAGGAAGGGTCACTCAGGGAAAACAATTACACCCTTTTTTGTAAGGGTAGAGAGCAGGCAGAAAAAAAAGGCAACACGGTGTTTGCTTTGCAGTGAAGAATTCGCTACTGGGAATGATTGAAATTCCAGCTGGATGTAATGAAAGACAATTATCCCTGGGCTTGGCTACTGCTTCTGGTTTTGCCACCGTTATCATTGCATATGCACCGACACTCACTTCCTCTGATGATGTGAAAGATTCGTTCTATGAGGAGTTAGACTCTGTGATCAAGGCAGTTCCAAATCCGACTACATTTATATGCTCGGTGATTTCAATGCCCGTGAGGGCAAGGACTCGAGTTCATGGCCAGTATGCCTTGGAAAAATACAACATCGATCGCATGAATGAAAATGGAGCATTGCACCAGAAATGACTATATGTGTTACAAACTCATTTCTTAAAAAAAAAAAAAGGCTGCACAAGGTCACATGGAAACATCCAAGATCCGGCCACAGGCATCAGCTGGACTTCATCATCACACGGAGACAACATCTGAACCAAACATCATTAATTCGAATTTACTACAGTGCTGACTGTGAAACGGATAATTCTTTGGTTGTTGCGAAGGGTTAGACTGAGACCAAAGAGAATCTACACAGCTAAAAACAAAACTAGCCCCAGGATTAATATTATTAACACCCACGATCCTGATAAGTGCTTTGAATTCCAACAGCAACTTAAAGACGCTTTCACTGATACATCAGAAATGTGTACAGCAAGTCAAAAGTGGGGTAATTCCAATTCCAATTTTCAAAAACAAAAATTCCAAATTCGACCTCGTCTAACCTGCTTCATCAGCTGTGGTTATTGTTGAGGTACGTGGTTTTTGTGGGTTTATTAGCCCTAATTCTTGTCTTGTGAGTCCTATCTCGGACTGGTTATGTAGCGTTTGTGTCTGTGACGTCAGCAGTGGTCGGCGGCTATCCTTTGTGCTCGTCTGTTTTTGTGGTTTTCTTTGTTTGTGTAGGCTCCTGGCTCGTCTGGCTTGACTGGCTGCAGTCCTTATAAGGACTTTTCGTAGTCCCACTCCAGCTGGAGGATCGGTCGGCGGCTGTCCTTTGTGCATGTTTCCTCTTGTTTTCTTTGTTGGTGCAGGCTCCTGGCTTGACTGGTTGCAGTCCTTAAAAGGACTTTTTATTTGGTCTTTTTGTCTCCTTTATTGTGTATTTTCTGTAGGAGCTTATCGACGTTTTCATTTTCCTCCTTGTGCCTGTTTTCACTGTTGCGTTTGCGATACTGCTGCCTAAAGTTTTCTTCCTCCGTGGTCAGCCATGGGACGATTTTACCGTCATCTATATAGTACTCGAAGTCGTTCTCACAGTCGTAGTGTAAGACTGGGTATACCATCGGTTTCCCCCGGAGTTTCTTTGGCTTCTTCTTTTCTTTTTCTTCCCAGCGCCTTCTGAATTCCTCGCGCTTGAGTTCCTCCTTGTCGACTGGGTATTCTGTGCCTCCTTCAGAGATCCGACGGTATAGTAGTTCCCTCTTGGGCGTTGTGGTTGGGCAGCTGGCTTCAGCTTGCGGTTCCGGCTCGGTCTCTTGATTTTCTTCTTGCGGTTTCTCTGTGAGTTCTTGTGTGGCTTCTGTTGGTTTGTTTTGAAAGAGTTCCATTTCAGCTCTATGCAATTCTCTTTCGGTCTTGATCATTTGTAGGATTTCTTCGTTCTCCTTCTTCATCTCAGCCATGCGCTGAATCTCTTGTTTGATGTTGAGCTGGATTTCTTTCATGTCGGCCAGCAGCTTCTCATTATCGCTGGTCGGAGTCGTCGTCAGCAGTGCCTTGACTTGTTTCTTCAACTCGTCTATCTGCTTTTGAAGTTGATCTCTTTCAGCTTGTGCTATACCCGTGGCTGTCTCGCCCCTCTGCATTGCTTCCTTGAATGGTGTCTTTGTGATGATGGCGATCTTTAAGACGTCTCTGTGTCTCTGCAGGTACGGACAGCCCAGGTATCTTGCTCCATGTTTGCCCAGGCAGTTGGCGCACTTTCTTTTGTTGTTGGGTGCTCGGAAGTCCGTGTGCAGTTTGGCCAGCGGACACTCCTTGAAGGCGTGGTGATCGGCGCAGTATTGGCATATTTCAGTCTTACTGCGACACGTAGCTCTACTGTGGCCGGCCTTCTGACATCTGGAACATTGCGTGATTCTTGGGATGAATCTCTCTGGTTGCTGCATTCTCTTGTTGAATGATACTGTGGTCGGCATCTCGCTGCCCTCCGATGTCACCACTGCCAAGGTTGTAGGTGTCTTGGAGTAGGTGAGGAGCCGCTCCGCCTTCAAGAATCGGATGTGAAGATTCTCTTCACGTAGCTGCTTCAAGATTTCTTCATTTGTCAGCTCCACAGGAATCCGCTTGACAACCCATCGGACTGTTTTTGAGTCGGTGTTTCCGACTCTGGTGTCTTTCTCCTCCTTCTTCTCTGCTGTCTTGGTTCTTGACTGTGTTGGGCTGTCGATCTTCTCCCTCGTAGTAGCTTCAGTAATAGCTGTAGTATCAGGCTCTTTGATGCAGCTAGTAGGTAGGCTCTCCACGTTGTTCTTCTTGTTGTCGGCTCCCACGCTGCACTTCTTGGCCGCAGCGTGTTTCTTGTTGTTGGACTTTCAACGTGACATTTTCCCGCGTATCAGGCTTCTTGACAGAATAATGCGACTTGACTTGTTAGCGCTCGCAGTGACGAACTCGACACACGACGCCGAAGTGGGGTAAACTCAAGGAAACTATTTATAAAACAGCGGTAGAGGATTACGGCACTGTGGATCATAAGAGGCAGGACTAGTTTGCGGCAAACAGCCAGACACTGCAGCTCTTGATTGATAAAAAGAAGACAGATCTCTTAAGAAACAAGGAAAGAACAACGCGTAATACTCTCAGTGAGCTGAAGCAAGCCAGGAAGGATGTGCAAAAGGCTGCCAGGCAGTGTGCAAATGATTATTGGATCAAGTTATGTGAGTCCATTCAACATACAAGTGATAAGGAAAAAGCAAAAGCATGTATGAAGGGATAAAGAAATCCCGTGGTCCAATTATCAAAAGAAGTGCACCACTGAAAACCTTGACTGGTGAAATCATCAATGATAAGAAACAGCAGATGGATAGATGGGTAGAGCACTATTTAGAGCTTTACTCAAGTGAGACCAAATTAGCGAATGATGTCCTCAACGCCATAGAGGCCCTACCAACTCTTGACCACCTGGACACACTTCCCACCATAACACACTAATTCTACAGATCCACCAGCTAATAGAGCTATGCTGGTGAGAAGGACAAGTCCCACAGGATTTCAAAGATTCAACATCTTAACACTGTACAAGAACAACGGCGGTCGGAGCGATTGTAACAACTATACGGGTATCTCACTTCTATGTATTGTTGGGAAAGTATTTGCCAGAATTGTCCTGCGCAAACTTCAAGTCCTGGGAGATCAAATCTACCCCAAATCACAGTGTGGCTTTCGACAGAACCGGTCTACCATTGATATGATATTTCCATTGTGACAAATGCAAGAAACGTACCGTGAACAGAATTTGATTTGGTCAGTCGTGAGGGTCTGTTCAAGGCACTAAAGAAGATTGTCTGCCCACCAACTCTTCTGTCTATTGTGGAATCGTTTCCATACAGGCATGGAGGGAATAATCAAGTTTGATGGTGCAACTTCAGAAGAGTGTGAAATCAAGAGTGTATACTAGCTCCCACCCTCTTTGGAATATACTTTTCTCTTCTACTAAAATATGCCTTTCATGATCAGGATGGTGGTATATACATTCACTCACGCTCAGATGGCGGACTCTACAATGCTTAGAGATTGAAGGCCAAGACCAAAATTAGAAGGGTACTGATCAGAGAGGTTGCTTTTTGAAGATGATGCTGCAATTACGACGCACTCTGAGGAAGAATTACAACGTCTACCATCTGCATGCCGGCCTTCCTGGCGTAGGGGTTAGCGACTTTCTCCGTAATCCCGTTTATCCATGTGTGCAAACGCAGCTACGCGAGAATCGGTAGCGGCTCTCGCTGGGCCCGTTACTTACGAGATATGTGAGCCGGCCGCCCAGAATGCAAAGGCAAACTACTGATCGTAATCTTGCTAAGAAATTAACAACAGCGGTAAAATGCTGGTGTTGACAGCGTTGTCCTGCAGTAGGATAGGAAGGGGAAAGGGGGGGGGGGGTAAAAAAAAATAAACAACCAAACTATCTGCAATTTCCTATGCTTGTTCTGAATTTGGTTTAACAATTAGCAAAAAGAAGACACAGATTATGTCACAAGGTGTACATGGGGTACCATCAATCTTTATTGACGACGCCAAACTAGAGATGGTAGACCATTTTACATATCTAGGATCAGTGGTAAATAGCAAATTATTCCTAGATCAGGAAATCAACATCCGGATTGGTAAGGCAGCAACAACAATGAACAGGTTAACAAAAAGAGTCTGAGAGAACAGGAAACTTACTGTCGAAACAAAAGCCCTTGTCCATCAAGCCTCTGTCCTTAGTACTCTTCTTTAGGGCAGAGAAGCCTTGAAAACTTACTCACACCAAGAGAATCGTTTAAACAGCTTTCATACGCGGTGTCTGCGAAGAATACTTGGTGACTAGAAACTCGTGTGTGGGTCGGGCAACCCGGTGGCCTGGTGAGTAGATACTTGTTTGCCGGTCGGTGGACGTGGGTTCGATCCACATTGGGGGAGGATTCAGATTATAATAACCCAGCCTAAAATGGGCACTAATAATGTCGTGTCACAGCCCACATCGCCCTCCTAGTGTTGAACGGTCTATACAAATATGGGTGTGGCACGGTATTGGTCTATACAAATATGGGTGTGGCACGGTATTGGTCTATACAAATATGCTTGTAGCACGGTATTGGTCTATACAAATATGGGTCTAGCACGGTATTGATCTATACAAATACGCTTGTAGCACGGTATTTGTCTATACAAATATGGGTCTAGCACGGTATTGGTCTATACAAATATGGGTCTAGCACGGTATTGGTCTATACAAATATGGGTCTAGCACGGTAAGGGTCTATACAAATATGGGTGTGGTACGGTATTGGTCTATACAAATATGAGTCTAGCACGGTATTGGTCTATACAAATATGGGTCTAGCACGGTATTGGTCTATACAAATATGGGTGTGGCATGGTATTGGTCTATACAAATATGGGTCTAGCACGGTATTGGTCTATACAAATATGGGTCTAGCACGGTATTGGTCTATACAAATATGGGTGTGACACGGTATTGGTCTATACAAATATGGGTCTAGCACGGTATTGGTCTATACAAATATGGGTCTAGCACGGTATTGGTCTATACAAATATGGGTCTAGCACGGTATTGGTCTATACAAATATTGGTGTGGCACGGTATTGGTCTATACAAATATGGGTGTGGCACGGTATCCCAGATGCGCCTTAAGGCGAGTAGCAAAGGCTAATGGGCGAGTCTTGAAAAAGGAGAGCCTGGCATATGAGACTACGACCTCCAGTATGAGAATGAAGGTGGAGGCAGTAACAGCGGCATACCGGTGGCTAGAGGAGACTACTGCAACACACGTTGTGTTCATTACGGATTCAAAGAGTATGCTTAGCAAGGTGGAGAAAGGAATGTTTCGTGTGGAATGGCTCTCGTCGCTTCAGAGGTCACAGATTGTGGGAATTGTATGGATATTTTGCCCTGGCCATGCCGGGTGTACGGGGGAATGAACAGGCTGATGAGATTGCGTGGGATCGGCAGGGGTTCTGGAAGAATCTCAAAACTGAGAGGGAAGACCACGAGAACTTTTAATCAGATAGCGGTGGGAACGATTAGTAGTATGACTCTTCGCTGGCTGTTGAACGAGGGAACTGAGCACGTATGGGAATGTCCTGTATGCAGTGATGTCGGTCCTTAACTCAACTCAACTCAACTGACCTACGACGCGGTGGATCCGAAGAGAGTGACTGCTGTCTCTGAAGCGGTCTCGGCTGGCAAAGATTAGTTTCATCTTCGTGCCAGGGCAAGTGGGAGTACAAAGAAATGAGCGGGCTGACAAGCTTCCAGGTAAGGCTAAGGTTGAGGGCGGAACTTGCCATGGACCAGGCTGATATTCTGAATGCTCTACGAGAAGTAAGACTTGTACGAGAACTAAGTGATGACTGCGAATCTACAACCATGGTCAGACTGCGAGAACAGGAAATCAAAAGAAGTGTGGCCAAACAAGAACACTACAGCAGGAAGCCGAAGAAGATTGATAAACCAACACAGAACTGGTGTCATGAGCCGCTACACGCTGCGGGATTTGCTGAGGAGAGGATCCGAGCACTTATGGACTGAATGGTTCGATTGTGCAATGAGGATGATCTGTCGACTAACTAACTAACTTGACCATGTGGCTGAGACACTGTTGATTACTTACTTAATATTGTATTATGCCAGTTTTATAGCTTAATATTAATGTAGTTATTGTTGTTGTTCGGGGATGAAGACTTTCGTGGACACGTGTGCTTGTATCTGTGTGTATTTCCTTGTAGTATGAAGTGATATTTGTGTGGTGCCACATCTAGTCTGAGAATAGAGGTGGACGCAGTCACCGCGTCGTCCCGCTGGCTGGATGGTAACCAGCACACACATGTGATTGTAAAGGGCTCGCTGTGCATGTTGAGAAAGGTGAAGACAGATATGATTCATTCAGGGTGGCATGCTGCAATTAAATATATCAAAGATAGGCAGCTTTCTCTGCACCGTTGGTGGGGTACTGGTGCATCATAAGGCAGACTCGACCAGAGCCTCTTGGGATCGTGTAGCATCATGGCCTGGAGAGAAAGCTGTGGCAAGGAGTGAGCACAGGATCAGACCGACACTCAGTACTCAGAGGAAACGGCCACACGGAGACATAATCCGATTGCAACTGGAATCATTAACATCGAGACTCTTCGCTGGATGTTGAAGTTGTGGACGAAGTGCGCATGAGAATGTCTAGAGTGGTGTGAGATCGAGTCTTGACTCAACTCAAATCAACTCATTTTTGTGCTCATTGATTTTGTCATATTCAATGAAACGAGCCATTCTACAGGCTGTATGTTTTAATGATTTTGAAAATATTGCCGTTCCAAGTTTTATATTTACCTTCTATGATGCATACGTTGACAGAGGTTCATACATAGTCATAAAAATACGCTTAAAAAGTCGCTTAGAAGTCGACAGAGTTGACTTTATTGCACCTGGTTTTATCCCCTACTGGCTCAGTCTATTTCCGCAGCGCGGGCTGCATAAAGCGTCGCACAAAGCACGAACTCCTTAGCTCCATCGACGACCTCCAGGAGTCTCCGAAAACAATGCACTCGTGAACCTAACGACGCGGCCCGAAATCGAACCCACAACCTTCCGAGTCAGACGGCTTGACCACTTCGCCACGGAGATGCCCCAGTCATTAAAAATACACCCTATATAAGCACAAGCATTGGCTCAAACTAAAAAGCAGTGAGGAAACTAAACAAAAACATTGTGAGAGGAGACAGTGCTGGGTATTCTCACGAATTTCTTGGAAATAAAATTAATATTCATGACACATGTAGTCGATTGCCAGCATCGATTAAGACATTAGCATCGATACCTCGAGCTGTGTGCGATTATGATTCTCGGATGTGACAATGCCCCGGATACAGGTCTAGGGCGGATCTAGGCCGGCCGCAGTGTGCTCTTCAGCCCATCAAAGTTCGACTACAAGGGCTGTAGGAGGGGTTGTTGTTTCCTTGTTGGTAGTGGTGAAATGTGGTTTATTTGAATGTGAGCTAGAAGTTTTCAGCAGGATGTGATCTATTGTTTCTTTATAGTTGGTACAGATTTAAGGTAAAATCTTGTTTAATATCCTATAGATACGGGCCATTTCCTCGTTTTTCTTTCTTTCTTTCTTTCTTTCTTTCTTTCTTTCTTTCTTTCTTTCTTTCTTTCTTTCTTTCTTTCTTTCTTTCTTTCTCTCTTCCTTCCTTCCTCTTTCTTTCTTTCTTTCTTTCTGCCTGCCTGTCTGTCTGCCTGCTTGCCTGCCTGCTGCCTGCCTGCCTGCTGTCTGTCTGTCTGTCTGTCTGTCTGTCTGTCTGTCTGTCTAACCGACACTCGCCGAGTCATGTGTTCACTGTAACACCGGCCGCCTTTATTTCCCTGGACATGTCTTAGTCCCATACCTGGTCAGTGACTTGTTCCTTCCCTGTTCAACTTAATACTGCCGAGAGATGTGCATAGTGCGCAAAGTGCACACGATGCCGCGTACTACTTGGGAGTTTGTCCGAGAGGCCATTTGTTCTATTCAGTACACCAAGGTTTAGGGGGAGTTTGTCCGAGAGGCCATTTGTTCTATTCAGTACACCAGGGTTTAGGGGGAGTTTGTCCGAGAGACCAGATATTCTATTCAGTACACCAGGTTTAGGGGGAGTTTGTCCGAGAGACCAGATATTCTAATTCAGTACACCAGTGTTTAGGGGGAGTTTGTCCGAGAGGCCATTTGTTCTATTCAGTACACCAGGGTTTAGGGGGAGTTTGTCCGAGAGACCAGATATTCTATTCAGTACACCAAGGTTTAGGGGGAGTTTGTCCGAGAGACCAGATATTCTATTCAGTACACCAAGGTTTAGGGGGAGTTTGTCCGAGAGGCCAGATGTTCTATTCAGTACACCAAGGTTTAGGAGGAGTTTGTCCGAGAGGCCAGATATTCTATTCAGTACACCAAGGTTTAGGGGGAGTTTGTCCGAGAGGCCAGATATTCTATTCAGAACACCAAGGTTTAGGGGGAGTTTGTCCGAGAGGCCAGATATTCTATTCAGTACACCAAGGTTTAAGGGGAGTTTGTCCGAGAGGCCAGATATTCTATTCAGTACACCAAGGTTTAGGGGGAGTTTGTCCGAGAGACCAGATATTCTATTCAGTAAACCAAGGTTTAAGGGGAAGCTTGTCCGAGAGGCCAGATGTTCTATTCAGTACACCAGGGTTTAGGGAGAGTTTGTCCGAGAGGCCAGATGTTCTATTCAGTACACCAGGATTAAGGGGGAGTTTGTCCGAAAGGCCAGATGTTCTATTCAGTACACCAAGGTTTAGGGGTAGTTTGTCCGAGAGGCCAGATATTCTATTCAGTACACCAGGGTTTAGGGGGAGTTTGTCCGAGAGGCCAGATGTTCTATTCAGTACACCAAGGTTTAGCGGGAGTTTGTCCGAGAGGCCAGATATTCTATTCAGTAAACCAAGGTTTAAGGGGAAGCTTGTCCGAGAGGCCAGATGTTCTATTCAGTACACCAAGGTTTAGGGGGAGTTTGTCCGAGAGGCCAGATGTTCTATTCAGTACACCAGGGTTTAGGGGGAGTTTGTCCGAAAGGCCAGATGTTCTATTCAGTGCACCAAGGTTTAGGGGTAGTTTGTCCGAGAAAACCGTTAAATCCAGTGCACAATTGTTTATGGCAAGTTTACCACCTATTTCTTGTATTATAACACATCGATGCAGCAGAAGAAAGGAAGAGGAATAATAATAATAATAATAATAATAATAATAATAATAAGAAGAAGAAGAAGAAGAAGAAGAAGAAGAAGAAGAAGAAGAAGAAGAAGAAGAAGAAGAAGAAGTTGAAGAAGAAGAAGAAGTAGAAGAAGAAGAAGAAGAAGAAGAAGAAGAAGAAGAAGAAGAAGAAGAAGAAGAAGAAGAAGAAGAAGAAGAAGAAGAAGAAGAAGAAGAAGAAGAAGAAGAAGAAGAAGGAGAAGAAGAAGTAGGAGAAGAAGAAGAAGAAGAAGAAGAAGAAGAAGAAGAAGAAGAAGAAGAAGAAGAAGAAGAAGAAGAAGAAGAAGAAGAAGAGAAGAAGTGGAAGAAGAAGAAGAGGAAGTAAAGGGGGGGGGGAGAGTGAGAGAGAGAGCGCGAGAGAGGAAGAAGAATACAATAAATAGAAAAAGGATTTTGTTTACTACACATTTTTATAATAATTAATTGTGTGTTGCTTATGTATAATTTAATAAGGTATATTAGTAATTCAATGTATACACAGCTGCATGTTTCCGTTTGTTGTCCCCTGACAAAGATCGTGACTGACACGTTGGGTAGCTTGTTACCACACGACCGCTAATTCATATTTGATGTCCTCCTTTGTAATAGCAACACCTGTATTGTCTCGGAGATCAGAGCTTTTGTGTACAACAAAGCATAACGTCGCAGCCACTGACAGGGTTAGCAATACATTGTCGGGGATCATTCATCAAAAGTGGCGATGTTTGCAATAGTTGGCAAGCCAAAGACAGCTTTGGGCTTTAGCAAAAGTATGTGTGAATCACAAATCATAGTGTAGGAATAATTCAACGACAGTGAAGCGATCATTCATCGATAGTGCAGGGATGATTCATCGATAGTGTAGGAATAATGCATCGGCAGCGTAGGAATAATTCATCGAAAATAAAGCGATCATTCACCGATAGTGCAGGAATCATTCATCGATAGGGAAAAAATAATTCATCGACAGTGAAGCTTTATCTTTGCTTTATTGACTACAGAAAGGCTTTTGATAGAGTTAGACATGTCAACATGGTGGATATGCTTGCAGATCTACAAACTGATGGGAAAGACATTAGACTTAAAATCATATATTGGAAACAACAAGCTGCCATAAGGATTGATAATGAAGTGGGACAATATCAGCCTATTAAGAGAGGTGTTAGGCAGGGATGTGTAATGTCTACAGATCTTTTTTCCCTATACAGTGAAAATATTTTCAGAAATGTAGAAGATATAAATGGAATCAGCATTGGAGGACGAAACATAAATAACATTAGATATGCAGATGATACAGTATTGATTGCAGACAATGTGGATCTGCAACAATTCGTAGATGCGGAGACTGATAAGAGGGAAATCATGGAATGGCTCAGGCGGAGGGTACGATCAGACAGGTGTGCATCTTGGAGAACATTAGGCGAGGAGAGGAGTGGGTCAGAGTGCCAGCGGAGCAGTCAGACTTGTCCAGAGTTATAATCACATTGAGCCAGGAGTGCAAGGAGTGGCCAGCAGGGGCCACGGAAGTGATTCAGGATAATGCTCGCCCGGGTGATGTGATTATCTACACAGGTGGTTCGGAGTTGAGAGGTAAGAGAAGTGTCTGGGGATTCTTAGCAAAAGCTAATGGTCGACGTTTGGTGCAGGAGAGCCTGGCGTATGATACCACAACATCTAGCTTACGAATGGAAGTGGAGGAGGTCAGTGCAGCTTTCCGCTAAATGGAGAACACGATACATACACACATCGTGATTGTAACTGACTCAGAAAGCAAGCTGAGGAGAGTGAGGACAGGCAGGCTTCGTGCAGAGTGGCTTGCTTCGCTTCGGAGGTCACGGGTGGCAAGCATCACCTGGATCTTTTCTCCGGGACATGCCAGTGGTCTGGGGAATATGGAGTATTGATGCATGACAAGGCAGACGTGGTTGCGGCCTTGTGGGAGCACGTGTACACCTCGGAGGAGCAAATGGATCACCATAGTCTGGCAAGAATGAGGCAGCGAGGAGTGACGAGGGGATCTGGCCGACGCTCGACGCTCAGAGGAAAGACGAGACGGACATATAATCAGATTGCTACTGTAACTATTGGTGTTGGAACTCTTCGCTGGCTGCTGAGGATAGGGACGGAGCGCTTATGGGAATGCCCCGAATGCTGTGATGTCGGTTCCTAAATCAATCAATCAATTAGTAGATGCGGTTGTTGTACACAGTGAGCAATCGGGGTTAGAATTAAATTGTAAAAAGACAAAGGTTATCGTAGTCACTAGGAAGAACGAAATACCACAATGTAATATACAAGTAAATGGGACTATTCTTCACCACGTGAATCGGTACAATTATCTCGGAACAGTCATAACATCTGATGGGAGATGCCTTAAAGAGATTAGAACAAGAATCGCCATGGCGAAAGTAGCCTTTAGCAAGATGAAAAACATTCTGACCAATAAAAAGATGTAAATTGAAACCAGAAAAAGAGTGTTGAGGGGATACATAGAGCCTGTTCTTTTGAATGGATGTAAAACTCGGACAATGAGCAGTTAAGCTGAAAAACATCTGATGGCTGCAGAAATGTGGTTTCTGAAGAAAATGCAAAGAATACCATGGACAGACAGAAAAACCAATGACATAGTACTACAGGAGACAAATGAACATCGTAAATTGATAAGAGAAATTAGACGTAGACAGTCAAAATTTTTTGGACATGTTATGAGAAGAAATGGATTAGAGAACTTGGTGACAACTGGCAAGATCGAAGGGAACAGACCAAGAGGAAGACCGAGAGGAAAATACCTGGATGCCATGCCACATGGCATGGACGAGACAGGAACACTGAGCTGATCGACGACTCTGGTGATCGAGTGAAATGGCGAGTCATGACCGCCCACGCTTTCCGGCATGGCACATGATTGATTGATTGATTGATTGATTGAAGCGAACATTCATCGACAAAGTATGAATCACATATTGACTGTGAAGGAGTGTGAAATATGTGGTCCCGTCGAAGACAGCATTAGTAGCCTAATATGTGTGAATTAGACGTCGACAATGGTAGCGTGTGAAATATGTGCTCCCCTCAATGACAGCAATAACAGCCAACAGGTGTGAACGACACATCTACAGCCGTGGAGAGATGTAGAAGCTTCGACGACCACAGGTGGCCTCAGCAGATGTGAAGTGTTTCACAACCCCACTAATACTGTACTTGATGTCGACCCAGTCTTGTCAAATGTGTACAGGTTCAGTTTCAGACATTTCTGGAAGTTATCACGGCAGGGAACGGAAACTGGTTACCCGATATTTTTAATACCGTTTATTTACATATGAATTGCTGCCACATCACATCTATCAAGGGAATGTTGTTATCTTTACCCAATGCATACCTACACAGAATATTGGGCATGCCATGATATGTCGCGCGAACCAAAGAAATGTTAGTGAACCAAAGGGTCAGGAAAAGACGCTGGTGATTGCTTGCTTGCTTGTGTTCGTTGGCTTGAGCTCCAACGTGAAGTCCTGTATGTCGGATGAAGGCATCCTATTGTCCAACATCAGAGTGATGTCATACAGGACCTGAGGTTTGCGTGAGTATCCGTTGTCCCTATGTCTGGCTTATTGGTGTGCAGACTGGTGGTTCCTCGCCGTACAGGCAGACACTCTCCGACTTCGGAGGAATAGGCGATCCTACTGACTTTAGCCAGGACCCCGAAGGGACGCATCAGTAGGTCTTGGCCAGTATATAACCCGGCCCTGGTGCCTTGGAAACACCTCTGCGTCCCACGCTGGTGCTAAACAGTGTTCGTTGCGATCTGGAGAAATAATTATGTGTTTTTTGGTGTGTTTCTTAAGATCAGTGTGTTCAAATAATGATGAACCAACGACAGATCCGGCAAACCGGTAGGGAATGTATTTGTTCGCGTACTATTGTTCAAGAATTATAGAGGAAATTGAAAGAGAAGCGTGATTCTATAAGCGCTCACATCGGAAACACACCGAACAAGTGAATAACAACAGCTGAAGTACGAAACAGACAGGGGATATTTGGGACTTCCCCACGCCGTTGGCGGCAAAAGTGGAAGATGGTGATGATGATGATGATGATGACTCTTTTGCCTGGTACCCACAAGGCAGACGACATAGTGGGAGACCTAAAAAACATACGAAGAAGAGAATTACAGAGACTCATAATATTGGGAGGACACGAAGAATAGAATTACAGAGACAATATTGGGAGGACACGAAGAAGACAATTACAGAGACACATAATATTGGGAGGACACGAAGAAGAGAATTACAGAGACAAATGATATTGGGAGGATACGAAGAAGAGAATTACAGAGACACATAATATTGGGAGGACACGAAGAAGAGAATTACAGAGACAAATAATATTGGGAGGACTACGAAGAAGAGAATTACAGAGATACATAATATTGGGAGGACACGAAGAAGAGAATTACAGAGAAAAAAATGATACTGGGAAGGACACTAAGAAGAGAATTACAGAGACAAATGATATTGGGAGGACACGGAGGGAACTTCAGGAGACAGCAACAGATAGGGGGCATGTGGTGATGTGGTTGAAGACCTGTGTCCCAGTGGAGGATACATGACATGGGCAGAAGACTGCATGCCACTGAAGCGGTCAATAGAACGTCATTAATAGTACACCTTATCTCTGCCGGAGCTAATGTCGCTGTGTTGTTTACTAATTGAGACTTGCCGAACAGCAGCGTAGAGTTCACGAATTCCTCAGCTCGTTACCAGACAAACACATCACTTGTGGCAGAGATCCGATTTGTAGCGGCGTCCGAATCGATTGTCTTCGCAGCACCAAGGTGCCCCTGAAACAGACAACTGCTGGTCGAGTCTTCCACGGAACGTCTGACATCCGAGTCGGATTATAACACGTCGCGACAATGCGGGAGAAAGGAAATGACGGACACACCTAGATCTAAGTGGGGAGCCGCGGTGGTCCGGTGTTTGGCTCGCTATCCTCATATCTGGTGGCCATGTGCTCGAATCTCCATCAAAGCGGGTTTTTAAATAAAACTGGACATGGTCTCGACCAAACTTAAAATGCAAACCAGAACATGTTCTAGGAAATAAATGCCACCTGCGACATATTGAGCACATCAGGTCATCCAGCGCCGACCGGTCTATACAAATGTGGGGCTAGCACCATATACCTGGTGAGACACAGGGTGGGGCAACAGATTCTCTTCTCGTGTTACTTTATTCCGCTGACTACAGAGCAAGCGGGGCAGGAGGCTGTCGATCAACAGAAGAGTCGCCCTTCACCGAATGTTTCAGTCTATTAACTGATCCAGTGCCTTCTTCTTCTTCTTCTTCTTCTTCTTCTTTCGTTCGCCTGAACTATATTTATAACTGCAATGTTGTCTCTTGTATGAATCTAACAGTCTTTTTTAGTTAATTCAACGGTCCATAGAGTTTATCTTCCACTGTTGTCTCTCTAGGCCAGAAGGTTCGCCTGGATATGTTGTAGTTTGGGCAATCCTGGAGTATGTGCTCTGCTGTCTGCGACGCCAGTGCCAAATGATAAAATACCGACAAAGTGAAATCCCGTTTGGACAAACGGAAAATATATCGTCAAACTAAAAGCATCGTGTTTTTGTTTTGTTTCGTTGTATCATCCTCAATTTTAATGATATGTGAAGGAAGCTTTACATTATAATACTTATTCATTTGATTGTCTACCATGTTTAGTCCAAAGTTACTTTATGTTTGACGCTGAATGAGTTAAACTTCTTGACATTCTTCGGGGAAGAACCCACCCGTGTCAGGACTCGCGGGTGTTTTTCTCCTGTCGTGCATTTGCACCCTGATATTAGGCTTCCAAACGCGTTTATCGTTTTCGGCAATTATCCTACACATACGACACTATTTATGCCAACCAACAAACCATCCCGCCATCGGGGCAACAAACATTAAACACCGGGTCCACGATGACTTGCCTACATGTCTATGCCACCTTGTATTCGACCATGAGAAAGAAAGCTCTTTTCTATCGGCCATGTCGCCTTTGTTGCCATCTCCACATCGGTGTTTCGCTATATCTCAAAGGACCGTGTTGCCTTCTTCTTACACTGCCCACTCCTGAAGCAGTTGCAATCCTTAACTTGTCCTGCGGAATCCAAATCTTCGTATGGATTAACTTTAGTGCAGTCTTGGGCTTTCCTTCCCAAGCTCTGTCTCTGTGGGGAACGCGGCCCTCAGGAGGCGTCGTATCCGTATACCACCCTTAGAATGAAGTTTGGACTTCGGGCGACATTCTCCCATTCCACCATCCCGATGATTGCTAAATTGTCGTGTCGACCACCCCATTGCGTTCCCGACTCATGTGAGATGTTCTTAACTTCGCCAGGTGGCTATTGGTTCTGCACAAGACAATGATGGTTGTTTTCATCCTGATTGAAAGACTGGTTCGCCTCGGCTGGGTAAGAGACAGGTTAAGTTTTGCTTTGCAAGCAGAGACATGGACTATATAATTGCATCGGTTTGTCCCGCTCATCGTTCCGATTGTTCCATTATCAACACCAATGTCTCAGCAGTCTCATCCTGTCGCTTTAACAACCTAGTTCCCGTATGTCACGTTCATCCCTCTGCTTAAGCACATTGCTGGAAATCAGGCTTCTTGTGCGTACCTATACAACGTATAATGCGACAGTATAACCATTCTGTCTCAAACGTGCGACTATATCGCTGTACTTTTCCATCTTGAAGATCTTCTGATCCTCGATTCTCGATTCGTACAGGACAGTCAGCTCGATGAGCGTTAACTGCCGATTCGTTAGGAAAAGCACCTTATAGCAAGATCGTTTCTGAAACATCTGGATTACTTCAGGGTATATTTCATGGCCTCTTAGGTCGACCATCTCCCGGCTTTGCGCGCCGTCAAGGATGGACAGAAAATGTGCAGAGCAGTCGACTCTACCTTTCGGTTTCTGCCCAGCTTTAAGGAAGTATATCAGCTCGATCCTGACAGAGGGCCCCATTATGGCTACTAGCTCACTGCTGTGACGTCATGGGAATGGGCCTTGCCCAAGGGCAACCTTGCACGCAAACATTATGTGTTCGAACGTCTGCTCCTTCTTAAAGATAGGACATGCCAAGTCAGTGGTCTTACCCCATTTGACCAGATGATGGTAGGACACCATAGAGGTATCTGACAAGGAAGTCTTGTCGCAATGTTGCCATGTGCCGTATCTCGTCAAAAACCCCTCCAGCCTCCCTTCTCATGACGTCCACTAGCCTTGCTGTAGCCGCTGGACAATCAGCTTTGGGCCTCCAATGGACGTTTCCTTGATGATCAAATCCCTGTCTGTTGGACTGTGTATGTCCTATGACTCCTTCGGCTTAAGAGATCCCTGAGTAACTTTCCAATACTTTCTTGTTATGAGATTGAGTTGAAAGCCATTTACTATTTCATCTGTGTACTCGCTGAACATCATAGCGAAATTGGTTTTAAATAACGTTATATTCCTATGTGACACTTTGAACGTGAGCATGAGCTTAGACTACTCGCAGGACAGAGCTACGTCCGACAGACGTCCATGTCGTCCGTTTGATTGATAGCACACAGACCACTTACTGTTTTCTCGCGTATATGCTGTACTGAGTTCTTGTCCGTCAAAGAGGTATCGTAGACTTTTCACGGGTACGTCCATCGCTGTTGGAATTGCCTGTTTGAGCACCATCACCACAGCTGCCGCTACGATCAACAGGCTTTGTTTTACTTATGTTTGCCTGGAGCTCATCCTGCACCAGCCTATCAGCGGATCTAATCTTGGGAGCGAGCTGTAGTCGTATCTTTCATCTGGTATCAGGATGGTTGTCTCGTCCATAACATTCTTTAATTGCCACATTCTGCATTCTTCACCGAGTTTCGGACTTTGTGTGTAGCAGGACGCCACACCCAGAATCCCTCTCTACTCCCTACCCTCTCCCACGCGATGTCCTACAAATTTTCAGTCGTGGTAGGAAACGATGTAATTAATTGCCATACTCCTGACAGACTAGCTCACACACTCACACACTCTCACAAACTCATTTACGCATGCAAGAACACGTGGACACGCTCAAGCATATAGACAGACACATCGACATGTTGACAGACAGACATGTAGTGAGACAAACAGACAGATAGACAGACATGCACGGGGCATGCACTACGATTACTATCTCAGCTAGTAATAAAGATAGAAGCGTTAAATGTGCGCCAATTTAAGTTTATAAAGGTGTATACCAAAATGCACCTCTGTAAACCAATTCTAACCGCGAACAGAACCGTTGAAATGGCAGATATTAATGACTTACGTTAGAAGCAGAGGATTGTTATAGAATGTTTGACCGCAGAGAAAGAACTGTTGTAAACATTCACAAACGTTTGTGTGCTGTTTACTGCACTTTTGCAGTCGATAGAAGCACAGTTAGTCGCTGGGCACAGAGAGTGTTGGTTTCTGCATGTGGAGATGTAGAGCTGGCTGATAAGCCGAGTTCTAGACATCGTGCCACAGCTACCTGCCGGATCATGTTGGAATGTGCTGACATCATGATTCGAAGAGATAGGCTAGTCACAAATCAACAATTGTCCCTGCAACTTTCAATAAGCAAAGGTAGTGCGATTGAAATTTTTGAAGATTTGTGCAAGATTGGTTCATCAAGCTATCGCAGAGGACCATAAGGCCTAAAGGGAAACAATTTGTTCGGAATTGTTGCGGCGGTTCGAGACAGATGGGGATGTTTGTTTGTCAACACTGTGACAGGAGACGAAGCTTGGGTTCAACATTTTGAGCCGGAGACAAAAAGATAGTCAATAGAGTGGCATCATCCTCTATCATCAGCGAAAAAACATTTCAAAACAACTCTATCAGCCTATAAAGTCACTGTTTTTGGGACACTGACAGGGCTGTTCTCGTGGATGTTCTGCCAATAGGTGGAACCATCAATTCAGAAATTTACATCAAAATCCTCATAACACTCAATCGTCGTTACTGCAGGTCTAGGCCTCACAAGAATCGAGAGCAACTGCTTCTCTCTACTTCAGGACAACGCGCCTCCTCACACAAGTTTGCATATAAGGAAGGTAACGGACAGTATGTAGTGGAATGTACTGTCCCATCCGGGACGCAGACTTGTTTCCAAGGCACCAAGGCCGGGTTATATACTGGCCAAGACCTATTGACGCGTCCTCGTCGAGCGTCCTGGGCAACAGGTCCCTTCGGTGTCCTGGCTAAAGTCAGTAGGATCGCCGATTCCTCCGAAGTCGGAGAGTGTCTGTCTGTACGGCGAGGAAACCACCAGTCTGCACACCAATAAGCCAGACATGAGACAACGGATACTCACGCAAACCTCAGGTCCTGTATGACATCACACTGATGTTGGACAATAGGATGTCTTCATCCGACATACAGGACTTCGCGTTGGAGCTCAAGCCAACGAACAGAAGCAAGCAAGCAAGCACAGCCCCATCCACCTTACAGTCCAGGCCTGGCACTATCTGATTTCCATCGGTTCTGTTCCCTTAAGAATGCTATCCATGGGACAAAGTTTGAAGACAACGAGGGAGTGATTAATGCAGTGAAGAAAGGGATACGAAAACAGAACAAAATGTGGTACAGATCTGGGATGCATGCTCTTGTTTCAAGATGGCGTAAAGCCGTGAAAGCTGATGGGGTTTGTGTTGAGAAGTAAAAATGTTTGCTGCACATTAACATTGTGACACAATTTCATATATATGTTATTAACGGTTAAAGATATAATTATTGTGTTGCATAACTTTCTGACATACCCTCGTGTAACCCTCTCAAATGAATGCTCCTACTTCAGACCAGGACATTCATGTACATCCGCGTACGATAAGTGCTGCAACTTGAAACTTCGCTCGCGACTGTCCTTTAGTGTAGAGTTGAGTGGCGTGTACACACACTGGTCTCTTCACATAAGCACAGTGATGGCGTCTCTTCTCCGGTAGTGTAGCATTCAGTGTGTAGTGTGGTGTGTACACACACTGGACTCATCACATCATGATTTTGATGAGTCTGTACGTCAACAGAATGCCAGCTTACGAATGTCGTTTATTTATATTTAGTTGTTTCCCCTGTTATGCCGGATCCGTGACGCAGTGGTTTCGGACGCAGTTCGTAATCCTGCATACCGCGTTTTAAACACAGCTCCGGGCGATTTGGCAGCAGACCGCCTTGCGATTGTATTTTACGAAATGTTATGGGTGCCGGTAGCTCAGAAAGCAATGGCAAACTACTGAACGTAAACGTGCCAAGATATCACAAACAGCAACTGCTGGGGTTGACTGCGACATCCTGTGAAGGATATGCAAGTAACTTTTTTTCGCTCTGGTTTTGTCGGATATGCTTGCAGATCTACAAATTGTTGGAAAAGACATTAGACTTATAAAAAAACATATATTGGAAACAACAAGCTGCCATAAGGATTGATAATGAAGTGGGACAATATCAACCTATTAGGAGAGGTGTTAGGCAGGGATGTGTAATGTCTCCAGATCTTTTTTCCCTATACAGTGAAAATATTTTCAGAAATGTAGAAGATATAAATGGAATCAGCATTGGAGGACGAAACATCAATAACATTAGATATGCAGATGATACAGTATTGATTGCAGACAATGCACAGGATCTGCAACAATTAGTAGGCGCGGTTGTTGTCCACAGTGAGCAGCTGGGGTTGGAATTAAATTGTAAGAAGACACGGGTTATGGTAGTCACTGGGAAGAAAGAACGAAGTACCACAATGTAATATACAAGTAAATGGGAATATTCTTCAACAAGTGAATCGGTACAATTATCTCGGAACAGTCAGAACATCTGATGGCAGATGCCTTGAAGAGATTAGAACAAGAATCACCATGGCGAAAGTAACCTTTAGCAAGATGAAAAACATTCTGACCAATAAAAAGATGTCAATTGAAACGAGAAAAAGAGTCTTGAGGGGTACATAGAGCCTGTTCTTTTGTATGGATGTGTAACTTGGACAATGTGTAGTCAAGCTGAAATACATCTGATGGCTGCAGAAATGTGGTTTCTGAGGAAAATGCAAAGAATACCATGGACAGATAGAAAAACCAATAACCAAGTACTACAGGAGACAAATCAAAATCGTAGATTGATTAGAGAAATTAGACGTAGACAGTCAACATTTTTTGGACATGTAATGAGAAGAAATGGACTGGAGAACTTATGAACAACTGGCAAGATCGAAGGGAACAGACCAAGGGGAAACCGAGAGGAAAATATCTGGATGGCTTGGCCACATGGCATGGACGAGACAGGAACACTGAGCTGATCCACGACTCTAGTGATCTAGTGGAATTGCGAGTCATGACCGCCCACGCTTTCCGGCATGGCACATGATTGATTGATTGATTTGTCGGAAATTGAGTCAAAATTCCCGGAAGCCATTTCCATCTTTGTTAATCTGGATTAATTGCTTCGGGCAGTTGCCACCACCACCATGACCACCACCACCACCACCACACCACCACCACCACCACCACCACCACCACCACCACCACCACCACCACCACCACCACCACAACCATCACCACCACCACCATATCATCAACGTCAAATCATCATCATCACCACTATCATCATCAACGTCATCAGTATATTCGTCATATTCATCATCATTATCGTCATCAACTTCTTCTTCTGTCCTCTTCCGAGAAGACTACGTCACACCTTACCTCATCATCCTCATCGTGTTCCTCCTGTACCGTGCGGTTTCGAGGTGAGTCACCACGAGTATTCTGCTTAAATGCCAACGAGATGATCCCACCTTATGAAGTGAAGTTTTCCCAAGGGAGATCGGATTATTATTTGCTTGATATATTCTCGTTATCTTTGTCACTCTCCTATGAATTCTGACACCTAATTGTTATGTCCTCCAACAACTGTGCTAGTGAACCTGTGGACGCTGAAACATTGTGTCGATACTGTCGGGCACTTTCGATAATACAATGACGCCATCCGCCGTAATCCACATCCATTAGACACTGCAATGCCATCAAATGATTAGCGACAGTTTTAGCACTCGGAGACAGCGAGTGGCATTGATGTGTGGACAATCTAACCGCAATGTTATCTATGATCTAATTATAGAAAGTGTTCAGGGGGGAAATAGCTGGTGATTATGTACACAGATGATAAACTCTAAATTGAAGGTACATAATGTACATAGATGATAAACTGTAAATTGAAGGTACATAATGTACATAGGCGATAAACTGTAAATTGAAGGTACATAATGTACACAGATGATAAACTGTAAATTAAACGTACCTAATATCATCATCATCATGTGCCATGCCGATAAGCGTGGAGGTCATGTTTCGCCATCTCACACTATCACCAGAGTCGTGGTGGATCAGCTCTGTGATCTTGTATAGACCATACCACGCGGCCAAGCTATCTACATATTTACTTCTCTGCCTTCGCCTTATTCTTTTCTCCCCAATCTTGCCAGTTGTCACCATGTTATCCAAGTTATTTCTTCTCTTAACCTGTCCAGGAAATTGTGACTGTCTGCGTCTAATTTCTCCAATCAGTTTACGGCACCTAATGCACATTGATGATACAAAGACACTAAAATGCTTACTGGACATAGATGATACACTGCAAATTGAAGGTACGTAATGTACATAGATGACATACAGCAATGTGACCGGAGCAGTGTTGCCATCTCCCGTTGATGAAAAAGCACCAAAATCGACCCAAAAAAGCACTAAAAAGCACCAACATTGTTTAGGAAGCACCAAAAAAAAATAGCACCAACTGTTTTTATTACAAATGTAACAAGGTAGCACAGTATAGTTTATTATTATCACTTCATATTACAATGAAGTTTATTCCAGATCCGCCAAATCCCTTTCGAGCCAAAAAATCACCAAATTACAATACTAGTTTTTGGGAAATCACTAAAACAAGCCCTGGCGGTATTCATTCAAAATGTTATAAAGTAGCACATTATAATTTATTAATATCACTGAATATTAGAATGAAGTTTATTCCAGATCTGCCAAATCCCAGTCAAACAACTCGTCTTCAGTTTCTGTAGCTATTTCCTGTTGTATTTACTCCTGCGATGACGAGGATGAGGAGGATGATTGAAAGAAACATGTATATGCCTCCTGTGATCCAATTTTTCGCAGAATATCCCTAGGTAGTTTATAATCATGACAGCATTTGCCATATCTTTTCATTCTATATCTAATAGTCAAAACAGCTGTCAAACTCTTTATGCTAAGTCTATTCCGCAATTTTGATTTTATAACTCGCATCTGACTGAAAATACGCTCCACGTCCGCATTAGAATGAGGTAAAATGAGCAGAGTTAAAGCTAAATCTGTAAGATCTTGGAAAGGATTTCACCGGTGGCATCCCTGTATGAGGCTATTTCTGCCCACAGTCCAAGTGTGTCAGAGGTCTGTGTCCACTGCATATGATGAAGTTTTCTCCACTGAAATCGATGCGGGTGAGAGTAGCTGCATCTTCTACAGACATGTTAGCAAGATCCAATATACAGGGCTTCGTTGGCTGTAGACATCCACTTCCACTAAGACATGACATGGACTGTAACACTCAAACGTTATCGGGTGTACGTAAAAACAGCTGTGTCAATAGCTCTATTAAAAACTGGATGCACCTTCCACGAATTTCTTTCTCATCGGGAAACTTGTAGTCTGCTATTAAAGGGAGTTAAATTAGTTGAATATTGCGCGGTAACGTACTAAGATTGTTTTACTCCCTCGCTTCAGTTCAAATTCGGCTTATTAGTGTTCCCAAAATGAATTTTAAAGTAATTTTTACCCACCCCAAAAAAGCACCAAAAAGCACCCAACAAATTTTTGTGAAGCACTAAATTTACGCGGCCGCGCTAAAAGGAAAATTTTCGCACTAACTGACTTGAAAAAGCACTAAATTTAGCGGTAAAAGGAAAATTTTCGCACTAACTGACTTGAAAAAGCACTACATTTAGCGCGAAAAGTACTAAAATGGCAACACTGGACCGAAGATGTGCATACATGATAAACTATAAATTGAAGGTACCTACTGCACATAAATGATAAACATCAATGTGAAGGGAGATTTACATACATGATAAACTGTAAATTGAAGTGACCCATGTACATACATGATAAACTGTAAATTGAAGTACATAGTGCACATAATTAATAAAAATCAATGTGAAGGGAGATTTACATACATGATAAACTGTAAATTGAAGTACATAGTGCACATAAATAATAAACATCAATGTGAAGGGAGATTTACATACGTGATAAACCGTAAATTGAAGCCTGACCGCCATCGACCCGTCTGCCTAAGTGTATGTCTGACCGTAAACCCAAACTCATCTTGACCTCATCAGCAGGGAGTGTCACCCATGTAACGTCACTCACCTGTCGCCCATGTCACCCATGTAACAGACTCACCTGCCGGCCGTGTCACCCATGTAACGTCACTCACCTGTCGCCCGTGTCATCCATGTAACAGACTCACCTGTCGGCCGTGTCACCCATGTAACAAACTCACCTGCCGGCCGTGTCACCCATGTAACAGACTCACCTGTCGCCCGTGTCACCCATGTAACAGACTCACCTGTCGCCCGTGTCACCCATGTAACAGACTCAACTGTCGCCCGTGTCACACATGTAACAAACTCACCTGCCGGCCGTGTCACCCATGTAACAGACTAACCTGTCGGCCGTGTCACCCATGTAACGTCACTCACCTGTCGGCCGTGTCATTCATGTAACAAACTCACCTGCCGGCCGTGTCACCCATGTAACAGACTCACCTGTCGCCCGTGTCACACCATGTAACAGACTCACCTGTCGCCCGTGTCACCCATGTAACAGACTCACCTGTCGCCCGTGTCACCCATGTAACAGACTCACCTGTCGCCCGTGTCACCCATGTAACAAACTCACCTGCCGGCCGTGTCACCCATGTAACAGACTCATCTGTCGCCCGTGTCACCCATGTAACGTCACTCACCTGTCGCCCGTGTCACCCATGTAACAGACTCACCTGCCGCCCGTGTCACCCATATAACAAACTCACCTGCCGGCCGTGTCACCCATGTAACAGACTCACCTGTCGCCCGTGTCACCCATGTAATAGACTCACCTGTGGCCCGTGTCACCCATGTAACAGACTCACCTGTGGCCCGTGTCATCCATGTAACAGACTCACCTGTGGCCCATGTCACCCATGTAACAGACTCACCTATCGCCCGTGTCACCCATGTAACAGACTCACCTGTCGCCCGTGTCACCCATGTAACAGACTCACCTCCCGGTCGTGTCACCAATATCACATGTCTCACCTGCCGGCCGTGTCACCCATGTAACAGACTCACCTGTCGCCCGTGTCACCCATGTAAGAGACTCACCTGTCGCCCGTGTCACCCATGTAACAGACTCACCTGTCGCCTGTGTCACCCATGTAACAGACTCATCTGTCGCCCGTGTCACCCATGTAACGTCACTCACCTGTCGCCCGTGTCACCCATGTAACAGACTCACCTGTCGGCCGTGTCACCCATGTAACAGACTCACCTGTCGCCCGTGTCACCCATGTAACAGACTCAACTGTCGCCCGTGTCACCCATGTAACGTCACTCACCTGCCGACCGTGTCACCCATGTAACAGACTCACCTGTCGCCCGCGACACCAATATCACATGTCTCACCTGCCGGCCGTGTCATTAATATCACATGACTCACCTGCATGAGTGTCATCCATGTAACAGACGCACCTGTAAACCGTGTCACCCGTGTTACACAACTCACCTGCCGCCAAGTCACCCATGTCCTACACAGGACGTTAATGAACAATGAAGGACCTTGACAATACATCTTATGGCCCCAGACGCCAATGCGTACGCAATCACCAGTACAGTATGATCTTAGTATAGCCATATTTGTAGCATGATCTCTGTAACAGAATATAACACAATATGGGGACAGTAAAGTAATGTGTGTAAAATGATCTGTCTCACATAATGAAATAAAATATGAACATTGTAAAGTCATTCACAATAATTATTCCCTTAGTGAAATTAAAGACCACAAAATGGGTTGCAAAATGTATTGTCTGACAAATTTCGTTGAATCTCGTCAGTCACAAACAGCAGAGTTATGTATCATCTGAAGTGAATGAATAAATCATATTTTGGTTTAAATACACAACACACATAGTCGCTGATGCTCTTAGAATGTCAAGCATTTATTATCCCAAAATCGATAAGCTATAAAAGCCCTACCTCGGGCATTTATCAAGAGCTGTTAAATTGTGGTCATGAAATAAACAAAGCAAATGCATTTCATATATTGTATTTGACAAACACTAAACAATTGTCTAAAATACGATGAAGCCTTAACTATTAGAAGTCTAAAACCTGGGTTATTCAGATACAAAAATTTTATATTCACTTTGCGAATGCCGTGGGATGACTAAATTGGTTACAAACCAGCTGCAACTTTTCATTAATTGGTGCCTGCCCAAACTATAAGGATTAGAATAATATGACAGAATCATGAATGTTGAGCTGATGGAGTGAACGAGACAAACATTGTGAATCAAAAGAGAACAAAGTTTCTGGCGCTGGATAAGACATGCTCTAGGAAAACCTGGGAATAGTACAACTAGAAAGTCCGTAGTCTGGAAAAAGAAACAGAGGAAGACCCAAACAAATTACGCGGAGAAGAGAAGTAGAGATAGAAATGAGTAATATGTGGAGTATATGGACAGAGTTGTATGGGGTAGCTAAAGAGTGGAGGATATAGGCAGGGCTGTATGGGGTAGCTAAAGAGTGGAGTATATGGACAGAGTTGTATTGGGTAGATCAAGAGTAGAGTATATGGACAGAACTGTATGGGGTAGATCAAGAGTGGAGTATATGGACAGAGCTGTATTGGGTAGCTAAAGAGTGTAGGACTTGGAGTAAGCTAGTTAAGGACCTGTGTCCACATTGGGGACAAAGGCAAAAGAAGGAAAATAACTGAGTTTTATTAACTTTAGTTATGAATCAATTAATGTGACTATTATCCTGGCTTCTCCTAGGTGTATTGTTTAGTGTCACGTGTTTTGCTGTATGACTGTAAATCATGGAATATAAATGAACAAATTAGGAAGAGACTGGAAGCAACAGAGATGTGGTTCCTGAGACGAATGTTGCGAATTCCTTGGACTGCCAAAGTAACTAACAACGAATGCCTTAAAGAGGCTAACGTAACTAGAACATTATATACAACAACAAGAAAGAGACAAACAGCTTTTTTTGGTCACATAAAAAGCGTAGAACAAGCGTACAACATTGATAATATGGACAGCCACAAAGACCAATGAACAAGTTCTTCAAGAAACAAATGAAGATCGTAAACTGATTAGAGACATTAGACGTAGACAGTCACAATTTATATAGAAATATATATATATATATTTTTACAGAATATGTGGGACTTCTAAGTTACTTTCTTTTGTTACTTCTTCCCTTTCTCCATCATATAATTCTCTTTTATACTCATTCTACCTCTTCATTATAGCACCTTCCTCCATTAATATCTTTCCTGTTTTTTTTTATTTTATTTCAAATACCCCGTATTTATTCTTATTATTCTTTTCGTGAGTTCACGGATTTGTCTGTGCATATGTTTTGTATCTTTAATGGAATTTAATTAATTGTTTTTGCATTGCTCATTTACCCAAATTTATTTTGCCTTCCCACATGTATCTCTTATTTCTTTATTTATCTTACCATATTCATGTTTGTCATTTTTTATTCTATTTCCTTTTGTCCATCAGCATTAAGATTTCTTCATTCATCCATTTTTTCTTAGCTTTTTGGCTTCTCTCCGGTAATATATTTTTGCTAGTTTGATGAACTGAGTCCCTGAACATTTTCCATTGTTCATTTATACTCTGTATTTTAGCTATTGTCGGTCTCCGTGGCCAAACGCGGTTCGTGAGCCGCTTACCAGGCGTTCGAAACGCAGCCGAGACCAATTTGTGCAGCAGACCGTGTCGGGTTGCGTTATAGTGTGTTTGTATGGGAGCCGGTCGTTCAGAAAGCAATGGCAAACTACTGAACGTAAAAGCTTGCCTAGTACATCAACAGCAGGTGAAAAATGCTTGTGTTGATTGCAACGTCCTGCACGGGACATGCAACATTAAAAAAAAAATTAACTATTGCATTGCACCTATTTTTCACAGTCACTCTGTATTGTTCTTGAATTTCTTTATCTACTTTCAGAACCTCTTTGTTAAAGTCTCAAGTTCTTAACCATTATCCCCTCTCTCTTTAATCTTACTTTTATTTGTCCACATAGTGGTACATGATCACTTTTACAGTCAGCGCAGGCATTGTATTGACATTTCTAGTATGAATAAAATTATTGCAATGTTGTAAAGCTGTGGAAATGTACATGTAGTAAATGTAGTATCTTCCATACCTTAATGTAGTCATTGTACTATCTTCCATACCTTAATGTAGTAAGTGTAGTGTCTGCCATACTTTAATGTAGTCACTGTAGTGTCTGCCATAAATTAAAGTAATCATTGAAGTTTCTCCCGTGCCCTATAGTAGTACTGTAGTGTCTTTGTGTATTTGTTCACTGATGAAAGCAAGTCGCCGCAACGTCCTTTGTTTTCAGTAACTGTGTTGTGTAAAGCTGCATTACATCGTGTTATTTGATATATCGTGATTTCTAGTAGAATTAATCCAAGAATCTGTTTGAAATATGCGACTGAAGAATTGCTGTGATATTTCACTATTCAAATGTTCCAGAACCCCTATAGGAGATTGTTCCGCTAGCTTGCAAGCTGCTTCAAGGCTAGGCGGTTTGAATGTTCAAATCCAAACGTGGCCGATCCCTGACTTACTGCAGCAGCTAAAACAACCCTAAACTGTTCAAGTATAGCGATATGCCACAAGACTGGGTAGTTTGAATGTTCAAATCCTAACATCTCTTATCCCCGTCTTACTATGACTAATAAAAGAACTCACGCATAATCAAGGATTGGATATGCTACAAGACTAGACGGTTTGAATGTTGAAATCCTAAACGTCATTGATCCCAGACTTCCTACGGCAGCTGAGACACCCACAGAATGTCTAACTACTCACTGGAGCACTACCTGTGTTCAGACAAAGGCTTACTCTTGCCTGCCATCAACGAGTACACATGGAACAAAGGGGCCAGGGCCTTCTTGTATCTCCTGGGATTGATGTGGTGCTTCCTGGGCATCGCCATCGCCTCGGACACCTTCATGTGTGGCATTGAGCACATCACTAGCCGGACCAGGCTCATCTCCATCCCCAGTCCTGATGGCACAGGAGTAAAGGTCATAGAGGTCAAGGTAAGACTTTTAACGCATACTGTTTATGTTATGGGGAACTATTGTGGTGTTGTAGCTAGACGCTCGAGTGCCGACTCGGTGATCTTAGATTTGATTCGAATGGGGGAGTATTCGAACTTTTAAAATTGACGGAGGTTCCCAGATCGACCCAGCCTAATGGAGGTACCATGAAATGTTTTGGGAAATGAAGGTGGCCGGCACAATACTGACCACATCAGCCACGTAAAGACCAACTGGCCTATATAAGGATGAATCTAGAAGCGTGTACCCAAAGCGCCTTAAGATGTATAACAGGGCCGTGTACTTACTTATGTTTCACCAACATTTGTTGTGTTTCTTTGGAAGTTATCCGCTGACTAGAGTATTTATCATCATCATCATACAAGCACTAAATGTCGCTTTCTGTGAGTCGCCAAGTCACGTAGGTCTTCATTATGCAGCGATATGAGCTTTTTCAAGTCCATCTCTTATCGTTGTCTTTCCTCTTGTAACGCCGTTTTCCTCTCCCACGCTTGTTCTAGGCTTTTCTCTCCTAGAGGAAGCCTGGACGCCCCTTCTCCCCGCATCTCCACCTGGTGTTCTCCTCTCGTGTCAATTCCGTGAGCTTGTGGCGTTATTGACAATTAGCCCCTTGACCCCCCCCCCCCCCCCCCCCCCCCCCACTTTACCGTTATAGCTACAGTTCCGGTCTAACGGAATTGTTATAATCATACACGCGGATTCGACCGCTTAAGTGTCCAGTCCACAACAAAGAAACAGATGAGTAACTCTTATGTGTATATTTTCATGTAGATGTTTTCATGTAGAGTGTTTCATGTAGTTGTATAGGTGTGAGCTTGTTGTTGGTGTGCTGATGAAGGCTTTAGCCACAACGTCTATCTGGTTACTTGTGAGTGTGTTCAAGTAAAACTTACCGTCTATTTCCCAGTTATTGGTGGTTCACTCATTGTATAAGGGTTCGATACCTAGACACTCACAGAGAAGAGAAGGACAAACAGAGATGTCCTCCAAATATTATTCATCTCTGTAACTCTCTTCTCCATATAGAAAATGTTAAGCGTGATCATAATTAATTTTAATTCGCAATTAAATTGTTTAGATGTGAAACTGTTTCACGTTGTTGAATTGTGATTGTCATTATTGTTGGTATTTCTGTCGCACACCTAACTGCAAGTACTGCCTATTCTTCTAGGTAAGAAGAACTATTGACTTGTTCCAGTGTCTTTTTGTTCGCAGTAATTTTCACAATTTGTACTCCAGTTTGTCATAATCAAGTATTTCTGTCCTTCAAGATATTTGATTACTACAGTTCATTCATGTCCATCGCTAGCCGCATTTTTTAAATCCACGTACAACTCCAAAGTTAGTTCTGTAAATGGTCTATAAATATTTGTCTTTGATTACCATTCCCATTTTCCCTAATATTTTGCCTTTTAACACTCTTTTATTTATTTTTTTTCCCCTTGGGTGTTTCTTTGTGTCATTCCCTGCGTGTTTGTCTTTGATACACTCTAGATTACGATACCACTGGCATCGTACCATCCTGACAGACGATAGTTGTGTTAGAAAAAGGGCATAATAATCTCTCCAAAACACAAATCCTAGGCTGAATTGTAGAGACTATGTGCTGGCCATGCAACATGATTACCTCTCTCGGCAAGCTTAGTTTACCCTAGAGAAAAGGTAACACCAATATATCTGGAACAAGACCAACTGCAGAATCTGCCGGATCAGCAAAGATATGACACAATGAGGTGGAAAAATGAGTCCCAAGTTACAGGTGGCAAAATGAGTCCCAAGTTAATAGTGGCAAATGAGTCCCAAGTTAATGGTGACAAAATGAGTCCCAACGGCATCCACAGACAGCTGTGACCTTGCCAGGTTAAGTTAACTGAATGAGCACAACATACATCTATGACGCTCGGCGAACGTAAACACTCACACACATACACGCTAACGTGTCCAGCCAAATCTTTATCTAACAACATAAGACCCAAACAAAAACAAAAAATAGCATCTCAGTAGCGGGTAAATAATTTACATTATGTAGGTATAGGTGAGAACAAAGCCCTCAGTTCTGGAAAACAATTTACGAAAAGGGGAACTAGACAGAAGTGTTGAAAAACGAAACAAACATAAAAATATTAACGACGCACACTAGGAAATACAAATGCTTATGAATAGGAAATGGAAAGTAGCTACGTATGCATAATTATATGCTATAGTGTTGTTTGTCCATTAAGAATGATGATGACCTTCATTTCATCCAGTGGAGTTTAAAGTTTGGAGCTGTGAGTTCTAAGATGGCTGATAAGGCCTATTTTGGCTCGAAATGTTCTTTGACAATGTGGGTAAAGATTGCTTGACGTTCCAGGAGGAGTATCTCCTGCAGTGGTTTTTCTTTCCAGCCTTTTCTTAATAAGCTCTTGCAGTCAGATTTGTGCAGAGTTAAATCACATTGAGCCGGGAGTGCAGGGAGTGGCCAGCAGGGCCACGGAGGTGGAAATCCAGCAACTGATTCGGGATAATACTCGCCCGGGTGATTTGATTATCTACACGGATGGTTCGGTATCGAGGGGTAGGAGAAGTTCCTGGTGGTTCATGGCAAAAGCTAATGGTCGACGTTTGGTGCAGGAGAGCCTGGCATATAATACCACAACATCTAGCTTAATAATGGAGGTGGAGGCGGTCACTGCAGCTTTCCGCTGTATCGAGAATACGACACACACACACACACACATCGTGATTGTAACTGACTCAGAAAGCATGCTGAGGAAGGTGAGGACAGGCATACTTCGTACAGAATGGCTTGCTTCGCTTCGGAAGTCACGGGTGACAAGCATCGTCTGTATCTTTTCTCCGGGGCATGCTGGTGTGCTGGGGAATGAACAGGCGGACAGATTGGCTGGCTCTGCAAAACTTGGTGGAGTATTGATGCATGACAAGGCAGAAGTGGTTGCGGCTTTGTGGGAGCACGTGTACACCTCGGAAGAGCAAATGGATCATCATGGTCTGGCAAGAATAAGGCAGCGAGGAGTGAAGAGGGGATCTGGCCGACGCTCGACGCTCAGAGGAAAGGCGAGACGGACATATAATCAGATTGCTACTGGTACTATTGGTGTTGGAACTCTTCGCTGGCTGCTGATGATGGGGATGGAGCGCCTATGGGAATGCCCCGAATGCTGTGATGTCGGTTCCTAGATCAATCAATCAGTCTTGCAGTCTTGTTTGCTTCACAAGTGACTGCACCCTTGCGTAATGATGTACTCCACGAATTTCGGTCTATGGCAGCAGTCTCCCAGATGTCATGATGAATTCCAAAAGCGTTCAGTGAGATTTTCGGAGTGTCTTTAAAGCGTTTCCACTGGCCGCCTGGGGAGCATTTATCACAACGCAGCTCGCCGTAAAAAATTCGTTTAGAGAGCCTGTGATTTGGCATGCGAGTTAAGTGACCAGCCCAGCGAATATGATTCTTCATTATTATAGTGTGGATACTGGGCATGGACGCTCTTTCTAGGACTTCAGTGTCTAGGATCTTGGTACTATATATGTACATGCATATACTAACATCTGCGTACAAGTACGTACACACGCATACGTATATACTTACATATATACGTACATACACACACAATCATACACATCTATGCAAATGTCTATGACTTATAATTTTACATCTGTGTAAAATTCTGTTATTTATAATTCTACATCTGTGTAAGAATCTGTTATTGATTATTCTCAATCAATCAAACATGTGCCATGCCGGAAAACGTGGGCGGGCATGACTCGCCATTTCACTCGATCACCAGCGTCGTGGATCAGCTCAGTGTTCCTGTCTCGTCCATGCCATGTGGCCAAGCCATCCAGGTATTTTCCTCTAGGTCTTCCTCTTGGTCTGTTCCTTTCGATCTTGCCAGTTGTCACTAAGTTCTCCAATCCATTTCTTCTCATAACATGTCCAACAAGTTTTGACTGTCTACGTCTAGTTTCTCTAATCAGTTTACGATGTTCATTTGTCTCCTGTAGTACTTGGTCATTGGTTTTTCTGTCTGTCCATGGTATTCTTTGCATTTTCCTACATTTGTGTAAATGCTGTTATTGATAATTCTACGTCGGTGTCAATGTCTGTGATTTAGACTATGTCAATGTGACAGTTTAAAGTCACGAAAAGCTCTCTGCTTTCACATTTTCTTGTGTCTAATTTCCATTCTGTGTCATCTTCCTCATATCTTCTGTGTTTGCCAATTAATCCATATTAAGTGATTATCCAATTTATTTCCATGGCAGAATAGTCTTCCAGTCATTCACAATTCTGCCTCGTAGTAAGCACTTTTATACTAAGGAACACTAAGTATTGTTTAATTTAGCTGTAGTTCAATGATATGAGTTCTTGTCATGTTCATACATCTGGCGTTGCTGACAGATCTGGAATGACACTGTCGCTAACCTGACACTGCTAGCGTTCGGCACCAGTGCCCCGGAGATCCTGCTGAGTGTCATCGAGATCTGTGGGCACACATTCGTGGCCGGGGAGCTGGGTCCAGGCACCATAGTTGGGTCCGCAGCTTTTAACCTATTTGTGATAACTGCAGTCTGCATCGTCTCCATACCCAATGGAGAAACCAGGTAGGTGAGATGGTCTTCCCTTGTCTCTGGAGTACAAGACTACAGATGGGTGGATGGATGTGTATGTGTGATTGAAACAAATGAATGGTATGTGTATTTGTGATTGAATAATATTATTGATATGTGTATTTGTGAGTAGTAGGAAAAGATTGATATGTGTATGTGTTATTGAATGACATGAATAACTGGTGGATGGATATGTGTATGTGTGATTGAATTAAATGAATGATGGGGACTGATCAATCGATTGACTGATAGATTGATTAACTGATATATTGATTGACTGATAGATTGATTGGCTGATCATTGACTGATAGATTGATTGACTGATCGAATCACTGATACAGAATTTACATCATATTATTCTTGACAAACAATGTATTCTTTTAGTGAATTTAAACACAGAAGACACAAATAAAATGTTGCACGATTTAATGCCTGGCATATTTCGCTGCATCTTTTCAGGTGCGTACTGCAGAGATATATCATATGGAGTGAATACATGAATTATTATTATTTTTGTTTTTGCATATACCTTACAGGGCCGGTCTCCCTGGCTGAGGAGTTAGCAGCTTTCTCAGTAATACTCTCGTGGTTGACGTGAGCGCACGAGAATTTGAAGGGGTTCGAGTCGCGCCAGTGACTTACGAGAGTATGGAGCCGGTCGCTCAGAAAGTCGTGGCATGCTGAAGAGCGTAATCTAGCCTAGGAATCAACATACAGCTGAAAGATGCTGGTGTTGACCGCAATATCCTGAAACAGGATGGAAACGCGGGAAAAAAAATACCTTACAGGACGTTGCAGTCAACATCAGCATTTTTCAGCTGCTGTTGATGTACTAGGCAAAATTACGCTCAGTAGTTTGCCATTGATTTCTGATTTCATACCCCGTAAGTTAACAACGCGGCGAGAACCGCTACTGATTCTAGCACAGGTTACGTTACTCACGAAAATATACTGGATTACGGAGAAAGACGTTAACACCTAGGCCAGGGAGACCGACATGAATTATACTTTGCATGAAGTATATATAATCACTGATATTGTTCAAATGTGAAGAACTAGTTATCACAACAATAATAATAATCTAAAATTAAAAATTTCTGTTTGCACATAATTGGCTGCAACCGTCTAATTGCTAATGCCTCGATGTATCTGAGCAATCGTTTATTTCAGCCAAAGTATAGTTCATTTATTCCGTCAGTTATCAGTTATCAGTTATCAGTTGGGGTATCTTCATTGCACTCCGGACATGTCCATGGGTGCTCAGATCATCCCCCCAGCATATGCATCAGCGCCCGGTGGCTAATAGTGCCAGTTCTGTGTTGGTTGACGAGGCGCCTCTCGCGTCTGGCCGTGCCGATTCTTACTCCCAAGTCTTTCAATTCACTTCATATTGTACATAACTCTGCAGTATGCACCTTACGTAATGCAGCGAAATATGCCAGGCAATAAATCGTGCAACAAATGTTTGTGGCTTATGTGCTTAAACTCTTGACATGTCTACCGTATGACATGTCTATATATGTAGATGCTAATCGTTCCAATGATACACTTGTAAACACGTCGGCTTTATCCTCTCATCCTCCAACGAAACCAATGTAATTCTCCTAATTCAAGCATCCTTGAATATGTTCTTTCATCTGTTACTGTGTCTTTAACTATTAGTCACTTGAGAGGTCGAGTATTGCAGATAAGTGGGTGATCCGTTAAGACTTTAGAATGTTGTATGCTTCGAGCTACAGTTTCCTTATGCATTACCCACCTTTTGGACGTGTTGAACATTATTCCGTGACCCAGCTACTGAGTTGGGTGCTTGGTGCTGTACTGCGAGCTGTGGATTTTTATATAGAATGCTGTTTCCGTCTATCCGTGGTGGTTAGTGTTGCGAACTGCATGTTCATAAATAAAATGGCGGGTGGCTTGTTGCTGAACTAGCTGGATTGCCGTATGCAGTAATGCGTGTGCAACTGCTGGTTTTTCTAGTGACTGCAGCTTCCATCGACTGTAATTCTAGTAGCAGACTGTTTTGTTGGCTTTCTGGCACCGGCCAGATGTATGCATGTGTGTGTGTGTGTGTGTGTGTGTGTGTGTGTGCGTGCGCGCGTGCGTGCGTGTGCGTGCTACTGGTATCGTCAAGACATCTAAATGCTTCATTTTTCACATGGGACACCTAGCAACATTTTATGGGTGTCCTGCCAGACGCAGGAACTGAACATTTATGGGTGTCCCGTTGACGTGAAGTTGGGACCACGACGAAATAACTAACGAGCCTTTAGTCAGTCGTTCATAGATGGTCTTTGTATGTATGCCTTGTCCATGATGTTAACATCTTAACTTTAGGTGAAGCAGTGTATCATTTTAACCTACACTATTGTATTCCCCCCAGGAGAATCAAGAACCATCTGGTGTTTGCCACAACAACAGCTTCTGGAATATTCGCCTACATCTGGCTAATTCTAGTCTTGGTTGTCATCACGCCGGAAGTGGTGGAACTATGGGAGGCCATTGTCACACTTTTGATGTTTCCTGTGCTGATTTTTTTGGCCTTCGTGGCCGACAAAAGAATTTGCTATAGCAGAAGCAAGATCTCCTCTGAGGTTGAGATTGGCTTCAGTAAGTGTGTGAGGCTGACAGCAGATAGACATGGGAACTTGATGCTTGCGATTGTATAGTGTGATGAAAAACAGACATGGGCAATTGATGTCAGTGATTGTATAGTTGCATGTTGTTAAAGATACTATATAATGTTAGCTGTTAAATATACTCTATAATGTGTGTTGTTAAATATACTCCAAAATGTTTGTTGTTGAATATACCCTCTAATGTTTGATGTCAAATATACTTTTAATGCCTGTTGTTGAGTATGCTATCTAATCGCTGGTGCCATGTTTCTAACATGTGTTGTCAAAATAAATTGTCCAATGTGTGTTGTCATGTGTATCCTCTATTATGTTCTAAATTGGACCTTATATTGTCTGTTATCTGTCTATTTCTTTCACTGCCGTCTAATGAGCATCCGCTGTCAGCTCTGATCTATGAATTCACATGAACTGTAACAAATGAATAGTTTAACAATAAAGCGTATGTTCATTACGTCCCACAGATCTGGACAAAACTGGACATGGGGTCAGCGGGTCTGCCGAGATCATGGAAGTGGCCAGGGTATGTTCTCTGTGACCTGTTTCGGTGGTCAGTTGTCGCTTTTAGTAAAAGTTAGACCTGTGTAAACCAATGTTGAAATGGTCAGTTTAATTGTAAATCTTTACGGTGACTGACTAAGCGATAGGCTGAACATAACATGGAAAGGCGTGGTGGCAGATGTGGGCGTTTTATCGCAGGCCGGCATGATGGACATCCATACTATAATGTGTAAATTGTAGATCTGATTGTTGCCTGCATGGCAGATGAAGAGATAATACAATTCTCCATAGCTGTCTGCCTGAGGCAGATAACACAATTCTCCATAACTGTATGCCTGAGGCAGATATGCCAGGCAAGAAATCGTGCACTATTTTATTTATCATCATCAGCATGTGCCATGCCGATAAGCGCGGGTGGTCATGTTTCGCCATCTCACGCGGTTCGTGGTTCAATTCTGTGTTTTTGTCTCGACCATGCCACGTGACCAAGACATCCGGGTAGTTACTTCTCTGCCTTCCCATTGTTCGTTTCCTCTCAATCTTGCCAGTTGCCACCACGTTCTAACATTTTTCTTCTTATAACGTGTCCAAAAATTGTGACTGTCTAGGTCTAATTTCTCTAATCAGTTAACGGATTTCATTTGTTTCTTGTAGAACTTGGTCATTGTTTTTTTGTTTCTGTCTGTCCATTGTATTCTTTGCATTCTCATCAGAACCCCATTTCCACAGCCATCGGATGTTTCTCAACCTGTCTGCTCATTGCCCACGCTTCACATCCATACATAATTACATGATACATGATGAATGTATTCTACCTCTCCCAGTGGTGATTCCTCTCATATCTTCTACATTTGACAACTATTTTCTATGTATGGGGAAACAGATCTGGAGGCAGTACAAATCCCTGTCGCATACCTCTCTTAATATGCTGATATTGACCCACTTCATTATCAATCTTTTGTTTTTTGCAGCTTGCTGTTTCCAATATATGTCTTTACAAGTCTAAGGGTTTTCCCATGTGTGTGCAGATCTGCAAGCATCTTCATCTTGTTGACATGTCTTACTTTATCGAAAGCCTTTGTGTAGTCAATAAAGCAAAGATGTATATCTTTATTTACTTCTATAGAACGCTCATGTAATATTCTCACCAAATATACAGCATTTAGGGTACCATTGCGCTCTACGAACCCCCATTGTTCTTCTCCTATTTCAGGTTGTATTTTCTTCCCAACTCTATGCATAATGATTCTTAGCAAACTCATCGTGATGTGGCTCTTCGCTACCGCCAAGGGTTGTAGTTATTATGCCTTTTTGAAGCACAATGTAACAAACTAGCGCCTGACAAGAAGGCTAGGTGCAAGGTGCCAATGACATGCCTTCTACGAACCCACATTGTTCTTGTCCTATTCCGGGTTGTATTTTTCCCCTAATTCTTTGCATGACAATTCTTAGCAGAATCTTCGTGATGTGGCTCATTATACTAACTGTTTGTTTACATTCAAAGATTCCTATTCTTCAGGATTGAAATAAATATAGTATTACATAGTTCAGGAGGTATATCTGAAGAACCATATCTTGTGTTCAGCAGTCTGGAGACCTGGTCTATTCCATATTCATCTAAGGCATTGATCATTTCTGTTGTGATGTTGTTTGGACCAGGGGTCTTGCCAGTTTTCATATGGTTAAGAGCATTCTGAATTTCCTTCTTCAAAATTGATGTTCCTTCATTATTATTCCGAATATCATACAGTTCTTCTCTTGTACAGGTCTTTCACATAATCTGACCTCGCATGTAAAAATCTAATTTTGTCTATTATGATTTTGCCATTTTGGTTGTTAGGCAAGCCGTTCATGTATGTGGTCTTGTGTTAGTGATGTAATTAAGAATTGTGTGCATTAATTTCGTATTCCGGTTATTATGTTGGTTTTCAATGTATCCTCAATTTTCCCCAAGCTTTGCCTCTTTGCGCAATATCCTAATTTTCCTGTGAATTGCTTCACAATTTTCATGGTTAATTGTGTTATTTCTTCTTATTTCCATTAGTTTTAAAATGTTTTCCGTCCTCAATTTCTTACGTCCCATCATCTTAATTTTTTGGGGGTTGTTGTTTCTGCAGCTTGGTTGACTGATTTCTTTATTTCCCATTGGTCGCTGACATTTTGAAATAATATTTCCACATCGGACAACGTATGAAATCTGTTCTTTACATCTTCGTTGAATTTACCTGTTATCTGATCACTGTTCAGTGTCCGTAGATCAAATTCTGTGTTTCTTGGTGTATATTTGACTTTCTTTAATTGTATATGTATATTTCTTATGATTAATATATGGTCGCTGTAGCAGTCTGCGCTTGTTATGGGTATTGCGATTTTTATGGCATTTAGAATTTATGGCTACTGTGTCTAAATATAATTGATGAGACCTACAAGCTGCACGTACTTACTGTCTCTAGCAACTGACAAAAGACCACAGGATGAGTGAAGACGTGGCTGCCAAGGTGATGGCCGCCAAGATTGCCGAAGACACGCCGAAACCAAGTGGGTGGTATCGAGTTCAGGCCACCAGACTGCTAAGTGGCGGAGCTCGATTACTGCCGAGAACAAGCGGGGATTTTGAGACGGTGGGTTGCTGTTATAATGTGTCTGTTCGTGTGTGTGTTGATTTGTGTATGTGTTTGTGTGTAGGTGTGTGTTCACGTCTGTGTTCATTAGTGATTCATGCGTGTGTTCAGTTTGTCAGATTAGTTGTTGCTTTCATTGTTGCTGCTAATACTGCTGCTGCCTTGTTTCTTCCTCTTCTTCCCGCTAATCCTTCTTATTTTTCTGATTCCTCCCCCCCCCCCCCCCTCCCCGGCTCCTTTCCTATACCGTATTTTCTTCTTCTTATTCATTCGCATCCGACTTCTTCTTTTCTTTTTATTCATCTGTTGCTTCCTGCTTTTGTTCCTCCTTATCCTACTCCTCCTTCTTCATCTTCTTCTACTCCCCCTTCTGTTATTGTTCGAGAAGCCACGGTTATAGCAAGAGCCTGAAATGATGTTGCTGTTGCTACCACCACCATCACCACCACCACCACCAATACTACTACTACTACTACTACTACTACTACTACTACTACTACTACTACTACTACTACTACTACTACTACTGCTACTGCTGCTGCTGCTGCTGCTGCTGCTGCTGTTGCTGCTGCTGCTGCTACTACTATTACTGCTGCTGCTTCTAGTATTAGTACTACTAATGCCTGTTGTTGTTACTGCCGCTGCTACTCAAATTTCCAATAATAATACTACTGATGAACTCAAGTCAATAATACTACTAATACTGCCGCTGCTTTCAGAACACCCCCTGAAACAAGTGTTCACACACACACACATACAAACGCAAACACACACACACACACACACACACACAAACATACACACACAAAGAAGAAGAAGAAGTATTTGAGGGAAGAAGAAGAGGAAGAATAGTACTTAGTCAACTCAACTCAAATCTTCATTTCTGATTTTCTCTCTTTTTGATACATTAAGCATTCTTCCCAGGAATCTCATTTCTGTTGTAATTTTTCTTTTCCCTTTTTCTGTTATTGTCCAGGTTTGGCATTGCTAACATAGAGATGGTAGAAAGATTGTGGTGTAGAATGCTTTTTTTATTAAGTATCTACTGATACATATTTGTTCTTTAGTATTAGTGCCATTTGTCCAATGAGTTGGTTTGCCTTGTTGCATGTAATCTCGATCTTGTCTTCTGATTTGCCATTTGATGATACTATACTTCTTAAGTACTTGAAGCTCTTTACTTGTTTCAGGGGGTGCTCTTTTAGACGAACCTTTGTTTGTTTTGTTTTTCCTTATTTGGTTAATTATATTTTACTGATGCTAATTTTCATGTTAAGTTCCTTACACATTTCCTTTAGACAGTTCATGTGGTCTTGTAATTCTACTTCTAATTTTGTTATTGTTGCTTGATAGCCCGCAAATAGGAGTTCTTTAACTGATTAAGTGTCACGGGATGATTAATAGTCTTGTGCGACCTCCCATAAATGACATGGGCTTATATATCGCCAAAATGTTGTCTCATTAAAAATATCAATACAGTAATTTTCCCTACGCAACCTCCTTTAGTTTGATATAAAATACATCGTCTCTACTACCATATTAACATGATTTAAGCCATTACTATGACAACACTACTTCTCATTTTCCGCTATCCATTTTCTTCCCGATCCAAACCTACTTTTTGGGTAGCAATAAATCTGTTAAGTATGTAATGTCCCGTTAACGTGTCCTATTTTCTGGTACAACCTCAGCTGGTGGAGAACGCGACCAAGCAGGACAAGGTTTCCAAGAGTTCAACACGTGGAAGTATCGCCAATGGCACCAAGGACGCGGCCTCCAAACATCAGCAACATCCTCGCCAGGCAAGTCGGTGGTCGAGTTCACAGCAGCCACCTGCGCGGTTCTGGAGAACGAAGGTCACGTCCGGATCGGGGTCAAGAGAGAGGGTGACCTTTCCAGGGAAGTTACAATTGGGTCAGTTTTACATTCTGGGATGATCACAGTATATACAGTAACCATTGGTTTCACTTATCTCCGAGTAAATCAAATCATTATAAATTAATCAGTGACTCATTATACATCAATCAAATCATCATACATCACTCACTGATTCATTATGTATCAATCAAATCCTTATACATTAATCACTGATTCATTGTATATCAATAAAATCCTTATACATTAATCACTGACTCATTATATATCAATAAAATCCGTATACATTAATCACTGACTCATTGTATGTCAATTAAATAATCATATATTGATCTTAAGTTAGTTGCATGCCCTTTACAGGACGTGGCAATCAACCCCAACATTTTATTACTGTTTTTGATGTACCAGACAAGTTTAAGCTCAGTAGTTTGCCATTGCTTTCTGAACGACCCACACTCATGCCATCGTTAAAAATCTACACAAGGTGATCTGCTTCCCAATAACTTGCAGCTGATGTCATTAGCGGTATGCGGATTGCGAATCACATCTCTACCCTTTCGTTAGAGATGCCGGCAGTACATTACTCGTTCATTCATTATATATCGTATAAATAAGCTTCCATTAATATCGTGTGTAGCAGGGAAGTTAGAATGGAAGTATAGACATTCACCTGTCTGTTCACTTGAACAGACATTCACGATCAAGGATACAACTAAAGTGCTGCTGTTAAATGAGTCTGCTAACTGCTCCAATGCTATCACCAACCAGGCTGAGATAATACACTAAAAAAAAAAAAAAAGATACGACAAGCAGACAGAATAACGAAGTTATAAAACAACCGGAAACTCTCACATTCAACGACATATCTCCCAGGTTTAACCAGGAGAGCCCAATCAGCAATAACCCAAAGAATCCCAAAGAATTGTCGGAAGGCGCAATTATCGCAGCTCTGCTGTAAACAGACACACCAGAATTACGTCTAAAACAAACATTTCGGATGAACAACGGCGAAGAAGAAGAGTCAAGGAGAGATTAATAGCTCCGCCATTTTGTGATTTCCTTGGCTATATTGTGTTGCATAAATAATCTAGCAGACTATCTATGATCCAAGGAAAGGTCAGAAGGATACATAATCAGACTACAGCTGGAACCATTAGCATCGCGCCCTATCAGTACATCGTGATCGGTTCAATCATGGGATTGATTTAGTTTCCGACCGCAATCATCCCTGAAGTCGACCCATCTTCGTTAACATAACTACAAGATGTCAAAGGAGCACAGATAACCAGCCGGTCATCCCATCTCATCAGTATTAACCAAATAGTTAATATAATGTTGCATGTCTTTACTGGAGGTGCCGATCAACTGCACGCCAACGCCATGTTGCTTTACTAATCAGTTTTACGCTCTGTAGATTGCCATTGCTTTCTGAACACGATGTCAGCGATTAAGACATTATAATCGACCGGTCTTCATGGCCAAGGTGTTAACGATATTGTTCGTAATCCCGAATATCCACGTGGGTAAAACAGCAGCTGGTAACTTACGGGGGTATGTGAGCCCGTCGTTCAGAAATCAATGGCAAACTACCGGACATAAAAACGTGCCTATTACATCAACAGCAGCTGAAAAATGCTGGTGTTGACTGCAACGTCCTATAATGGATATGCAACATTTAAAAAAAATAAAAAATATCAGCGTAGGGAACGATCCACCGCCGTCAATGCACTGGCGGTTTAAGAGTAAGAGCGTTCGTTTTCTTTCTAATATATGTGAAGTATTAGCCGGATCTGTGTCGAAAAGGTTACGAATGCTAGTCGTTATTCCGAATACCGCGTTCGAAACACAGCTGCGGGAGGTTTGAAAGCAAACCGCCTTGCGTTGGTTTCTATACAATGGTATGAGTGCTTCTCATTCAGAAACTACTGAACGTAAACTAAACAGGAATCACAAACAGCCAAAAATTTTTGGGGTTGACATCCACGTCCTGTAAAGGAGTAGCAGTTTACACTCTTACGTCAGTGTTTGCATGGGATGACATTGACCTTTGATGTTTGATCTCAATCACTTTCCAGAATCGAAACAATAGACGGCACAGCGGAAGCGGAAAGCGACTACAGACCAATCAAAATGCTTCTGACATTTAAACCTGGTGAGATGGGCAAGGATGTTTACATCGAGATTATCAACGACGATGTATGGGAGCCCGATGAGTTCTTCTTCGTGAAATTATTTCACCATCCAGCTGGTAGCCCAGAAAGCGAAGTTAGTATTGGCAAGCTGTCTATAAACCAAGTTACCATTGTGAACGATGACGGTACGTTTGACAAATAACTATTTATTATATAAGTTATTTCATTGCATTAATACTGTGATCGCTTGAGATAAGGTGAACATTTTTCAAATTTTTCATTGTCTCTTCATTGTTCTTATTTGCTTTCTCTTTTCCTTCTTCTCATCGAGTTCTTATGCCTTAATGTAGTCACTATAGCGTCTTCTATGTGATTATACTTTGTGTTTTGTGTATGTATCTATTTGCTGATGAAATCTAGTCGCCCCAACGTCATGTGTTTTCCGTAAATGTATCAATAGCATTAGTAGCAGCAACTGTAGCAGAAATAGTAGTAGTAGTAGTAGTAGTAGTAGTAGTAGTAGTAGTAGTAGTAGTAGTAGTAGTAGTAGTAGTAGTAGTAGTAGTAGTAGTAATGAAAATACCAATAGTATTAGCTGTAATAGCACTAGTAGTAGGAACAGCAGTACTAGTCATAATAATAATAATAAAAATATTATTAATTGTAGTAGTAGTAATAGTAATAGTAGTAGTAGTAGTAGTAGTAGTAGTAGTAGTAGTAGTAGTAGTAGTAGTAGTAGTAGTAGTAGTAGTAGTAGTAGTAGTAGTAGTAGTAGTAGTAGTAGTAGTAGTAGTAGTAGTGGAGATAGCAATTGTGAATATAGCAATAGTGGTTGTAGAAGTAGCAGTAGAAGTACTACTAGTAGTAGTATCAGTAGCAGTAGTAGTGGAATATTTTTGCGTTACTGGTATGTAGATGATACTGACTACTCGCTATGTATGAGGTCATTGGAGAATGGAGCCACCGGTGTCACTCCACCAACCATTTGAGTGGCATTGACGCTGTAAGAAAGAAAGGGAGGAAGCATACAGGACACACACACACACACACACAAACACGCACGCACGCACACACACAGAGCGAGAGAGAGAGAGAGAGAGAGAGAGAGAGAGAGAGAGAGAGCGAGAGAGAGAGAGAGAGAGAGAGAGAGAGAGAGTGAGATAGGCGGGGTTCACAGTTACTTAAGTGATTCATTGCTGAAGGACAATATATGGCCAAGTGTGACCTCCTATCTATATAGAAGGACGGTATATCGCCGTAATAGGGTCATCTTGTTGCTGTTTGTTTCTTGTGGTATCAGCAGTTTCAATGCCATGTGACGTAAACCGCGAGCACACACACTCACACACATATGCCACGCAATCACATTCACACAAGCAAACACATACATACAAGCAAACATATATACACGAGCAAACATTTACACACGAACAAACATATACATACGAGCACACATACACACATAGGCAGACTCACACACACACACACACACAAACACACACATAAACACAAGCAAACACATACACACCCACATACATATATACAAGCACACACATACACAAAAGCAAACGCATACACAAGGCAAATATATACTCATAAGCAAACACATACACACCCACATAAATATGTACAAGCACACACATACACACAAGCAAACACATACACAAGCACACACATACACACCTGTATACAAGCAAACACATACGCACAATTACATTATCACACACACACACACACACACAGACACACACACACACACACACACACACGAGCACATTTACATGTTGGTATGGTCACACACACACCCACATACATATATACAAGCACGCGCATAGAGACGGGTGGGGAGTGGTGAAAAGCGAGAAATCGAGATGACCATCTCATGACATAAATGTGTGATTTAGTATATACAAAGAACACCAGTTTCACGCAGGCAATATCTGTTACAGCGGGCGCGTTAGTATAGTTGAGAGGGAGCTGCGCTGATGTCACAATCGCGGTCGGACGAAGGATAATGTCTGCTTTCGTCGTCTAGCTAAGTGAGGGGCAGACTGGCCAACTCTTCCTCTGCGCATTCAAGCCTACACATGTGTAGTTCTATCACACCACACAGGCATGGCGGGGAACTGCTTGGGGACACATGTGTTATTATACGTGTGTAGTATCTCTGGTACGGTCTGTGTTGATGACAGTAACAATACCTGAATTACAGTTTTTGTTATCTCAGAAATGTACGGTGGTTATAGCGCTCGTCCTTAAACATCCGGTGTGCTGGTGCTGAGGTAGCGGGTTCAACCCCTACTCTGGTCAGTTGGACTAAAATGTTGACTTCTTTACTTGCGGACGTAAATTACATTTACGTAAAGTACCTCTGAAGTCGGAGTGGGTTCGAGTGATGGCGAGGGACACTGTTAATAGGGAACGCTAATCAACAAGCGAAAGTCATTGCAGTGATACTAGAAGTAGTGTGTATGGAGTGTCCTTCATGTCAAAGCAAGCGAGAGCAAATAAATAAATAAATAAATAAATAAATAAAACAAAATGAAAGGTGTACTGTATTATGTCAGACTGCCTGTGTATTATGAGTATATATAGAACCTTATAGGGTAGAACTTAGGAAATCAAGTGATATTTTCTAGAAGGAGCCATTGAGAGAACAGTGTCAGGTCAGGTCATCTCATATAGGTATGGTACCTTGCTGTGTAGGACGGGAGTGGGGGGGGGGGGGGGGGTTTGAATCTGAGACATGCGTCTAGGCATTGTCAAGAGAAAATGTCCTTGACAAGCTGCAATCTACTGCCTATAGTAGCTTGCTGTGTAGGACAGGAGGGGAGAGGGGGGGGGGGTTGAATCTGGGGAATTAAGGCCGCCTGGTAGTGCAGTCGCCGCGAACTGTGCAGGTTAGGGTTTTCTTTTTGCCTCCGACAGAAAAAAAATCCACCCCTTACCTAGGATTCGAATCTGGATCACCGGACGGAGAACCCAGCATTCTAGCCACTCGACCAGCAACTCCTCCAGCAAGTACTGAATTAAGAACCGACATTACTACACTTCAGACTTTCCCGTGCGTCCTTCATCTCCTCCCTCAGGAGCCAGCTAAGAGTGGCCAGGCTGATAATTTCAGTCGCAATTTGATGACAGGTCTGCGTAGTTTTTCCTCTACGGTTTGAGCATCGTCCTGCTTCAGCTCACTCTCTCCACAAACAGTCTTTCCAGATATGGATACTTCGTCTGCTCAGCTGCACTTCCCACCCGATCCCAGAGAGCCTTCATACCATCATCTTTATCATAAAGCAGCTCTCCACCCATAGGGGGGCAGTACCAGTCAATCTCTCAGCTTGTTCATGGACCCGCACACCTGCAAGTCATGGGCAAACATTCCTTGATTTTCTTGCAATCTCCGTCCTGTCCAGCAATGCTAGCCTCTCTACCCAGAACATTCCAGTGTCCACTTTCAGTAGCATTCTCTGCGAGTCCGTTACAAACACAACATGCCAAGATGTGCAGCCCTCCAGAAAGAAAGAAAAACTATCACATCATGGTGTACATTGTGACCAAGATTAGAAAAAGAGGGCAATAAAGTTAGTTGCATATCCTTTACAGGACGTAGCAGTCAACTCCAGCATATTTTGTCTGTTTGTGATATTCTGTCAAGTTTAAGTTCAGTAGTTTGCCATTGCTTTCTGAACGACATGCACCCAAACCATTTTATTAAAAAAAACCAACGCAACGCGGTCTGCTGCCAAATCGCCCGAAGTGTGTTTCGAGAGCGGTATGTGGGATTACGAACTGCGTCTGTAATCCTTCGCCGCGGAGCCGGCAGAAGAGGAGAACTGATTAGAAACAAGCCTAAGTATTTAATATATTTCTCTGTAAGTTGTGTGAAGAAAACTTTACAGGAAAAGAACCTGTCACTTTATGTCGACAAAACACATTTCAAGGACTTATATCCATCCACTTTTAACCCATGCAGAACCTGGTAGTCTGGAGTTCAGCAAGCCCAGTTACATCGTCAAGGAGGGCTCGGGCTCTGCCCAGCTGGTCATCAACAGAGTTAACGGGGCAGACGGTGAGGTGAAGGTCAGCTGGAAGACGCAGGATCTGTCGGCCAGGACTGGACAAGACTACGTAGGAGGTGAGGGTACAGTGGTCTTCAAACACGGAGAGACCAGCAAGATCATCTCTATAGAAATACTTGGCATTAGTGTGAGTATCTTTATATGTTGTCAACATTGTATGTATTGCCATAAACTCTTACAACTGTCGCTGAGCTGCCGGACCCGTGGTTGCGTGTTCGAATCTCCATATTGGCGGCAGGTTTTACTTGACCTCGGATTCTAGTTCGATGCGTGACCAATGTCCAGGTGTGGGAATTGTGTTATCCGTTCTCAGGTGTCCTAAACCAGGTGACCCGTGGCAGGTGTGTTAAAGATGTCAACAGAATGCAGGTGTGCTAAATATATAATCAGAATACACAGGTGTCTTAAAGACTTGGTCTTTGTCCAGTTGTTTTTAAGATGTTTCCAATACATTATATTCTTGGCATCTGTAAAGAAGGTAGTTTGCTATTGCTTTCCTTCCTAGCAGTGACCATACGTGTCTATGACCGTAGCCATTGTCTCCCAAATAGGAGATCCTCTGCCTACCGTCATAACCTACAACTATCTGTTGGCAGCTCTTCAACTTCATCCACCTCCTGCAGGCATGGCTTCACGTAACCCTGATCGGGGGGGGGGGGGGGGGCTAAACGGGCACCCCACCTTGCCCAAGGGTGTCCCGTTGGCTAGCCGAGGGAAGGAGGCACCTTACCACACCTTTAATAGAGAATAACCATACTCCGCCACCCAAGTCATTAGAAGTAGACAGTCACACATTTTTGTGCATGTTATGAGAAGAAATGAATTGGAGAACTTAGTGACAACTGGCAACATCGAAGGGAAGAGACCAAGGGGAAGACCGAGAAGTAAATACCTGGATGGCTTGGCCACGTGGCATGCTCTAGACAGAAACACGGAGCTGATCCATGACTCTCGTGATCGAGTGAGATGGCAAAACATGACCGCCCACGCTTATCGGCATGGCACATGATGGATGGATTGTTTAAGATGTGACTAGATAACACACACACACACACACACACACACACACACACACACACACACGCACACACACACACATAAACGCAGACACAAACGCAAACATACACATACACCGTCCGTGATTGCCGAAGTCATATAAAATAATTCAACACGTGAATCCAAAAACAATAACAACAACAACAACAACAACAACAACAACAACAACAACAACAACAACAACAACGGGATGTAGAATCGGTACTGAATTAGAATAAGCTTTACTAGAACACGATCACACGTGACGAAAAGGACGTTGCGGCTAGAACCTTCATCAGTACATAAACAACAAATTTGTTGTTGTTGTTCTTTGTCCATCAAGAATGATGATGACCATTCATTTCATCCAGTCGATTTGAACAACAAATACACACATATACAACTGCATGAAACAGCTCTACATTGAAATATATATATATATATATATATATATATATATATATATATATATATATATATATATATATAATATATATATATATATATATATATATATATATATATATATGCTATAAACGTTACTCGTCTCTTTCCTGGTTATGGACTTGATACATGGGTAGCTCATGCCTCGTGTGAGGGTGATAGACTCGACAGTTGGGTAACTCAAGGCCTCGTGTGGGGGTGATAGACCCGACAGTTGGGTAGCTCAAGGCTTTATGTGGAGGAGATGGAAATTATTCAAGGTTCATACTAATTAATTATGTGACCTGAATGCACGTGTGGTAAAGATGTGACACGTGTCCAGGTGTGTTAAAGTTGTGACCCTAACTCTTTATCTCTCTCGTCTCTCTCTCCTCTCTCTCTCTCTCTCTCTCTCTCTCTCTCACGACTCTCTCTCTCTCTCTCTCTCTCTCTCTCTCTCTCTCTGTGTGTGTGTGTGTGTGTGTGTCTCTCTCTCTCTTTCTGCCTTTCTCTTTGTTTCTCTCTCTTTGTCTCTCCCTGTCTTTATCTTTGTCTCACTCTCTCTCTTTGTCGCTCTCTTTTTGTCTCTGTGTCTCTCTTTGTCTCTGTCTCTCTCACTCCCTCATGCCCTCTGGAATTGTCGAAATCATATCAGATAAACTCCGAACCGAAAGCGCATACATCGATAGCATTAGGCTCAAGTATCGCCTCCACCCCAGACACACTGAAGCCAATCAATACTTACTGACAGCTAAATCCACTCTTTTCACATTCTCAGGGACATTCCCTACGTCGTCCATTATCTTTGTCTTAGAAAAAAGGGCCACAACGAAAGGCCATGGACACCTCCTAACATATCCATAGCTACACGTTTCACACACCAACAATTGTGGACACTTGATCATTATTACAGGCATGGCGCCATTTAATAAAGATCGTGCTTTCACGTCAATATTGGCAATTTGTAGGCCACACGGCTGATTCCAGAGAGTTCTGTGTCTGTAAAATTAGGAGCGAATATTGAACAGGTTGCTGTGATGTCAACACCCATTAGTGCCAGATAGCTGCAATCATTTTAATTGATAGATGAGATGGGAATGGACGTTACACTCAAGGGATAACAAACATATCATCATCATGTGCCATGCCGGTAAGCGTGGGGGGTCATGTTTTGCCATCTCATTTGATCACCAGAGTTCGTGGATCAGCTTAATGTTCTTGTGTCGACCATACCACATGGCCAAGCCATCCAGGTATTTACTTCTCTGTCCTCCTATTGTTCCCTTCCCCTCGATCTTGCCAGTTGAAACCAAGTTCCCCAATTCATTTTTTTCTCATAACGTGACCAAAAAAACTGACTGTCTACGTCTAATTTCTCTAATCAGTTTACGATCTTCATTTGTTTCCTGTAGTACTTGGTCATTGGTTTTTCTGTCTGTCGATGGTATTCTTTGCATTCTCCTCAGAAACCATATTTCCACAGCCATCAGATTTTTTTCAGCTTGTTTGCTCATTGTCCACGCTTCACATCCATTCAAAAGTACAGGTTCTATGTAGCACTTTAACATTTTTTTATCTCGTTGCAAATGACATCATTTTTGTGGTCAGTATTGTTTTCCATCTTGCAAAAGGCTGCCTTCACCTTGGCGATTCTTGTTCTAATCTCTTCAAGGCATTTCCCATCAGATGTTATGACTGTTCCGAGTTAATTGTACCGATTGACTTGTTTAAGAATATTCAAACAGTTACGGTAAAGGCAATTTTACACTTTTTATAGCGAAATAGGTGTATGGTGTTGAACCCATGATTTATAGAACAATCCAAACTTGGTGCGTGATGTGGGTAGTGCCACCCGGGCCGCCTTCCATGATTTATAGAACAATCCAAACTTGGTGCGTGATGTGGGTAGTGCCACCCGGGCCGCCTTCCATGATTTATAGAACAATCCAAACTTGGTGCGTGATGTGGGTAGTGCCACCCGGGCCGCCTTCCATGATTTATAGAACAATCCAAACTTGGTGCGTGATGTGGGTAGTGCCACCCCGGCCGCCTTCCATGATTTATAGAACAATCCAAACTTGGTGCGCGATGTGGGTAGTGCCATCCGGGCCGCCTTCCATGATTTATAGAACAATCCAAACTTGGTGCGTGATGTGGGCAGTGCCACCCCGGCCGCCTTCCATGATTTATAGAACAATCCAAACTTGGTGCGTGATGTGGGTAGTGCCACCCCGGCCGCCTTCCATGATTTATAGAACAACCCAAACTTGGTGCGTGATGTGGGCAGTGCCACCCCGGCCGCCTTCCATGATTTATAGAACAATCCAAACTTGGTGCGTGATGTGGGTAGTGCCACCCCGGCCGCCTTCCATGATTTATAGAACAATCCAAACTTGGTGCGTGATGTGGGTAGTGCCACCCGGGCCGCCTTCCATGATTTATAGAACAATCCAAACTTGGTGCGTGATGTGGGCAGTGCCACCAGGGCCGCCTTTGCTTTCTAAGACTTTTCCTGAGATGTGTGGGTTTATTGTGGCATTATAATGTATTGAAACCCTCGTGGCGCAGTGGTTAGAACAGTGTCTGTCATCCTGGTGCTTCTAGGGTCAAATATCCTTCCCCCCCCCCCCCCCCCCCCCCCCCCAAGCAGGTTTTTTTTCTGACCTAGTGACCCCTGAATACCAGAACACGTGTTTTGGAGATGACACCTGCGGAATAGCTTAGCGGTTGACATGTCCGCCTCCGGTTGGTACAGACCTGGTTCTATACACCATTTTGACACTGTGGACTTTTATATAGAACAAAGAAAGGCTGATACTTCACATGGTCCTGGGGTAAGTGGACGGACGTCTTCTCTTTCATATTATCATTTGTATGCCACTTATTTTATCATGTATAATATAACATTACTGTAATGTGAGTGAGAGAGTTAGTGAGTGGGAGAGAGAGAGAGAGAGAGAGAGAGAGAGAGAGAGAGAGAGAGAGAGAGAGAGAGAGAGAGAGAGAGAGAGAGAGAGAGAGAGAGAGAGAGTGAGATAGAGAAAAGAGAGAGAGAGAGAGAGTTTAATTGCATCACTAATGTTACGCTACATAATGTATATTGTACAATTTTTTCTCCATTTCTTACAAGTTTTTGCGAGAATGCTCACGACAATCGTCAGTGTCTCAACTGTGTGTAAAGTGTGGGAGTTTGTTCTTATTAGTTTCAGTGATCATGTGAGGCATCATGTATGTGTCTAGATTTGAGGATATGTGTGTGGGTGTGTATGTGAGGGATGTGTGTGTGTGGGGTGTGGGGAATGTATGTGTGACGTGTTGTGTGTGGATTGATGGCTGATGTTTGGATGGGTGAAGGGATGTGTGGTCGGTGGAGGATGTATGTGTGTGTGTGTGAGGGATGTGTGTGTGTGAGTGGGAATATTTGGGAGGATGGTTGGAAGTATGTGGGTGTTGGTGGGTTGGGGTGTGGTGGGAGGGTGAATGGGTGTGTGGGAGATGTGTGTGGGTTGGGGGATGGGTGTGTGATGGGTGTGGGGGATGAGGAGTGGGGGTGTGTCTGTGAATGGGATATGTCTGTGTGGGTGGGAGTGAGTGTGTGTGGATGGGGTAATTGTGAGTGGGTGGAGGATGTATGTGTGAGTGGTGAGGATGTTTGTAGGTTGGGAGGTGTGGGTTGGTCGGGAGATGTGTATGTGTGTGGGTGAGAGATGTGTGGGCGGGGATGTGTATGCGGAATGTATGTGGGGGGATGAGTGTGTGGTGGAATGTGTTTATGGGTGGGGTATTGTGTGGGAGGGGAGATGTGTGAGGGGCGGGGGAATTGTGGGATGTGCAGGTGGATGAAGGATATATGTGAGAATGGGGGATGTGTGTTTTTGGCTGGGTGGTTGGGGTGTGTGTGTGCGGGAAGGTAGATGAGAGATACATGTGTTGATGGGTTGGTGGGTGATGTGTGGGTTTGAGTTGTTGATGGATGAGCACGTGAGTGGGTGGATGTGTGCGAGAGATGAGCGTATGGCTGGGGGATGTGTGTGTACGTGGGAAATTGTGTGTGAGCAGCGGATGTGTGTGGGTGGAGTATATGTGGGTGCTGGGGTGTGTCTTTTGGATGAGGAATGTGTTTTGTGGTGGGTGGGGATGTGTGTATGGGCTTGTGGGGATGTGAGGAGTGTATGGGTGGTGGAGATGTGTAGTTAAGGTATGTGTGATTGGGATTGGAGATCGTGGATGGGGGGTGTTGGCGAGTGGTGGGTGGAGGATGTGTGGAGGTTGAGTGTGTGTGTGTTGGGGTGGGGGGGATGTGTGGGTGGGGAAGATTGTGGAGTGGGTGTGTGTGTAGTGGGGGATGTGTGGGTGGGTCGGGTTTTGTGTATGGGTAGGGGCGGGATATGTGAGTTGCGAGAATATGTGTGTGTGGTGTTGATATGTTGTTTGGGGGATGTGGGTTTGGCTATGGTTTTGGGGTGTGTGGGTGGGTGGTGGAAGGATATTGGGTGGGTTCGTGTTTGTAGGGTTCTGGAGGGTGGCGGATTGTGCATGTTGGTGGGAACTGTGTGAAGTGAGGGTGTTGTATGAGTGGGTGATGGATGGGTGGTGCCATGCGGTGTCCTGGTTCGTGTTGGGTGGGTGGGTGTGGTTGGGGATGTGTGGTGGGTAGAGAATGTGTGTGTTGTGGTGGGGCGTAGGTGAGATGTAGGGGTGCGTAGTGGGATGTGTGGATGAGGGCTGGTGGATGGATGGGGGCATGTATGGCTGTGGGTATGTGTATGAGGTTTGGTGTTGGTGTGTGTGTGGGAGACACGCGTATGGATAGGGATGGGTGTGTGATGGGTGTGTGGGTGGGTGGGGGATTTTCCTCATAAGATTGTACATGCATTGTTTATGTTTACAACATCCATCTGACAATGTGTTCCCCCCCCCCCCCCTATGTGAATGCACTATGCACTGATGAACGAAAGATGAATGATTGGAAGGGCCGAATGTAAGACGGGCCTGCGTGCCCAATTTGTTACCCTTTGAAAATAAAGTTCGTTCATTCGTTCGTTCGTTCTTCTCGGACAAGTCCCCCACAATTGGAGCAGCCCTGTGCACGCTCTCACGATAAAAAGACTTCTGATAGTTGGAATACGAACAAAAGAGAAAAAAGACAAACCGAGTAGACCTCGCCTAGCCAAAATTTCAAAATTGGAAACCCTACCGACAAACATAATAATTAAGGCATGTGTGATTGTCAATTAGATAGATTTAGAGCCTCGTCGGTAACATGGAGTTGTGTACTGTGTTTAACTGCTCACTGTGTGATCGATAGGAGGAGCCAGGACGGCTTATGGAATTATTCGTGTGTATTGCAAATAAGCCGTGACAAACGTTAACTAACTAATCCGGAGTGTGATAGTGATGATTTTGACCCCCTTCCCCACACCCAGATCTACTTACTGTACCACTGAGCCCGTCTTTGTGTTCCCGGAACCCGTCAGGGAGGCAGAGAATCGTAACACTGTGACCTCTCATTCAGGTTTCTAGGTATGTGTCTTGGCACTGGCTTCTCATCTCGTAAAAAGTTTAGCTGCAAAATCTTCATGAGAGTTAAACATGTGATTTTCTATCTGCGATACCTACATAAGAGTTAAACATGTGATTCTGTGATGCATACATGAGAGTTTTCCAACGCCTGTCTCTCTGTCTATCGTCTGTCTGGTTGCCTTCCTACCAGCCAACCAGATAGACAGAAAGACAGACAGACATGCAAACGAAAGGACCGACAGATTGACGGACAGGCAGACATACGGATAGACACACAAGAAGACATTAGACAGACCGACTGAGAGAGAGAGAGAGAGAGAGAGAGAGAGAGAGAGAGAGAGAGAGAGAGAGACAGAGAGAGAGAGAGAAGGGGGCAGAAGGTTAGTCGGACAGACAGACAGACGGATAGACAGGCAGAGAGACGGACAGATGTATAAAAGACAGATACACGGACAGACAGTGGGGACAGACGGATAGACGAAAGGAGGGTCAGACATATATAAAGACGAATAGAGGAACATACGGATATACAGATAGACAAACCGATAGACGGACGGAAAGAAATACGACCAGACAGAAAGACGGACAAAGAGAGGGGCAAACAGATAGACGGTAGGACGGACGGTCAGATAGACAGAGGGATACACAGATACGTGAATGACGAAACTAGAGAAACCTTTGAGCTGTGAACACAATAACCATGTCTGCGTCAAAGGCTGGCTCCGACAACACCGATCACTTGATCCTGCCAGATCGATACAGTTTCAATCATCTCCAGAGAGATCGGTTGCAGGTTAGACTTCATCATAAAACAATGTTATTGTTGTCAGCGTGGCTTTGTTGGCATTCAAGTGGTGACTAGCATGCTTCTGCTGGCCCCATTGTTGGTTCTCATGTTTGGATTAGCATGTTTCTCCAGCTATTGTTGGTGTCCATGTTATGATTAGCATGTTTCTCGAGCTATTGTTGGTGTCCATGTTATGACTAGTATGCTGCTTGGCCCTATTGTTGGTGTCCAGATAACTATTACTCTTCGTGACCGATTGTTGGTGACCTTGTGATAATCAATATGTTTCGGGATTCATTGTTCGTAATATCACTAATATTATACAGTAAGTAAGTAAGTTAGCTAGTTAGTCGTCAGATTACCCTCACTGCACACTGAACCATTCAATCAATAAGTATACAGATCCCCTCTCGATTATCTCCTTCATAATTTGAGGGAAAGTAAACCCACATGCAAAATTCAGTTCCTTATAACTTTAAACAGGGTGCAAGGACTACGCTTGTGTTTAAGCGAGCGAAAAAAAAAAAAAAGACAGACAGAAAATCCTTTGCTGACGAGACCAGTTCTGTGTGTCGACTATTCTTCTTTAGTCCCCTACACAGCACTCTTGTCTGACTTCACTCCTTAACCTGACGTTTTTACGGTCTTCTGAATTACTTACTACCTTCTTTAGGGATGCCTGGGAAATTATGTTTTGTCAATTCATAGAGAATCAGTGAAACGACGTAAATCAGACCCTCGCCCGGTAGGTAGTCTCACAGTCTGGTCAAGGTTACAGATCAACGGTCATCGGTTGTTTCGCTTAATCGTCCTGCCTGTCTGAGAGTATGCAATATATCACCCAAGTTCATTGCTCCCCAGCAGGCCTACCCTTACCACTAACATTGTTCACAGAACATGGTTGTGTTGTCATAAACAATACTCACAATAAATGTTTGCAACTTTCTCAAGTATTCATATTCAAATTGCCTTCAGTATATGTTACTCATAAATAACAAAACACCAAACTGTTTAAATATTCCAGAACAATAAAGAAAACACACATTAGCAAGCTCTTTAAAGCGATACGAGTTTATACAAACAGACTGTTTTACCCGGTTAAGCAAGAAATCAACAGACAAATTAATTTACAACCTGGAATAACAATCAAATTGCTGTGACAACCTGGCATAATGATATAACAGCCTTTGAGGCTAATATTGTCCGGTTACCTTATCGGCCACATATGATAATATCGCAGCCTCGTTTGTTATGATTTATGGTAGTCCATGTGGATGGGGTTAGTTGGTAATTTCATGGCGGGGTGTGTTGCCAGAAGTTCGTGTGTTGGTTTATAGACGGCAGTCCATCGTTGTTCTCTAGGTTGTTCATTTATGTCGACTAGATTGTCACTAAATGTCCACTAGATTGTCAATAGAGGTCCACTGGATTGTCAACAGATGTCCACTAGATTGTCAACAGATGTCCACTAGATTGTCAACAAATGTCCACTAGATTGTCAACAGATGTCCACTAGATTGTCAACAGATGTCCACTAGATTGTCAACAGATGTCCACTAGATTGTCAACAGATGTCCACTAGATTGTCAACAAATGTCCACTAGATTGTCAACAGATGTCCACTAGATTGTCAATAGATGTCCACTAGATTGTCAACAGATGTCCACTAGATTGTCAACAAATGTCCACTAGATTGTCAACAGATGTCCACTAGATTGTCAATAGATGTCCACTAGATTGTCAACAGATGTCCACTAGATTGTCAACAGATGTCCACTAGATTGTCAATAGATGTCCACTAGATTGTCAACAGATGTCCACTAGATTGTCAACAGATGTCCACTAGATTGTCAGTAGATGTCCACTAGATTGTCAATAGATGTCCACTAGATTGTCAATAGATGTCCACTAGATTGTCAACAGATGTCCACTAGATTGTCCGCTAGATTGTCCATCAATACCCCATAGTTTGTTCAATACATTCACGGTCCATTTATAGCTGGCGGTTGAGATCCGGCCATATAACGGATGTAAATGCGGTTTCCACGATGGTATGAGCGACGGCAGTGTCAAATTTAAAAAAAAAAAAATAGTTGCATATCCTTTACAGGAAGTTGCGCCAGCATTTTCTGCTGTTAACTATAATTCTCTTAAGGTAGCCAAATGCATCGTCATCTAATTAGTGACGCGCATGAATGGATTAACGAGATTCCCACTGCCCCTATCTACTATCTAGCGAAACCATAGCCAAGGGAACGGGCTTGGTAGAATCAGCGGGGAAAGAAGACCCTGTTGAGTTTGACTCTAGTCCGACTTTGTCACATGAAGGGTGTAGCATAGGTGGGAGCGCAAGCGCAATTGAAATACCACTACTCTTATCGTTTCTTTACTTATTCAGTCGGTGGAGATCTGCCCGCAACAGTTGAGCAATATCTCCGGCGGGCCTATTCTCGTTGGTCGCGGGAGCTGCACGAGTCAGGCGGGGAGTCTGACTGTAGTACACGCTTACAAGGTCCAGACACTTGTGATAGACAGGTGTACGTACCCAGTGGTCCGGGCGCGTATACGACCCTACCTGCGGGAATTGGCTGAACGCCTCTAAGTCAAATCCCAAGGGTTTAGCTGTCTGGCCATCTCTCGTCATTGCTCGTGGAGGCGAGGTCTCGGAGGTTTGACGCTGAGCCGCCAGTGTCTGCAGCCTATCTTGTTCCAGACGTATTGGTTATCCATTGCTCTGTATCAAACAAGGCAAGGCCGAGGGAGGGAACATGTCGTTTGGGCCCCACATGTTCTCTGAAGCTCTGCCCAGGCATTGTGATGGAATTTTGGCTAAATTTAAACTCACATACTTTGGTTTGTCAAGACTGCAAGGTGCCATATACATATATAATTTCTAGAACAAAAATTCATAGTATACCCTGGATTAATGAGAGACACAGGACACTGATGAACTACAAGATTTGAACACACCAGTAAACAGGCTAGCCGGCAGCACCGTGTTTCGGAAACTAAATCACTTTTGGCTGAATCAGTCTTCACACTGGTTTAGACGGAACAGTAACGGGCAGGGTGTTTCCTGGGAGAGGTGATAGGGGTGGATTGACACGACAGAGGATACTGGTCATTGAGTGGGAACATGCACCAGTCAGAGGAACTGAACAAGGATTGAGAGTGTTAGGGCGTACCGAGCTGAGAGCAGATGTCGACGTGGCAGAAAGGATGAAAGCGCTTGCTCTTATACTTCCTGTACGCAGACATTTAGTTGGGTGTAAGCGTTGCCTTCTGATTTAGAAACTGTGGCAAACTATTAAAGCTCCGAAGGTTGTGGGTTCGATTCTAGTCTGTGACGTTCGGTCCACGAGTGCAGTTTTCTCGGAGTTTCCTGGGCGTCGTCGCTGGAGCTACAGAGTTCGTGCTTCGTGCGACGCTTTCGGCAGGTCGCCTTGGGTAAAGAGACCGGGCCATATGGGATAAAACTCGGTGCAGTGAAGTCAATCCTCTCGCCTATTAAATCCTTGTAAACTCTATTTCTCTAATCAATGGACAGCATTGATTTGTTTCTTGTTGGTTTCTCACATTCGTTTTTCTGTCCGGCCGAGGTATACTTTGCATTTCCTTACGATTCATATTTCTACTTTTTTATGTTGCATATCCCTTGCAGGACGTTGCAGTCAACACCAGCATCTTTCAGCTGCTGTTGATGTATTAGGCAAGATTACGCTCAGTAGGTTACATTTATACTGCCATTAGATATTTCTCAACTTGTCTACTTATTGCCTATGATTCTCAGCTTGTCTGCTTATTGTCTATGTTTTACATACATATTACAGTACTGGTTCTATATAGCACGCCAACAACCCTTTGCTCACTCCAGTTCACAGAATTAGTTTATCACGCGAATCAACTGAATGTCTGCAAATATTTAACTGCGCGTGACTTACATATATTGCTTGAAACCATCAGCTGTTTGAGACTCACATGAATTCGTTCTAATTGCCTGGCACATATTAAAACATGCACACTGAGTTCACAAAAAGACAAGTTTGGACACAGAACTAATAAACGGGACGTCAGCCATTGCTGAGATTTACGACATAATCGTTGTCGTAATTAGCTTGGACTGTTGATACTCCGTGTCTATTCACAGCATGATTCATGGCACTGCGAGCAGGACCACAAGATGACATGTGGTTGTTTGTTTTTGGATGGAGAGATTTCAACCTGCGTCTTATCGCGACAGGGACAAGTCGGCAACCGGGGTGGCGCGGTCTTCTTTATGGATGCATAAAGCACTCTTGCTTACAGGTCCGATGCTCATGTCTTACATCCGCCTCAAGGCGGGGCATTAAAAAAAAAACTTGGAAATTATAAGGCATAGCACCATAGTGGATAAGTTTAAAATACCTCAATCAATCAATCATCTGCCATGCCGGAAAGCATGGGCGGTCATGCACTCGCCATTTCACTCGATCACCAGCGTCGTGGATCAGCTCAGTGTTCCTGTCTCGTCCATGCTACGTGGCCAAGCCATCCAGGTATTTACTTCTCGGTCTTCCCCTTGGTCTGTTCCCTTCGATCTTGCCAGTTGTCACTAAGTTCTCCAATCCATTTCTTCTCATAACATGTCCAAAAGATTTTGACTGTCTACGTCTAATTTCTCTAATCAGTTTACGATGTTCATTTGTCTCCTGTAGTACTTGGCCATTGGTCTTTCTGTCTGTGCATGGTATTCTTTGCATTTTCCTCAGACACCACATTTCTGCAGCCATCAGATGTGTTTGACTGCTCATTGTCCAAGTTTCACATCCATACAAAAGAACAGGCTCTATGTATCCCCTCAACACTCTTTTTCTCATTTCAATTGACATCTTTTTATTGGTCAGTATGTTTTTCATCCTGCTAAGGGTACTTTCGCCATGGGGATTCTTGTTGTAATCACTTGAAGGCATCTCCCATCAGGTGTTATGACTGTTCCGAGACAGCTGTACCGATTCACTTGTTTAACAATATTACCATTTACTTGTATATTAAATTGAGGTATTTCGTTCTTCCTACTGACGACCATAATCTGTGTCTTTTTACGGTTTGATTCTAACCCTAGCTGTTCACTATGTGCAACAATCGCATCTGCTAATGTTTGCAGATAAAGCACATTTTGGTTCCGTTAATGGATTATCCAGATCCCTGATATCACTAAGTTACATCTCTATGTGTGCTGTTAAGGTTCCGTTAATGGATTATCCAGATCCCTGATATCACCAAGTCATATCTCTCTGTGTGCTGTTAAGGTTCCGTTAATGGATTATCCAGATCCCTGATATCCCCAAGTCACATCTCTCTGTGTGCTGTTAAGGTTCCGTTAATGGATTATCCAGATCCTTGATATCACCAAGTCACATCTCTCTGTGTGCTGTTAAGGTTCCGTTAATGGATTATCCAGATCCCTGATATCACCAAGTCACATCTCTCTGTGTGCTGTTAAGAGATGGCTGAAAAAACAAACAAACAAACAAACAAACAATTGTATATTGTTGCAGTCAACCACTGTTGTGATTCTCTAGGTAATGTTACGTTCAGTAGCTTGCCATTGTTTTCTGAACAAGAAGTCAAGGTTGAAGGTCAGCTGACCAGTGTTTGAAACAAACCCACTACTCCACCGTCAGCGCACAGGAAGTTTAATCGCGAGCGGGTTAAATACCTCGTCCACGCTGACCCCTGTACACCACAAGAAGAAAGCACACGCGTTATTACCTTCAGCTCTTTGTTGGGCTCATCAAGTGGCAGACGTTTTGGCGCCAAGAATCCGTAAGCACCGTAAGCTACTATCCCACAGCTGTCAGGTCAAATACCGACTAGGACAGTTTACTGTCAGATACTGGCGTTGTCTTGGAGACCAGAGTCATCACGTGACGCGATTGTGTTGTGTGTCTGTCTACTCAAGGGCTATTTATAGCTGCCGCTTCTCCTAAATGCATTGATACTTAGCTTTATTGCCATCACCTAGTATTGTCTTTCGATGATAACTTTTACACTTAAATTATTCATGTTTGATTATTTTATAACATTCTGCTTCCGGTCTGGCATATGTAGATTTGGATGACAGACTGTGCAGCAATTAGATCGCACCGCACGATGTGAATATGCATCTTAACAACCGAGAGATATTTTACAGATTGTAATGTTTTCTCCAAATTCTGTAACAATATATAAGCTACACGGAAAACACATTAGAATAACAGATTTATCTGACGAACACAATACTACACTCGAAAAAACACACACACACACACACGCACGCACGCACGCACACACACACACACACACACACACACACACACACACATGTTTTATCCTAAATGTCGGACAGGAAAAAGGGGTCATGCCAGAACACAATAAGAATATAAAATTTATACTAAGCCCCGTATGGGAATGGAGATCAAGCCTGCCACTGTGGAATAAAAAGACTTTAATACTTCAATAATTGAGACGATTATTGGAATACTGGACTAATGGGACGGCAATGTTTTCAGAACTGTATGGAGCATTAGAGGCGCACCAAACCGTTGACTATGTCACGAGAACTTGTCTGTCGGTGTAAGCATGAAACAATGAACGCATGAACAAGACAAGGAAGAAGAAGTAGAAGAAGAAGAAGAAGAAGAAGAAGAAGAAGAAGAAGAAGAAGAAGAAGAAGAAGAAGAAGAAGAAGAAGAAGAAGAAGAAGAAGAAGAATGCTTAGTAATGTGGAGAAAGGAATGTTTCGTGTGGAATGGCTCTTGTCGCTTCAGAGGTCACAGATTGTGTGAATTGTATGGATATTTTGCCCTGGTCATACGGGGGTGCGGGGGAATGAACAGGCTGGTAGGCATCTCTTGGTGGCAGATTACCTATAGACAAGGGAGAGGTGGTCGAGCGCCTATGCGACCAGGTGAAGAAAGCGGAGGAGCAGATTGAGAACCAATAAGTGGAAAGAATGAGATTGCGGGGGATCGGCAGGGGTTCTGGAAGAATCTCAAAACTGAGAGGGAAGACCAGGAGAACTTTTAGTAGTGTGACTCTTCGCTGGCTGTTGAACGATGGGACGGAGCACGTATGGGAATGTCCTGAGTGCAGTGATGTCGGTTCTTAACTCAACTCAATTCAACTCAACTCATTTATGATAATCACGAAGAAACAACTTCACTCCACTCAGCACAAACTGAGAAGTGCCCGGTTCCCTTGTGGCAAAAGTTGAAGGGTGAGCATGCTAGTATCCCTGTTGGGCCCAACTTACCTACACATCCGAGTCCTCATCGTCTCAGATCATTGTTCCTACAGCTGAACACATCCAATGATATGTCACCAAACACACCAAGATGTCGTTTACTGCTCTTGGTATATCCACCCCGTACACCTGCATGGTCCCAGTGATTGCGCATGTGGAGCCAGAAATGATTTCTCTCGTTTCATTAGACTGTGGAAGGCCTGAGCAGTAGGTAGATTGACACAGGTTCCCGAAGTTTAGAGGTCTCCATAAGCATCTTCACTGCTGTTTCACAGTCAGTAAATCGTCTTCTTCTTCTTCTTCTTCTTCTTCTTCTTCTTCTTCTTCTTCTTCTTCTTCTTCTTCTTCTTCTTCTTCTTCTTCTTCTTCTTCTTCTTCTTCTTCTTCTTCTTCTTCTTCTTCTTCTTCTTCTTCTTCTTCTTCTTCTTCTTCTTCTTCTTCTTCTTCTTCTTCTTCTGCTTCTTCTTTTTCTACTCCTCCTTCTTCGTCTCCTTCTTCTCCTCCTCCTCCACCACCTCCTTTTCCTTCTTCTTCTTCTTCTTCTTCTTCTTCTTCTTCTTCTTCTTCTTCTTCTTCTTCTTCTTCTTCTTCTTCTTCTTCTTCTTCTTCTTCTTCTTCTTCTTCTTCTTCTTCTTCTTCTTCTTCTTCTTCTTCTTCTTTTCTTCTTCTTCTTCTTCCTTTGCTTCTCCTCCTCCTCCTCCTACTCCTCCTCCTCTTTATTATCCTCCTCGTCGTCGTCGTCGTCGTCGTCGTCCTCCTCCTCCTCCTCCCCCTCCTCC
>JACEFZ010027678.1:197500-212500 GCA_014155875.1 Cepaea nemoralis
GATTTGTTCCTAACAACCCTGCTCCGAGGTGACGGGCGGTTTATCCTCATTTCAATTCCTCTTACGGTGGGATTTGTTCCTAACAACCCTGCTCCGAGGTTGACGGGCGGTTTATCCTCAGTTCAATTCCCTCCTTACAGTGGGATTTGTTCCTAACAACCCTGCTCCGAGGTTGACGGGCGGTTTATCCTCATTTCAATTCCCTCTTACAGTGGGATTTGTTCCTAACAACCCTGCTCCGAGGTTGACGGGCGGTTTATCCTCATTTCAATTCCCTCTTACAGTGGGATTTGTTCCTAACAACCCTGCTCCGAGGTTGACGGGGGCGGTTTATCCTCATTTCAATTCCCTCTTACAGTGGGATTTGTTTCCTAACAACCCTGCTCCGAGGTTGACGGGCGGTTTATCCTCATTTCAATTCCCTCTTACAGTGGGATTTGTTCCTAACAACCCTGCTCCGAGGTCGACAAGCCCTCATAAGATGGACATCAGGCAGATGTCTAACTGTCAAGTCAGTTCTCATCATAATGACCACATCAGCCATTTAGTGACGTTTGGTCACAAAACAGTGTTTCGATGACAGTTTTCTTCACTACTTCACGTCTGTTCTGGACACGAACCTGTTTGATACAGCATTTATTATTCATACATTTCTGCGTGTATGCCTCTGTTCGTTTCCTTTTACACATGTATTCTGTTCTTTAGCTCATTTAGTGGTGTTCCTGAAGAAGACCACAAGGATCGAAACGTCGGGTTCTTTGTGCTGTGGTGTGATTTATTACACATGTGCTGAACGCTTTTTTACCATGTTATTAAATTATTATTATTATTATTATTATTATTATTATTATTATTATTATTATTACTGTTACTATTATTATTATTATTATTATTATTATTATTATTTTCCGCTATTAATTTCGTCACTGTGATGTCTGTCAACCAGGATTGAGTTCGTTGTATGTTCACTTTGTTTTTCTCTCTGTCTCTGACTCGGTCTGTCTGTCTATCATAGGTTATAGTCTGTCTGTCTGTCTGTCTGTCTGTCTGTCTATCATAGGTTATAGTCTGTCTGTCTGTCTGTCTGTCTGTCTTTGTGTTTCTCTATCTGTATGTCTGTCTGTCGTTGTCTTTCTCTGTCTCTATGTCTGTCTTTGTCTTTCCCTGTCTGATTGTCTGTCTTTGTCATTCTCTGTTTGTCTCTGTCTTTCTGTCTGTATAACTGTCTGTCTCTCTATTTGTCTTTGTTTTTCTCTGTGGGTCTGTCTTTCTGTCTGTCTGTCTTTCTGCGGCGCTCTCTCCTGTTGCAGTCATGATTTCTCTTACCCTGACACCTCATTCACCCCTGATGCCCAGTTGACACCTGGCAAACCATTGATCCCTGACACCCCATTTACCCCTGACACCCCACTGACCTCTGACACCCCACAGACCTCTGACACGGTTCTCCGTATTTCTGTCACAGGAGCGCTCGCACGAGCCTAACTTCCAGGTGGAGCTGCGAAGCCCCACAGGTGGCGCACAGATAGGCAAGATACCCAAAACTATTGTCACCATCATCAACGATGAAGGTATCCTCAACCAGTTGTAACGTGTCTGATAACTTAGGCTGATAATCATACCAGTGTATAGCAATGATAAAATATTGGCTGTTTGAAATATATAACAGATAAGGCTATGATGTAATGCAATATGTATTACGTAAGATAAAGCTATGAACTATTACAACGTGTATTATATAAGATAAAACTATTCAGTATTACAATAAGTAGAATATGAGGCATAGCTATGAAGTATTACAATAGTATTAAATAAGATAAAGCTATGAGGTATTGCAATAACTATTTTATAAGATAAAGCTATAAAGTATTTTTTTTTATGTTGCATATCCCTTACAGGACGTTGCAGTCAACGCCAACATTTTTCAACTGCTTTTGATGTACTAGGCAAGTTTTTACGTTCAGTAGTTTGCCATTGCTTTCTGAACGACCGGCTCACATACCCCCGTAAGTTACCAGCGCGGCGCGAACCGCTCTGATTCTCGCAGCTGCTGTTTTACCCACTTGGGTATACGGCATTACGAACAATGTCGCTAACTCCTTGGCCAAGGAGACGGATAATATAGTATTATTGTCAGAGACCTAATTGCTACCTATACTGAGCTGGCAGGACAGGCATAGAGGAAGACAGCCAGTCAACATGGTAAAACATTGTTTTAAAAAAGCGTTCAGCAGATATGTAACAAATCACTTAAACCACAGCAAAAAGAATGCGACGTTTCGATCCTTGTGGTATTCTTCAGCAACACCACTAACAGATCTAAAGAACACAATATACGTGTAAAAGGAAAAGAACAGAGGTTTACACGCAGAAATGAATGAATAATAAATGCTGTATCAAACAGGCAGGTGACATGCCGGACGTGAAGTAGTGGAGAAACTTGTGATCGACACTTTGTTTTGTGACCAAACGTCACTGAATGGCTGATGTGGTCATTATGATGCGAACTGACTTTCCCTTCTTCACCGATCATACAGAATGTGTCTTGTAGGGTCCCTCCAGTCGGCCAGATTAGTTCCCACAAAATGAAATTATGGATGTACTAATTAGTAGTGTGAACTAATAAGTAATAATGCTTACAATTGAACGCTGACCTCTGTTTTGATAAGCTATGGAACTAATGTTCTTTACAATAGACAATGTACACTAATATGCTGTTATAGAATTTATAATTTGTGGTTTCTATATATTCCTGTTTTATCACCAGAATTTAATAATATGCTTTCACGAATCGCCAACAAGACGCAGAAAAATCTGGACGGGCTAAAACTAGACAATGGCACGTGGTCGCAGCAGTTCCGGTCGGCCATGAATGTTAATGGCGGAGACCAAGATGGCGCCAGGTGGCTGGATTATGTCTTGCATTTTATGACGTTTTTCTGGAAAGTACGGGTACATGTTTGTCCATGAGTAACCTTAAATTACAAGAACACATTTCTTTATTAACAGTATCACCAAATGTCGACTATATACTCTCTTCTATACACAAACATGTATACATTTCTTTAGACAAGTATATGACATTTGAAGTAATCAATGCCCGTAGATGTAGGAGGAGGGAAGATTCAGTGATTGTAAGGACATTGTGAAAACCAAGAGGAAGTACACTAATTAGAGAAATACAATATAGATTTACATGGGGCCCACGGAAAACTAATGGGGAATACATTATATCACAGAACACACTAGAAAGCAGAAAAATGAAACAGCTATAACCATATTTGACAGGAAACTGTCATTTGGAATACTGACATCTTAACTACAAGCATGTACATTTGGACGCCCAGTTCATTTAGCAAACTTCTTGCTTGTCCTTTACAGTACTCAACCTCAATATGATTTGGTTGCCAGTGTTCTTAAGGCAGTTTTATGTTCATTATTTCATCATTGCTTTCTGAACGACCGACGCTCATACCATTGTGGAAATCAACGCACAGCGGTCTGCATACACATTGTCAGCGCTGGAAACCATAATATACTTTAGCATACGGAACTGGTTGTTCATAGATCGACGCATTCTCTGGTCTGGCGATGACTGGACAAATCAACCCTACGGGCATGGTTCAATGCTCCGAACAAGAAAAAGAGAACATTTCGCAACTACTGTATCCTGTAATAGAAGTGAAAATGCTTAACCACATGGATAAATCTAAATACTTAGACGTAATACCACGATGTGGCTAACACAGCTCTGGGGACCGAGTATCCACCGGAATAAGTGGACAACTCTGCAGCTGAGCAGAGCAGGGCACTCACTTGTCCTTACAGTCGGAAATGGCTGTCAAAGGCAGAGGTAAAAAGACCACCATGTGAATGTGGAAGGCAAGGATAAACCACCACATTATCTTCCCAAGACTTCATGGCAAAACATATATCAGAGTTAGTGAACGACGTTAATGGCTGTCTTAGGACATCCTCGTCCGGTAGGGACAGTCATGAGCCACAGGTGACACCAGACCGTCATCCAGCTACTGATGGCAAAAACATAACTAAAATAAATAAATTTAGAGTAGGAACATGGAATGTTAGGACATTAAATGAGCTAGGAAAGTTGACCAATGTTCTAAGAGCGATGGATAGCATGAAAATGAATATACTAGTCGTTAGTGAGATGAGATGGAAGGGATCGGGCAAAATTATAGCTGACAGCCACACAATAATCTATTCTGGAGAGGATACACATGAAAAAGGTGTAGGAATAATATTAGACGAAAAAACAGCCAAGTCAGTTAATGGATACTGGTGTATTTCAGATAGAGTTATTATGGTAAAAATCAAACGCAAACCACCAGACATAAATATTATACAGATATATGCACCAACAACAAGCAGTAGTGATGAAGAAATACAACACTTTTACGACAAAATATAAATGGTGATGGCTAAAATTGGATCACAAGAAATAAAAATAATACTTGGTGATTTTAATGCAAAAGTAGGAAAGGGGAAAATGGAGGATGTAGTGGGGAATTATGGTTTAGGTACAAGAAATGAAAGAGGGGGAAAGCTAATAGAATGGGCAAATATCAATGATATGATAATTGGAAACACATGGTTTAAACACCATAAAAGACGACTGTACACATGGAAAAGCCCTGATAAGAAAATACGCAACCAAATTGACTACATACTAATTAATAAAAGATATAGAAATGCTTTAATTAATGTAGAGACAATGCCTGGTGCTGACTGTAATAGTGATCATGTACCACTATGTGGACAAATAAAAGTAAGATTAAAGAGAGGGGAAAAAATGGTTAAGAACATGAGACTTAATAAAGAGGTTCTGAAAATAGATAAAGAACTGCAAGAACAATACAGATTGACTGTGAAAAATAGGTACAATGCGATAGCTAAAATACAGAGTATAAATGAACAATGGGAAATGTTAAGGGACTCCATTCATCAAACTAGCAAAGAAGTATTACCAGAGAGAGGCAAAATAGCTAAGAAAAAATGGATGAATGAAAATCTTAAAACTGATGGACAAAAGAAAACAGAGTAAAAATGACAAACAAGAATACGCTAAGATAAATAAAGAAATAAAAGATAAATGTGGGAAGGCTAAAGAAAGTTGGTTAAACGAGCAATGCAAACAAATTGAATTAAATTCCATTAAAGATACAAAAAATATGTACAGACAAATCAGTGAGCTTACAGGAAGAAAAATAAGAATAAATACAGGGTGTTTGAAATCAAAAACAGGAAAGATATTATTAGAGGAAGATGCTATAATGAAGAGGTGGAATGAGTATATAAGAGAATTATATGACGGAGAAAGGGAAGAATTAACAGAAGATAGTAACTTAGAAGGTCCACCTATTCTGAAAGAAGAAGTCGCTGACGCTATGAAACGTATGAAGAAAGGAAAAACAGTAGTGGATATTTACCCAGTGATATGCTGAAATCTGTATTTATAGCTATACCAAAAAGTACCAGGAGCAATTGATTGTGAAGATTTTCGTACAATTAACCTCATAAACCATATCACTAAGCTTCTACTCAGAATCATAATGAGAAGAAACAAAAAGAAAATAAAAATGGAAATTAGTGAAGAACAGTATGGATTTGTGGAAGGAAAGGGCACAAACAATGCAATTTATACATTACGGACACTAATAGAAAGGTCAATAGAGAAACAGAGAGACATATATTTGTGCTTCATAGATTATACTAAGGCATTTGATAAAGTAAATCATGATGAACTGATTAAAATGTTGGAAGATATCAACATTGATGGAAAAGATTTAAGAATAATAAAGAATGTTTACTGGAACCAAGTAGCAGCAATTAAAATGGGAAATAAAGAGGGTAGTTACGAACAGATAAAGCTAGGAGTACGACAGGGGTGTGTCTTGTCACCAGATCTTTTCTCCCTGTATAGCGAAGTAATAATGAGAGAGATCAAAGAGATGCCAGGAATACTAGTTGGAGGTTATAATATAAATAATATACGCTATGCAGATGACACAGTATTGGTGGCGGATAATTCAACAGACCTACAGCAATTATTAGACGTTGTAGTAACAGAGAGTGCAAGGAAAGGACTCTCCTTGAATATCAAGAAAACAGTAACAATGGTAATATCAAAGAAAATGGTGACACCAAAATGTGACATAGAAATAGAAGGAAAAATCCTTAACCAAGTGGATAATTTTAGATACCTAGGGGCATTTATAACATCAGATGGAAGATGTACAACAGAGATTAGGAGCAGAATAGGGCAGGCAAAAGCCGCATTTCAGAAAATGAAGAGTATCTTGTGCAATAAGTCACTATCACTGAATGTAAGAAAGAGAGTGCTGAAATGCTATGTAGAACCAGTTTTGCTGTATGGCAGTGAATCTTGGAATGTAAATGAACAAAGTAAGAAGAAATTAGAAGCAACAGAGATGTGGTTCCTGAGACGAATGTTGCGAATTCCTTGGACTGCCAGAGTAACTAACGATGACTGCCTGAAACAGGCTAATGAAACTAGAACATTATATACAACAATAAGACAGAGACAAACATCTTTCTTCGGTCACGTGATGAGAAGAGAGGCATTGGAGAACATCGTAACAACTGGAAAGATCGAGGGGAAGAGAGGCAGAGGCAGACCAAGAGAAATGATGCTGGATGGATTGAGACGGTGGCATGGAGGAATATCAGCAGCAGAGTTGATCCAGAAAACCAAAGACCGAGATCTGTGGAGAGCCATGAACGCCTACGCCAGCTGGCACGGCACTTGATGATGATGATGATGAATTACAATATCACATAGAAGATGCACAACATATATTAAGAACAGAATAGGACAAACAGAAGCTGCATTTGAGAAAATGAAACGTTTCTTATGCAATAAGTCACTATCTTTTAATGTCGGAAAGAGAGTACGTAAATGCAATGGATAGCCTGTTTTTCAAAAGGGCAGTGAATCATGGAACGTAAATGAATAAATTATTAAGAACATGGAAGCAACAGAGATATTATTCCTGAGGCGAATCTTACTAATTTCTTAGACTGTCAGAGTAACTAACAACGTTTGAAAAGACTAATGAAACTAGAGCATTATATATAACACTAATCATGAGCCAAGCAGCCCTCTTTAGTCATGTGATGAGAAGATATGCATTTGATATCATCGTGACGACTGGGATGATCAATGGGAAAGGAGGCAGAGGCCGACCAAAAACAATTATGCTGAATGGATTCAGACGGTAGCATAGAGGATATCTTCTGAAGAGTTTATCCTGAACACCTAGGGCTGAAATCTGTGGCGAGACATGAACGCCTACGCCAGCTGGCAGGGCAAATGATGATGATGATGACTGGATTCAATGTGATGAGCTGTTTATGTGCTATTGGTTTAACATCCCGTGTATGGACCACACTACCACCTAATCACAACGACCACTACACCACAATCACACTACCATCACACCACTACCACCATCACACTACTACCATCACACTATCGTCACTCTACCACCACTACCACCACCACACTATCATCACACTACCACTACCACAATACTACCACAACCACAATACCATCACACTACCACCATCACACTACCACCACCACGCTACCATCACACTACTACCACCAAACTACTACCACAACCACAATAACATCACACTACCACCACCACACTATCATCACACTACCACCACCACACTATCATAACACTACCACCACAATACTACCACAACCACAATACCATCAAACTAACACCACCACACTACCATCAAACTACCACCACCACACTATCATCACACTACCACCATCACACTACTACCACAACCACAATACCACCACACCTCTACCACAACCACACTACTACCACAACCACAATACCACCACACATCTACCACCACCACACCTCTACCACCACCACACTACTACCAAAACCACAATACCACCACACCTCTACCACCACCACACTACTACCAAAACCACAATACCATCACATTACCAACACCACACTACCATCACACTACCACCACCACACTACTACCACAACCACAATACAACCACACTACTATCACGATACCACAACCACACCACCACCACATCACTACCACCACCACACCACTATCACAACCACACTACAACCATACCACTACCACTACCACACTACTACCACCACGACACTACCACCATAACATTACCATCACCACGTCACTACCACAACCACACTACCACCACACCACTATCACAACATCACTACCACCACACTACCACCACCAAACTACCATCACAATACAACCACTCCACTACCACCACGACATCCCTACAACAACCACACTACCACCACACCACTAACACCATCACACTACCATCACACTACCACCATCACACCTCCATCATACTACCACCACCACAACACTACCATTACACTACTCCCACAACATCACTACCACAACACCACTACCACCATCGCACTACCATCACACTACCACAAAACCACCACCACCACCATACCACTACCACCACCGCACTACCATCACACTACCACAAAACCACTACCACCACGACACTACCACCATAACTACGCTACCACAAAACCACTACCACCACCATACCACTACCACCACTATACCACTACCACCACAATAGCACTACCACCACCACACTACAACCATCACACGACCATCATCACACTACTATCACACTGTCACCACCACACTACCACAAAACCACTACCACCACCATACCACTACCACACTACCACAACACCATTACCACCACCATACCACTACCACAACACCACTACCATCACACCACTACCACAACACCACTACCATCACACCACTACCACAACACCACTACCATCACACTATCACCATCACAATACCATCACACTTCCACCACCACACTACCATTACACTACACCCACTATACCACTACCACAACCACACTACCACAACACCACTACCACTGCCACACCACTACCACAGCCATACTACAAATGTTATATCCCAGGTGTTGTTCGCCTTCATCCCCCCACCCTCGTACTGTGGGGGATGGCTGACCTTCTGGTTGTCCTTGGCTGCGATTGGTCTGGTCACCGCCATCGTCAGCGACCTGGCATCTGTCTTCGGCTGCCTGGTGGGACTCAACGACTACATCACAGGTGAGTAGTGTGACAAACCATGTCTTTAGTGGAAACCAATAGCGGAGGAGAAGATGGAGATATTGGGATCTGCAGCAGGAACAATTACTAATAGGAGATTCATTAAGTGAAGCGAGAAACGCAAATAAACTTCACACTTACATCTGTCCATGTCGAACGAAATTTCAAATTTAATTCTATGTCGAACCAAATCATTTCTCTGTGTATCGATTTCGATTATTTAGCTTTCAGTCTACTAGATATTTCAATAACCATTTACCCCCGCATATCCTTTAAATATACATACAGACCTACAAGCACTTGGAATCAGTGACTGGCAAGAGAAGGTCAACCAGAGAGACGAATGGAGACGGCTTGTATCTGCAGCAAAGAACCCCAGTGGCTCGGAATTTAGAAGAAGAAGAAGAAGAAGAAGATATCCTTTAAAGGACATTGCAGTCAACATCAGCATTTTTCAGCTGCTTTTGATGTCATGGCAAGTTTTACATTCAGTAGTTTGCCATTGCTTTCTGAACGACCAGCTCACATACTCCTGAAAGTAACCAACGCGACGCAATCCGCTTCCGAAACTCGCACTGCTGTGTTTCAACGAGAGTATACGGGATTGCGAACAACGTCCTCAACACCTTCGCCAGGGAGACGGCCAATTACTAATGCCAGGGTAAACAAAGTCTTAGAATTCAAATATCTCGACAGTAGTTTCACAGAGGACGGAAATGTGATCCAGCTATAGATGCAAGTTAGTTAGTTAGTTAGTTAGTTAGTTAGTTAGTTAGTTAGTTGGTTGGTTGGTTGGTTGGTTGGTTGGTTAGTTAGTTAGTTAGTCGACAGATCATCCTCATTGCACATCGAACCATCCAGTCCATAAGTGCTCGGATCCCCTCCTCAGTAAATCCTGCAGCGTGTAGCGGACAGGACACCAGTTCTGAGTTGGTTTATTAATCAATCTTTTTTAGCTTCCTGCGCAGTGTTCTTGATTGGCCACACCTCTTTTAATTTACTGTTCCCGCATCCTGACCATGGTTGTAGATTCACAGTCATCACTTTGTTCTTGCGAACGACTTACTTCTCGTAAAGTATTCAGAATGTCAGCCTGGTCCATGGCGCGTCCGCCCTCCACAGTAGCCTCACCTGCGAGCTTGTCAGCCCGCTCATTTCCTTGTACTCCCGCATGCCCTGGCACGAAAATGAAACTAATCTTTGCCAGCCGAGCCCGCTCCAGAGACAGCAACCACTCTCTTCGGATCCACCCCATCTTTATCTTCATGAGGAAGCTCATTCAGTCGCTAAGGAAACATGCCCTAGTGAATGTCTGTGTCTCGATCATTGTTATTGCTTTACTTACTGCCATGACTTTCATAGTCAGGCTACTTGTGGTCAAAGCAAAAGCACCTGAATCTTCCTTCACAATTCTTACTGCAGGCAAGCGTGGCGGATTATCAAATGTCACGCTGTCTCATACATTCGACGTTTATGAAGCGGCATATGATAAACATCATCTTTCCTCCAACATTTTGATATCACTGTTAAATGTAGTCGCTTTGAAATAGCACCAGAGAAAGCCTTATGTGAGATGTGTTTGAGAAAGATTGCTGGTCTGCAGACGAAACATAACGCTTAACAACAACATCAGAAACGTAATAAACGTAATAAACGTAATACCGGGCTTCGACGTCATCGACGCCACGCCTTACTTCAACCCGTTTAACAACAAGTGTGGATTACTAAACAAAGACAAGTTCTATTTGGGTCCTGACATCAGACAATGCACAACAGACAATGTGCAACAGCGAATGTACAACAGACAACGTACAGAAGACGATGTACCACAAATTAAAGATTCAAATAATATCCAGCAAGTTTGAGGTCAGCTTATACATGAGCTGTTTCAGCCAGATCCAGTGTTTCTGAATTTTGTTTTGATTTTCGAAGTGTGGACAGAGGGACAGAGCGTGTAGCCACTTTTGTTATTAACGCATTGAGAGCCACTTCACTGCCACAGTGGCCGCCTCTATCTGTATTCTCATACTGGAGATTTTCATTTGATGTCAGTTCTGCTTCGTAAAGATATTCCACATTTCTCTGGCTATAGCCGAGATACTAACCGCCACCCCCCCCCCCCCCCCCCCCCCTCTTCCGTCCCCGGATTCTAAAAGCGGTAAAATAACTAGTTCTGTTTATTTCTACAGCGATCACCTTTGTGGCTCTGGGAACCAGCATGCCAGACACGTTCGCCTCCAAGTCGGCAGCCATCAACGAGAAGTGGGCAGATTCGTCCATCGGAAATATCAACGGTAGCAACAGTGTCAATGTCTTTCTGGGGCTAGGGTTGCCATGGTTGCTGGCCGCCGCCTACTGGCAGAGCAAGGTAGATATCTATATATCTATCTTTTTATAAATGTTGCATATCCCTTACAGAACGTTGCAGTCAACACCAGAATTTTTCAGCATCTGTTGATGTACTAGGCAAAGTTTTACGTTCAGTAATTTGCCATTGCTTTCTGAACAACCGCCTCACATACACCCCTTAGTTACCAGCGCGGCGCGATCTGCTGCCGAATCTTGCAGCAATTGTTTTCCCCATGTGAGTAAACGAGATTACGAACAATGTCGCTAACCCCTTGGTCTAGGAGCTTACTTAGATGAACTAGCTGTGTAGCAGAGATAACCGAATATGCCGGACTGACTTAGACCTGAAACAAGCCGGACAACAGAAATAACTGACTATACCTGTCTTAGATCAAAACATGCCGGACAACAGAGATATATGTCTATGATATCTTACTTAAACCGAAACAAGCCGGACAACAGAGATATATGTCTATGATATCTTACGTAAATCGAAACAAGCCGGACAACAGAGATATATGTCTATGATATCTTACGTAAATCGAAACAAGCCGGACAACAGAGATATATGTCTATGATATCTTACTTAAACCGAAACAAGCCTGACAACAGAGATATATGTCTATGATATCTTACGTAAATCGAAACAAGCCGGACAACAGAGATATATGTCTATGATATCTTACGTAAATCGAAACAAGCCGGACAACAGAGATATATGTCTATGAAATCTTACTTAAATCGAAACAAAAATTTCCCCTGGTCTCTGGGATCGTGTGTATTGTTGCGTACGTAAACAATCCCTTGGCAGTTGGACATCGAAAAAGAGTAGCCTAACGGCGCTGCCCGGGCAAAATTTCGAGTTAAAAATCTACCCAAAGTATTTCAGGGTCCTCGCCGGTGCTACGGAGTTCGTGCACTGAGCTGAGTTTCTCAGGTTTGAGTTAGGAGAAGAATGGAGCACTTATGGGTTACACCAGTGTGCCGTGATGTTGATCCATCGACTAAACTAAACTAAACTTAAATCGAAACAAGCCTGACAACAGAGATAACTGACTATACCTGTCTTAGATCAAATCAAGCAGTGCGGCGGCACTGATGATCATGTCTGTCCACAGTCTGTCTCTCGTGCTTCCAATTATTTGTCATACCGAAGTTTCTTCTTGTCATTACGTCAGATTGTCCAGCATCTTTTCTTTGGGTCCCTCCCTACCTCTCTTCCATTTGTTATTTGCATATTTAGAATATATTCACCCCTCCCCCCCCAAAAAAAAAAAACACACATAAAAAATAATAACAAACAAACAAACAAACAAACAACAACAACAACAACAACAATAACGACAACAACAACAATAACAACAACAACAACAACACACATTTAAGGTTTTCATTTGAAGCTTTATCGCGTGTTTGTGTGTGTAAGTGTGTTTTGTGAGTGTGTGTGTGCGCACGCGTGTGTATGTGTGTGTGCATCTCCTATGACATCATGCTCCATATTAACGTTATGTTCCATTGTCAGTGACAATATTTCTTCACGACTACGTATCACAGTGTGTGTTCAAATAGTGCCGAGATATGCGCAATTTCTCATCAAACATGTCTGAACGGTGTGGAGGTGGCATCGAGAGCTACTGTGTGCCAATAACACAGTGGAGATTTAGTCGTGAAGAAATAGTATCACTGCCACAAGGGCATGATGATAGTCGCGAAGCATGAAGCCACTATAAACGAGTGTAGCTCACACACATACATACACACACACACTCACACACACACACACACACACACACACAATAGAGGATTTTACATAATGATGATGTGAGTGTTGATTTCCTTATCTTGTGTGAAATATACTTATTCACATTTAGGATTCTTGGAGCCTGAAAACGAGAGTGGTCAAGCTGTCGACACGTCGCTAAAGTTGAATTGTTCGTTGTGACTACTTGACAACATAGTCCATACCTGTAGACATGTATTGTGTAGACAGAAAATATACATGCAAGGGAGATAACTTGATAAATATGTAGGTCGTATGATGACAATTGCCGTGATGATTATAACCAGCATTAGAAGGGAGATAATTGTCTATGAAAGCATGAAAGTAGCAAGGGAAATAATTGTGCATAATGCCTTGCTTTTTTGGGGGGACAAAAAGTGAAAAAGCAAGGTAGACAGGTAATTGACTAATTATGTATATGTATTGTTTCTATTGACTAAAACTTAAATGAATGGTTAATTACATTTGCAAGTCTTTGATAGGCGTAGTAAAAGTAAGTGAATTATTAGTACGAGAGGACTTCAAATGAAAACAGTAAATCTTTTTGTTTTACTTTTGGTAAACATATCCTGAAAACGTAGAGAACAAATGTATCATTTTCCGATGTGGTCACCACTGTGTTCAATGCAGTTCCTCTAGTGCCGATAAAGTGCTCAGATTCCCACAGAAAAAAAAAAATTATCTTGGTAAGAGTAACAATAGTAGTATTAATAATAGTAATAATTGTAGTATAGTAGTAGTAATAATAGTAGTAATAATAGTGTTAATAATAGTGTTAATAATAGTAGTAATATTAGTAGTAATAATGGAAGTAATAATAGTTGTAATAGTATTAACATTTTGAATAACGAAGACACAAACAATAGATTGCACGATTTATTGTCTGGCATATTTCTCTGCATCTCGTCAGGTTCATACTGCAGAATTCACACAACATAAAGTAAGATATCTAGATAAATCCTTCAAACTGAAATATACACATGTTCGCACAGTAATGTCAATTGTTTCTGAAATACCGGTGAGGAAATATTCCCGTCCTTAGGCATTCCTTAAGAAATCTCAATCGACAATCCTGTACCGATATTTTCTCAATATACAGGATTGTCGATAGAGATTTCTTAAGGAATGCCTAAGGACGGGAATATTTCCTCACCGGTATTTCAGAAACAATTGACATTACTGTGTGAACATGTGTATATTTCAGTTTGAAGGATTTATCTAGTTATCTTACTTTATGTGGTGTGAATTCTGCAGTATGTACCTGATGAGATGCAGCGTAATATGCCAGGCAATAAATCGTGCAATCTAATGTTTGTGTCTTCGTTATTCAAATTCACTACGGGAATAGTATTAATAATAATAGTAATAATAATAGTACTAATAAGTGTAGTAATAATAAAAGAAGTAACAATATTAATAGTAATAATAGTAGCAGGAACAATAGAAGTAATAATAATAGTTGTTATAATAGTAATAGTAGTAATAACAATAATTCTAGTAGTAGTAAAAATAATATTATTAATAATGATTCATGTATTCATTCAGTAGAATGTCCTTTGCAGAACCTCTCTGTGGTGAAGTGGTCAAGCCGATTGACTCGGGCTTCGAAGGTTGTGGGTTCGATTCCTGGCCGCGTCCTTCTGTTCACGAGTGCATTTCTTAGGAGACTCCTGTGGGTCGTCGCTAGAGCTA
>JACEFZ010027678.1:217500-320000 GCA_014155875.1 Cepaea nemoralis
TAAGTCTGCCGTCTGTCCTGAATATGTCATGTAACCATGTCATCCAGGTATTTATCTCTTTGTCTTCCACTTGCTTTTGCCCTCTCATTTTCGCAATTTGTCATTCGGTTTTAACGCGCCCCCTCTCATAAAATGCCCCAAAACATCCCATTTCTATGCCCCCAAACATTATCATTGTCTATGCCTCAAAACATCGTCAATGCTTACGTCTAATTTCTCCAATCAATAGTCAATAGGATAAATCAATCTCTACTATATGTTTCAGAAACATTTAGGCTTAACGAACAAATAAGATTCAGCGACTCACGTTTCGAGCTATTCTCTTCATTCGGCACAAAGCTGTAGCAGAAATAACGACGTTAGAAAGTTGTAGGCGGCACAAGTTCAGATTGTGTTAGTGACATCATTCCACACGAGAATTGTTATATTTTCAACTCAAGACCAGTCCCATATAGCTCAAACAACAGCTGATCTCACCGCGAGACACCATGATCAGGTATTCAGTTCCCGTGGTGTATATGTATCTACTGCGTACCCAGTGTCAGAGTTACGTGAAACGAAAAGAAGATAAATATTCATAAGAGGAGAATCATTGAGATGTGCCTTGCCGAAAAGCGTGGGCGGTCATGTTTCGCCATTTCACACAATCACCAGCGTCATGGATCAACTTTGTGCTCTTGTCTCGACCATACCATGTGGCCAAACATCCATGTATTTACTTCACTGCCTTCCCATTGTCATTTTCTCCTCAATCTTGCCAGTTGTCACCAAGTTCTCCATATTATTGCCTCTCATAACGTGTCTAAAATTGATTGTGACTGTCTACGTCTTATTTCTCTAATCAGTTTACTGTTTTTATTTGTTTCTTATAAGACTTGGTCATTTGTTTTCGGTCTGCCCATGGTATTCTTTGCATTTTCCTCATAACCACAATTACACAGTCATTGGATGTTTTTCATCTTGTCTGCTCACATCCATACAAAAGTATAGGTTCTATGTAGCACTTCATCACTTTTTTTCTCATTGCTTATGACATCTTTTAGGTTTTCATTCTTGCAAAAGGCTACCTTCACCATGGTGATTCTTGTTCTAATCTCTTCAAGGCATCTCCAATCAGATGTTATAATTGTTTCAAGATAATTGTACCGATTCACTTGTTTAAGAATATGTTAATTTACGTGTATATTACATTGTGGTATTTGTTCTTCCAAGTGACAACCATAATCTGGATCTTCTTACAATTTAATTCTAACCCTAGTTGTTCACTATGTGCAGCAACCGCGTCTACTAAATGTTGCAGATCCAATTCATTGTTTACAATCAATACTGTATCATCCGAATATCTAATGTTATTGATGTTACGTCCCTCAATGGTGATTCCTCTCATATCTTCTAAATTTCTGAAACATTTTTCACTGTATAGGGAACAAAAAAACAACATCTGAGGACATCTCTGTCGCACATCTCTCTTAACAGGCTGATATTGATCTACTTTATTGTATCTCTATCTTTATGGCAGCTTGTTGTTTCCAATGTATGTTTTTTACAAGTCCAGGGTCTTTGCATCAATTTGTAGATTTGCTAGCATCATCATCATGTTGACATGTCTTACTTATCGAAAGCCTTTGTGTAGTCAATAAAGCAAAGATGCAGGTCTGCATCTTTACTTACTTCCATAGAATGCTCAATTAATTTTCTTAACATATACACAGGATTTACAGTACCCTTGCCTTTTATGAAACATTGTTCTTCTCCTATTTCGGGTTGTATTTCTTCCGAATTCTTTGCATGATGATTCTTAGCAAAAACTTCGCTATGTGGCTCATCATACTAATTGTTCGATGTTTTTCACATTCCAAGGCTCCTAAAGTCTTCATCCCAAAAATAAAGATAATAGGACGTAAGAAATGGATTTCAGAAGACATATTAAAACTCATGGAAGTAAGAAGAAATAACAAAAATAACAAGGCAACATATGAAAAGATTCACAGGAAAATTAGGAAGCTATGCAAAGAGGCTAAAGAAACATGGCTTGAGGAAAATTGCATTGAAATTGAACATCAACACAACACCCGGAATACCAAATTAATGCACAAAATAATTAATGACAACACTAACAAAAGAAAACACACATCAACGGGCTGCCTAGAAACCAAAGATGGCAAAATCATAATAGAAAAAGATCAGATTCTCATGCCTGTGTGGAACGATTCAACAGTGGACAGAAGAGTTGGTGGGCAGCCAATCTTCTTTAGTGCCTTGAACAGACCCTCACGACTGACCAAATCAAATGCCTTTGTGAGGTCGATGAAGGCAGTAAACAGTGGTTGATTCTGTTCACGGCATTTTTCTTGCATTTGTCGCAATGAGAATATCATATCAATGGTAGACCGGTTTTGTCGAAAGCCACACTGTGATTCGGGGTAGACTTGATCTCCTAGGACTTGAAGTCTGCGCAGAACAATTCTGGCAAATACTTTTCCAACAATACACAGAAGTGAGATACCCCTATAGTTGTTGCAGTCGCTCCGATCGCCCTAGTTCTTGTACAGTGTTATGATGCTTGAATCTTTGAAATCCTGTGGGACTTGTCCTTCTCGCCAGCATAGCTCTATTAGCTGGTGGATCTTTTGTGTGTGTCTTGCCCACTTCCTAATAACCTCTATTGGAATCCCATCCTTACCTGGAGCCTTGCCAGATGCAAGTTTATTTATAGCACACTTAACTTCTGTTATGGTGGGAAGTATGTCCAGATGGTCAAGAGTTTGTAGAGCCTCTATGGCGTTGAGGGCATCAACCGCTAGTTTGGTCTCACTTGAGTAAAGCTCCAAATAGTGCTCTACCCATCTGTCTATCTGCTGTTTCTTATCAGTGATGATTTCACTAGTCAAGGTTTTCAATGGTGCACTTCTTTTGATCACTGGACCACAGGCTTTGTTTATTCCTTCATACATGCTTCTTATGTTTCCCTTATCACTTGCGATTTGAATGGACTCACATAACTTGATCCAATAATCATTTGCACACTGCCTGGCAGCCTTCTGCGTAACTATCCTAGCTTGCCTTAGCTCACTCAGAGTGTTACGCGTTGGTCTATCCTTGTTTCTTAAGAGAGCTATCTTCTTCTTATCAATCAAGGGCTGCAGAGTCTCGCTGTTTGCTGCAAACCAGTCCTGCCTCTTATGATCCACAGTGCTGTAAACCCCTACGGCAGTTTTATAAAGAGTTTCCTTAAGTTGACCCCACTTTTCATTTACTGTACAATTTTCTGGTGTATCAGTGAAAGCGTCTTCAAGTTGCTGTTGAAATTGAAAGCACTTTTCAGGATCGTGAGTGTTAATAATATTAATCCTGGGGCTAGATTTGTGTTTAGCTGTGTAGATTCTCTTCGGGGACTTCCACGTGAAGTCTTCTTGGGTGTTGCTTAAAAAGTGCTTTGGCTATCGTTAACTCATCTGTGCAAAATTCAATTAATTTGTAACCTGCATCATTTCTATTTCCCAATTCAAATTTTCCTAAAACATGTCTCTTATGTTCAGCTCTTCTTGTACCCACTTTTGCATTAACAACTTCTATTATTATTGTTATGTCATTATGACCAATGTTATGGAATATTTCTTGCAGTGTGCTGTAAACATCTTGAATTTCGTTTTCCTCTGCTGTTGAATTAGGTGCGTATATCTTTATGAGAGTTGTGGTTTTTGGATGTCCTTTAAGTCTGTCAGTTAGGATTCTATCACTAACCGGATCATATCCAAATAAAGCTTTTGCAGTTATTTTATCTAAACAAAATACCACTCCGATCTGGCCTCTGACATCGCTACCAGAATATATGAACATACTTCCATTTTCAGCTGTAAAATGTCCCTTGCCTCTCCAGCGATGTTCACTATTCCTAAAATGTTAATATTTAACCTCTTAGTCTCATCACATAGAACCTTAAGCCTTTCCTCATACAGACTTCTCACATTCCACGTTCCTAGTCTCACTCTCCTTCTTAGTCTGACACATGGGATTTTCTTGGTAACACCGTCGGGATTAACTCCGTCATCACGATTATTAGTATTGGCACATGTGTCACACTCTTCCCCGGTATTATCTGATCTGCCTGGCCTTGGGGTCTCACCACCAGATCTCTTTCTTATTATGTTTTCTTTCATGGTTGTTATGATTTCTTGGCAAGTTTTGTAGAAGGTAGTTTGCCGTTGATTTCCTTCTGAGCAGTGACTACTAATCGGTGGCCATAGCCATTGTCTCTACTGGTGAAATCATCTGCTTATTGCCGCAGAGTGCAGACCATAACCAACAGCAATCTGTCGCTTACTCTCACGCTCCATCAACCATCTCCTTCATGGTTTCACGTAATGCTGATTGGGGGGGGGGGGGGGGGGGGGCTAAACGGGTACTCTACCTTGCCCAAGGGTGTCGCGTAGACTATCGGAGAAAAGAAGGTCTCTTACATCTCCTTTGATAGGGGACACCCTTACCCCGCTAACCAGGACACGTTATTCGAAGAAGTTTACTGGAACACTTGGTAGCGACTGGCAAGATTGAGGAGAAAGGAACAATGAAAACGCAGAGAAGTAAATACCCGGATGGTTTGGCGACATGGCACTGTCGAGATAAGAAAACGGATTTGATCCACGACTCTGGTGATCGTGTGAGAGGGCGAAACATGACCACCCACGCTTACCGGCATGGTATATGATGATTACCTGGGGTTTCTTGGGGCATGTCATGTGACGGGGAAAGCAATAGTATTCATGTCACGGACTATAAGAAGGACTGAGGTTATTGTAAAGTTCTGTGTTAGTTGCATGTATTTATACGGGACGTCGCAGTCAACCCAATCAGCTTTGGCTGATTGTTATCTTCAATGCAATTATACAGATGCAAGGCCCAGAACACTTCGGAGGAAGACACAGTGACAGTGAAATAAATCAAGGCTGTATTTCGACGATCAAAAAACAGTGCTCCAGGTCCTGATGGCATAAGATACGACGACATAAATAGATGTACCGACAATGAGCTAGAGAAACTAGCAGACATGTACAACAACAGTATAGGGAGTGCCAGCATCACGGAGGAATGGTTACACAGCTATCTGATTCCCTTGCTGAAGCCTGACAAAGACCACAAAAAAATTCAGGGATATCGAATTATAACCATGCAGAATACAATAGGCAAGCTGCTGGAGAAGGTAATTGCCAGGAAAATATCAAGCCAACTAGAGAGGCAAGGTGTTTTCCCACCTACCCTGGGTGGGTACCGTCCAAAAAGAGAAACCTGGACCAATGCAGCAGTCTTTGCCCATGATGTCTATGAAGGTTTCCACTCAGGCACTGAAACCGTTGCTGCAGCGATTGATCTTGAGGACGCATACAACAGAGTACCACTGGATTTTTTAATGTTTCAGCTTCTTGAACTAGACGTAAGTCCATTCCTCCTTAGTTGGATCGCTGCAGCTCTCTTCCAACGGAAAGTAGTTTTTAGATGTGGCAGTTGGACTTCGGAACCAACAACAATATATCCTGGCCTACCACAGGGATCACCATTATCTCCGGTACTGTTCAACGCCTACACAGTGAGAATCACCAGTGAGCAGATCACTGGACCTGGCAGGACATTGTCGTATGCCGATGATGTTTTAGTGTATCGTCAGGGTAAGGATAGAGAGGAGGTTGCTGTGGAACTACAAACCGAACTCAATCGCAAAAGTACTTGGTGTGATGAAGCTGGGGCAATGGTCAACCCAACAAAGGCAACAGTGACTTGGTTCTCGTTGAATAATCATATTGTCAACAATCCAACACCAACTGTAATGCTGTGTTCAGAGACGGTGGAAAGAAAGCAGGCAATGAATTACCTGGGGATACGGTTGATCGAAGCCTTGCTTATAATGTGCACATAGACCAGGTGATAACAAAGGCCAAGCGGGGTTTGGCAGCGATGCGGGTGATGGCGGCAGCAAACTGTGAGCAGCGCCATCTATGTCTACTTTACGAGGGGCTGGTCATGTCTGTTTTGGAGTATGCAATGGCAATCCTGACTCTCAGCCATAAGCAGATAGAAAGGATGGAAAGGATACAGAATGAAGCTATGCGCATTATTCTTGGATGTACAAGAGATACAGCATGCAGGGCGATGCGCTACCTTCTTGATTTTCCAACCATTGAAGAGAGAATACAAGTTTGCAGGGCACGCGCCTACCTCAGAATTAACGCAAACACACAACATCCACTGCATAGTGAAATTAGGAAGATGAAGGGCAGCAGGTTAAAAAGAGGACGGTCGTGGATGGGTCAAGCCGAAGACATTCTTCAACAGGTGTGTTCACTTGAGGACTTAGAACCTGGCGAGGAGTGGGTGCAAGTGCCAACAGATTTCTGCACATCCTTTTCAGTTTGCATCCAACTAGATAGGAAATGCAGACAAGAAAATCCGGCTGCTGTTGAGGCTGAAGTACAAGCGTTGATTTTCGAGAATTCGCTAGACGGTGACGCGGTCATCTACACAGATGGGTCGGTCGTCCGACATGTGAGAAGCTCATGGGCCTTTACAGCTCGGGCCGGAGGGAGAATTGTGAAGGAGGACTCTGGTGCTTTCACTGAAACCACAAGTAGCCTGACCATGGAAGTCATGGCAGTAAGTAAAGCAATAACATGGCTCGAGACACAGACATTCACTAGGGCTTGTTTCCTTAGCGACTCAATGAACATGATCAAGAGGATAGAGGAGGGGTCGATCCGAAGAGAATGGTTGCTGCCTCTGAAGCGGTCTCGGCTGCCAAAGATTAGTTTCATCTTCGTGCCAGGTTATGCGGGAGTACAAGGAAATGAGCGGGCTGACAAGCTCGCAGTTGAGGCTACTGTGGAGGGCGGACGCGGCATGGACCAGGCTGACATTCTGAATGCTCTACGAGAAGTGAGACTTTTGCGAGAACCAAGTGATGACTGTGAATCTACAATCATGGCCAGACTGCAGGAGCAGCAAATTAAAAGAGGGGTGGCCAAACAAGAACACAACGCAGGAAGCCAAAGAAGATTGATAAACCAACACAGAACTGGCGTCGTTAGCCGCTACATGCTGCGGGATTTGCTGAGGAGGGGATCCGAGCACTTATGGACTGAATGGTTCGATGTGCAACGAGGATGATCTGTCGACTAACTAACTAACTAATGTAACAATGTGTGTATACAGTGGAGCAACGAGTTCTGTTGGGTTATTTCAAAAACAGGTCTTTATTTACATAGGATGGTTGATACAAAATCTCAGTACAAATCAAGTAAGATGTTGTCTTCTCTTCCCTCGTACTTGGTGGTAACTAACTACCCAACAACAAGCCACGTCACGACTTGAGCATCCTTCTTACCGTTCTATATCGATGCTCAAGCGTGCTGTAGTCTTGCACCACTAAACTAATACTAATAAGATATTCATTCTGCTACACCTCCCTGTGTTTTTAAAAGACTTTTCTTCTTCAAAAGTCTTTATTCCTAACCCCTTTTATCCTACATCTTCTCTCCTTACCTCCCATAATTTCTCTAAGCCGCCCCAAACTAACTTAAGTACTTATTTCCTCTTCGTTTCTGGCCCTTCAAAAAAAAAAAAAAACATAACATATATTATTTACATATCCTCAATAACATTTAAATCTTAACTTTATACAATACATCATAACACATATGGTTACCTTTTTGAAATACTTCTTCTTCTCTTCATAAGCAATCCGCTTAAAAATTCAAACGCTGTACTCTTCTGATACTACCTCAACTCCCTATTGTCATCACTACCCGTATTACCTCCACATTACTGCTTCTCCACTTTCAACTAACCTGAAATCACTCGCACACGATAGGAAGACAAAGAATCGGTGCGCACCGAAGATTCAAAGAAGTAGAACTCTTCCACACAAAAACCACACTCAGCTAAATCACACACACCTTTACCCCCCTATGTCATTTGAGACTTTATGTAATAAAGTCTAAAACAATTATATCTTCTACAGTTCACTTATACCACTTATTATGGTAACAGTTTACGCTGCTATCTACAGCATCAAATAATAACCATCAAAAATATTATTCACTCCCCAAATGTCTATATATTACAGACCTCTTTCCCTCATCATCTCACATAATTAATCTTCTCCTTTTAATCTTGCCGAAATTTTCAGCGACCCCTTAATGCCGTTATCAACAGCAACAATATACTACGCCTGAACTCATGTCTGTGACTGCTTGCAATCAACGTTATTCTATTACAGTCCATATATCACGGACCCTCAAAAACCCCATGTCATTTTGTCTCCACAGTGACAATGTTCATTTCACACTTACACCCCTTTACTATTGTACTGCTATCTAATCATTCTTCGGAGTCAAACATGGATTCAATTCATGTTTTGCTAACTGCCTTCACACTGTCTGTTACAGCACGTTACTGACTTCTTCTTCTACAATCTCGTGGCTCCATGTTCACTTCTTTCCCCTCATTTACCCCACTGCTTTATTCACTTTAATCTTTTCTCCCCCAATATGGCGTCCAATCCATATATCTTCAATTAATGCTCACTTAAATTCCCCATAACCATTTTACTTGTGTAGTAACCCCGTGTGGCATATGTTTCCACAACTTTGCAGCCATTATATCATTGATTTCTCAACGTTGACTATCACAGCAATCCCACCAACAGGATATGCTTATTATTCACAAAAAGAATGTGTCTCTCTACTAGTTCTCAGTAGTTTATTAACTCTTTTCTGAACGAAGGGTCCTAAATAAAGCCCCATGTATTGCCTTTATTCTAGCCAAAATCATAACTGTTTGTAAATTAAACTTAACTTAACTAATTTCTAACATATTTATAAACAAGGTAATTCTTATTCAACATACAAGACAATTTAAGTTAAAATATGAGTCAACTAAAATAAAACAACAGGATGTCATACCCCCCCCCCCCCCCCCCCCCCCAGGTTTTGAACTGTTTATCTCCAACAATAAAACATGCATCAATTTACATTAGAAGAAAATATCTAGTGTTACCTAACACTACTGGTCTCTTTTACGGACCAGTAGTTTGTACGCAAAAGACTAAAAACACAATAATCCTATTCCAAAATCAAATAGTGACAATCATTTTACAGGACCAAATCAAGCAAAAATAATATAACATACCATACATATTCAATCAACATTGGTCTCTTATACTAACCAATGAAATACATATCTATTCACCCAAGTCATGCCTATTCCGTTATTCTTATAACAGATAAAACAAAACAACTCAATGCATATATATATATATATATATATATATATATATATATATATATATATATATATATATATATATATATATATATATATATATATATATATATATATATATATATATCTGTTACCTACAGACCAATTCCTAACTTAGAACAATATCTGTTCTCTCCTAGCGTTCTTGCACCGCGATGATAGTTAAACCAGTCACACTTATCGGAACACGTTCTCCAACATTCATTTAACTAATCTTGTTTACCTCACTATCTTTCACTCCTCTTCCTATTTATCGGGATTCTTTCAGAAACAGCAACCCACACCACTTATTACTGACAACAGACCTCACTTTTCTCATTTCTCAGTATTAAGCATTCATGCTTCGACATGTCCCTGTCAACAATACTAAACATGTTTTATGAAACGTCATTCAGAATGTTAACTCTCTTTCCGTCAACCTGTCATACAACTTCCATTAACTCTGTCCAAGATCACACATTCCAAACAAAAGACATCACACCTTTCTAATCACCTACTTTAACAATTTAGCACAAGCAAAAGAGAGGCAACGACTATAACCAAAGAAGAACAAACAACAACAATTCAGCTAAACGAACATTTCTCGAAACAAGTAAAGAGTCTCATGTGCCTAGGAAGTATAATATCATCAAATGGCAACCCAGAAAATGATATTGACAACAGGTGTAATAAGGCTATTCAACTCTCTGGACAATTGGACAACCATGTATCCACAACTACCAAGCCTAAGCGTGTCGATCACTTCCACCCACATTGACACTTGACGGCGTTTCAAAACCTCACTCTTGCTTCACTCAGCGCGACGAACACCTGTTTGTCTACACTTATACTCACGCACGGACTAAACGCCTCGTACATGCATGCTGTACTTATCACTTGCCATCCTCCTATCCATTCTCGACGCACATATGTTTGTCTTATTTCTACTTTTCTCAATCATTCACTCTTTTTCAAAGGTCAGAACCTATACATTATCTCTCGCAACTTATATCTCTTTTATACACTAACCAGCACTATCAACTATCTCTCAGAACAAACCTCACTCCGACGAGTCACTAACCTCGTAACTATCATTCTAAACTTCTCCACACAACAACTTTCTCAGATTTAATCACCTCTTCTTTCTCTACAGGCATCATATAATTACGTCATCCCCCTCACCAAGAACTCTTATTCTTCAAGCATCAACTTCTACAGTCTTTTACTCTTAATATTCTCGCGTTCAACTGGCTATTTTACACATGATACTCAATTTCTCCTCAATCTATATCTCCTCATCAGACACTCTCGGTTCACCTGTCAACAATACTATACTTACTTCTCAAACCACCAAGCGAAACTATCTCAGACATCACGTCATAGCTCTGAGTCGAACCATCCACTCTAGTACGAGCATTCATAAATAGTTTATCTCTCTCTCTGTCTCTGCTGAATATACCCAACTTTAATCACACCAGTTATACATCACTCAACGTGATCAACTCTCTGTATCTAGCCATTCCGGACAAATGACATTTCAATTTCTACCTTGTTTACTCTCCCTACACCGCAACCAAACACAAGATATTCTGTATTACGTATCCACGTAGAATATCAGTTTTCGTGACTCTCTATCCTCAACAACACTATTGCCTACCCTGTACCATGTGATGCTACACCAAAAAAATTCATCTGCCTATTTTAGACAACCCATATATATATGCTCAAACCGCAATTCCTCTCATAAGCTAAAACAATGCCATATGTCCTTCTTCACCCAAAGAATTTTAACAGTCATAGAACGCATCTAAGCCAAATATTTCATTGTCTCTCAGTACATTAGTACGTCTTTCTTCAATTATGTCATCTTCACTATCTGTTGTTAATCTGTTGTTAAAGTACTCAGGTCTTAAGGTCATATATTCTTCTATTTTTCTTAAGTCACTTTCTGTCGTTGAGTAAATTTCCGCTATCTGTCTATTATTATTCTTCTTCTTAAATGATTTCTTTCTATTTCCTTTATTTGCGTCGGTCTGCTCACTGTTTCCTGTATAACTTACATAACGTTTATATTTCCCCATCTCGTCTTCAGATGACACACTGATAATAGTTCCCTCATCAGACTCATAGTAGTTTACTGCAGACACGTCGATCCTATTCCCATGGTCGGCTTTAGAACGTCTGACTTTCTTCTTACTTTTATTCCTCATGCTCCGGTTCTGTACAACTCCCATATCTTTACCTGAAGTATTCTCTCCATAACCTGAACTCTCACACCTAACATTCCTACACCATTTAGGGATTAAGTTAATGTCTATACCTGAGGAACTTAACATCTCAGTTGTACCTTTATTGACCATCAGACTGTTTATATTTCTTTCTTCAATACTTTTCCTCTTTGGTCTCTTTTCATCTTTGGTTCTAAGAGTCAGATTCGCAACCAGCTTAGTAGTTGAATTCTTACTTACGTTTTCTACTCTGTTCTTTGACCCTGCCCTCAAATACTGTTTCCGTCTTTGTTCAAACCAGTCGTCACGTTTTTTCCTAGCAGTCTTGCTATGGGATGGCCACTTCCATAACTTATTGGAAAAATCTCTCTCAGGCCCATTCTTGTATCTATAACAGCTATACCAGTCCGACCTTTCACCATTACGTCTGTTCTCACCGTCTTTTACCCTATATACATCAGGCCTTGGTTCGTCATAACCATATTGTCTTCTGTCTTTATTAAGCAATGGCTGTCTCCTGTTATTCTTTCCTACTCTATTACAGTCTACCATAAATCTATAAGGGTCTTGTCTAGTCGTTCTGTTCTGCAACGTTTCTACAAAATTTTCTACTTCATTAACTGCCACTTTTAACTCTTCCAACCATGTACTGATACGTTTTAATTCCATATGTAGGTAATTCATACTTATTTCTCTGTATATTTCTTGGTACCTGAAAAAAAAAAACTCGTCTTGAGCTCAGCTGAAATAATTTTCAATTATGCATGTTTCTCTACTGTGCTGTGATGGGTCTGCCTGTTGCCATATCCTGTTTTTTCTTTTGCTATGCTGAAATATTTTACTATACACCTATACAAGCAAATTCACATTTATAACAATTTATCTAAATGATCTTATTAAAATCACATTAAAAATGTTCTCATAGGAGTTATACTCTACTTAATTACCGTCAAGCGTGTCTTTCCTTGATCCAAGAGAAGCGTAATTTCACGTACGTTCTTTAAAAAAATTTCCTTGTTACTGTTCCTGTATAACTCAACCGTCTGGAGTTCGTATTATTTAGTAGCTATCCAAACGTGACTTCAGTGATATGCCTTCTTCCAGCGTCTCAGGTTTCGTTACTTTCACTCTCACTTTCAGCCCCTGGTCGGGCCCCTACCAGACTTGAATCTTCTTTTCACCCTAACAGGGCTCTTCAAGGCGTCGTCTTGAAAGCGATTCCAGCTCGATAGAACGATTTAATTTAGATCTTCTTTTCAGCAGGTCGACACCCTGTTGAAATGTTCGTTTTTGTTGAAAACATTTTGATTTGCTGGAGTTCAAGATGAGCGAATGCAACTGTATTTTCTTCTAATTTCCAATTGAAGGAGCAATAGGATTGATTCAAAATAATCTCTCATTTTTCTTCAGGTTCTCAAAGTCAATATTAAATGAACATAACAAAAGGAAACAGCTCCTTTAAACCAATTCTCTATTGAATTCGAGTTGTTGATAGCTATCTTGAGATTTCTTTTCTAGTATGTTATTGTGTGACCTTCAACACAAGGTTACTTAACGGCTGTAATAATGCAAGTCAAACCTCACAGCAATTCGACACACATCACGTTGCTTTAAGTATTTCTGAAGAAAAACAGCTTGATAAAACTCCACAGTCATAGGCAATCATGTCAAGGATGGCTCCATTCAAAAATCTTGATGTGTGTAAGTTTAATTTATGTAGTCTGAAAAACGCTTAAATTTTGACTTTGATTTCAGTTATAGTTGGTCTGATTTTGAACTTTTTCTTCTTTTATTTGATGAATCTAATATTGATTTCATACCTTTAACAAATTGGTTGGTCCACTTTAACATGCGGCATGTTGGCTTGCGTACTTTACGTTGTTCACGCGACATTCAAGTGAAAAATCGGATCCTGTCATGCGGCACCATTTCTCCATCTGTAACAATGCGTGTATACAGTGGAGCAACGAGTTCTGTTGGGTTATTTCAAAAACAGGTCTTTATTTACATAGGATGGTTGATACAAAATCTCAGTACAAATCAAGTAAGATGTTGTCTTCTCTTCCCTCGTACTTGGTGGTAACTAACTACCCAACAACAAGCCACGTCACGACTTGAGCATCCTTCTTACCGTTCTATATCGATGCTCAAGCGTGCTGTAGTCTTGCACCCCTAAACTAATACTAATAAGATATTCATTCTGCTACACTAACTTCAATGCAGTTATACGTTTAGTGGTTTGCCTTTGTTTTCTGAACGGCCTACGTTCATACCATTGTGAAATCAACGCAAAGCGTCCTGCTTGCAAATTTTCTGCTGCTGAAATTGAACCCGGCATGTCTGGATTGTGAAACAGCGTTCACTACACCCAATCCACATATGCCAATACGGCTCTTAACGTTCCTTCTTGATTGGTGGTAGATGGTCGTGTCCGGCTGCAATCGAGGTCTGTCTTATTCCTCATAACAACCACATAAAGCCATACAAAGTATGATCTACCACATAACAACCACATAAAGCCATATAAAGTATGATCTATCACATAACAACCACATAAAGCCATATAAAGTATGATCTACCACATAAAAACCACATAAAGCCATATAAAGTATGATCTACCACATAACAACCACATAAAGCCATATAAAGTATGATCTACCACATAACAACCACATAAAGCCATATAAAGTATGATCTACCACATAACAACCACATAAAGCCATATAAAGTATGATCTACCACATAACAACCACATAAAGCCATATAAAGAATGATCTACCACATAACAACCACATAAAGCCATATAAATTATGATCTATCACATAACAACCATATAAAGCCATATAAAGTATGATCTACCACATAACAACCACATAAAGCCATATAAAGAATGATCTACCACATAACAACCACATAAAGCCATATAAAGTATGATCTATCACATAACAACCACATAAAGCCATATAAAGAATGATCTACCACATAACAACCACATAAAGCCATATAAAGTATGATCTACCACATAACAACCACATAAAGCCATATAAAGAATGATCTACCACATAACAAACACATAAAGCCATATAAAGTATGATCTACCACACAACAACAACATAAAGCCATATAAAGTATGATCTACCACATAACAACCACATAAAGCCATATAAAGTATGATCTACCACATAACAACCACATAAAGCCATATAAAGTATGATCTATCACATAACAACCACATAAAGCCATATAAAGTATGATCTACCACATAACAACCACATAAAGCCATATAAAGTATGATCTATCACATAACAACCACATAAAGCCATATCTCACGCTTGCAAATTGCATAAAGAGACACGGCAGTTTATATCAGAACAATTTGCAGATATTGGCAATTAATTTAGAGCAAACGAAAGAATAATAATAATAATAATAATAATAATAATAATGGTTATAATAATAATAATAATAATAATAATAATAATAATAATAATAATAATAATATATGAGAATAAAGTGCAAGCTAATGAAAGAATCTTGATTGATGGCCACAAATGCCAATCAAACCATTAACTTAGACTTGCAATTTTGTAGCTAAAGCTGACGTGTACAGCTCTGCATTATGTTTACGATGCCGTGATGTTTTATGTTTGATGTGTTGTGTTTAATCTTAACATAGCTCAGAGGGGAAAGGGATGCTGTGGTCGGGGGGGGGGGGGGGGAACCCAACTGACATAACACATGCGCGTTTGCAGGGATTCCATCAAATGCTTTATGTTTAATGTCATATAGAATTATCTCGCATTACTGACAACATAGCTCCTAAACATTCATCAGCAAATGTCATGCTAAGCCTGGGCGGACATGGTTCGATATCTTACACGATTACCAATCATGGATCAACTCATTGTTCTTGTCCCGATGACGTCATGTAGCCACACCGTCCATGTATTTGTCTGTCTGCCCGCTCTCATTGTTCTCTCATCAATCTTTCAATTTGTCCCTACATTGTCCCGTTTATTTCTCCTCATAAATATGCCCCCCTTCTTTCTGGACTTTTTACGTATAATTTCTCTAATCTATGTACGATTTTCATTTATTTCTTATACGACTTGCTCGATGTTGTTTTGTCCTTATATGGTTTTATTTCCATCTTTCTCGGAAACCACATTTCCACTGCTATTAGATAATTCTCAACTTGTCTGCACATTGCCAAGACTGCTCTTTAAACAGGCGTCATGGGCATGTCTTAGAGCAATGGTTCTCTACCTTTATTGGCGCATGCCACCCCCTCCCCTTCACCATTTCTTCAGAATTTCATCCCCCATCCCCCCTTTCGTATTTCCTCCCTATAAATCCCCCCACCCCCGTCCCTATATAGTATATATAAAAATGGAAGCTAACTTTAATAACACATACTAGAATAAGTCTAGACGTCTACATAAAACGTGATTTGCGGGTCAACTTACGATATAAAACAAATTTCAGAATGGCGAGGAGTACAGAACCGTAAAGTATGGAGGGAAAAACAATATCATGTAATCGGTTCTTGTATTAACACGACCTTGAAATAATCCTAATTTCGCCCCCCTCCCCCCAACTCCCCTAGGGGGTAATTTCAGGGTTTCCATGTGGGATTCCCCACCGATTGAGAACCACTGTCTTAGAGGATTGGTAGTTTGACCTCCAACTGTAACTCCCTCAATATATTTTGTGTTTCTGAGTATTGCCATGTGTCTTGTTTTAAACAACTCAGGTGATAAAAACAATATTGTCTAACGTCTCTTGTAATTGCGCTGAATTCATCAAGTTCTCCCCCAGTCTGATGGGAGATTCTTGTATCGACTGGAGTTCTCCTCCAGTCTGATCGGAGATTCTTGTATCGACTAGAGTTCTCCTGCCTGATGGGCGATTCTTGTTTCTAATATACATGTTTATTATCCTCAGATCTGTGACACATATACTAGGTTAAACGTCCTATCGTTCCACTTTCACAAACTCCTTTGAATGTCAATAAAACAAATTAAGGTCCTCTTGTGGGTGGGAACATTGATGCAAATAAAACATAAACTGAAGCCCTCTTGCAGGTGTGAACATCGGTGCAAATAAACGACTGTATATGTTTTCCTTCATCTGCAACAAACTTTCCTTCATCTGCAACAAACTAAAACTGGAGCTATGGAGTTTGTGCGCTGCGCGACGCTTTCTACACTCTGCGGAAAGAGACCTGGCAATATTGGATAAAACCCAGTGCAATAAAATGGGTTATCTCATCTCTTGACCTTGTAAAACTAATACTGAGACACACATAAGACTGAGTTTGTGAAATATTTGGACGAATTGTGATTCACGTCCTGTCTGATGTTATTGGGGAGAATAGTTTGGTGACGTGACGCATTACACTGATTATTTGTGTGACTCGCATTGTTACATTTTTGTGAAAGTATTGTCATGAAGACCGATTACCGGAGTACTGAAGGGATCTCTCCGGTGCCACAGATCTTATTCCCGACCTTTGTTATTACTTCTGGGCCAAATTCTCCCAGTAAATCATATATTTATTTATACGGGCGCATTGTCTGTCCCTGGAGCTTTATTGTGCTTCATTTTCTTGAAAGTATTATCTGCTTCATCTTTCAGTATGCTCTTCTAAATTTGCGGTTAAATTATGTTTATCTCCGCTGTTATCATCACATAATTTGTTCCATATGTTCTGAGCATCTAGGTCATTATCATCAAGTGCCCTGCCAGCTGGCGTAGCGTTTATATGTCTCCACAGATTTTTGCCTTTGGTGTTCTGGATCAACTCTGGTGATATTCCTCCATGCCACTGTCTCAATCCATCGAACATCAATTCAGTTTGTCGGTCTCTGCCTCTCTTACTCTTGATCTTTCCAGTTGTCACAAAGTTCTCTAATGACTCTTTTCTCAGCACATGACCAATGATAGATGTCTGTCTCTTTTCTTTTTTTTCTTTTCTTTTTTTTTAAAATGTTGTATATAATGTTCTAGTTTCATTTAGCCTCTTTCAGGCAATCGTCTTTAGTTACTCTGGCAGTCCAAGAAATTCGCAACATTCATCTCAGGAACCACATCTCTGTTGCTTCCAGTGTCTTCCTAATTTGTTCATTTACATTCGAAGATTCACTGCCATACAGCAAAACATGTTCTAAATAGCTTTTCAGCACTCTTTTTTCTTCTTACATTCAATGATAATGACTTGTTGCATAAGATACTTTTCATTTTCTGAAATGCAGCTTTTCTTGTCCTATTCTGTTTTAAATCTCTGAGCAATTAGAGCACATATATAATTCTCCACAAGAATATATCCACCCTTTGATTTGAAACACGTGAGCCGCAGTAGCAGAGTAGCTACCTCACTTGCCTGCCCGGCCTGAGGGTAGGGTCTCGAATCCCCAACTGGGCGGAACACTTCTGTCAGAGACCCGGTCACCCGGAACGATACACAATACAATGGGCACCATGATATTTGTTGAATTGATTTGAGTTGAGTAGAGTTGAGTTGAGTTGAGTTGAGTTAAGTTGAGTTAAGAACCGACATCACTGCACTCAGGACATTCCCATACGTGCTCAGTCCCTCCGTTCAACAGCCAGCGAAGAGTCACATTACTAATCTTTCCCACCGCTATCTGATTAAATGTTCTCCTGGTCTTCCCTCTCAGTTTTGAGATTCTTCCAGAACCCCTGCCGATCCCCCGCAATCTCATTCTTTCCACATATGGGTTCTCAATCTGTTCCTCCGCCTTCTCCATCTGGTCCCACAAGCGCACGACCACCTCCCCCTTGTCCATAGGCAAACTACCACCAAGAGGTGCATTCCCTGCTAGCCTATCAGCCTGTTCATTCTCCCGCACCCCCGCATGGCCAGGGCAAAATATCCATACAATTCTCACAATCTGTGACCTCTGAAGCGACGAGAGCCATTCCACACGAAACATTCCTTTCTCCACCTTACTAAGCATACTCTTTGAATCCGTAATGAATACAACGTGTGTTGCAGTAGTCTCCTCTAGCCACCGGAATGCCGCTGTTACTGCCTCCACCTCCATTCTCATGATGGAGGTCGTAGTCTCATATGCCAGGCTCTTTTTCAAGACTCGTCCATTAGCCTTTGCAATAAAACCCCAGCCACTACGTCTGTTTCTCACCACTGACCCATCGGTGTAAATGACTATGTCACCTTGATGTGTGTTGCTCTGGATCAGCTGTTGCACTTCAAACTCAGTGCAGCCCGCTGCCAATTCTCTGCACTCACGACCCAGTGTTATTATTACATTGTGCCAGTCCGTCATGACATTTTCTGGAAAGTAAAGCCGGCCTGATAATGATCACATCAGCCACCAAATGTCGACTAGTCTACAATATGGAGCTAGCACAATTTACCCAATAGTCTCACTGTGTTTGACAGGATACACAATGTTTGTTTGCTACTGTGCTGTTATAATATGTCCTTTAGTTTCATGCGCAAGGCCTTTTTTTAAAAATGTAATTGTATCGGCGTGTATTTGTTGTTTATGTGCTGATGACGGCTTTTGACGAAACGTCTTTTGTGTTATATGTGATCGTTGTTTAGTAAAGCTCACCACATCTATTTGTCATTTTTGTGCGTGATTAATTAAAAGTTTTATTGTCGCTGTTTGTCTTGCTTATCTCATCTCATCTCATCTCATCTTATCTCATCTCATCTTATCTCATCTCATCTTATCTCATCTTATCTTATCTAATCTCATCTCATCTTATCTTACCTTGTTCCACTTATGCCTTACGATGTCGAGATGAAGCATAAACAGCGGGAGAGTGCCCGTCCATCACCTCATCCTGTTTCTCTTGTATCTTGCGGTGTCGAGATGAAGCATAAACAGCGGGAGAGTGCCCGTCCATCACCTCATCCTGTTTCTCTTGTACCTTACGATGTCGAGGTGAAGCATAAACAGCGGGAGAGTGCCCGTCCATCACCTCATCCTGTTTCTCTTGTATCTTGCGGTGTCGAGGTGAAACATAAACAGCGGGAGAATGCCCGTCCATCACCTCATCCTGTTTCTCTTGTATCTTGCGGTGTCGCGGTGAAGCATAAACAGCGGGAGAATGCCCGTCCATCACCTCATCCTGTTTCTCTTGTACCTTACGATGTCGAGGTGAAGCATAAACAGCGGGAGAGTGCCCGTCCATCACCTCATCCTGTTTCTCTTGTACCTTACGATGTCGAGGTGAAGCATAAACAGCGGGAGAGTGCCCGTCCATCACCTCATCCTGTTTCTCTTGTATCTTGCGGTGTCGAGGTGAAGCATAAACAGCGGGAGAGTGCCCGTCCATCACCTCATCCTGTTTCTCTTGTATCTTGCGGTGTCGAGGTGAAGCATAAACAGCGGGAGAGTGCCCGTCCATCACCTCATCCTGTTTCTCTTGTATCTTGCGGTGTCGAGGTGAAGCATAAGCAGCAAGAGAGTGCCTGATTATAGACTTCATGTATCGAGATTCCCATTGACTCTGTCTGTCCATCGTTTACATGGTCGGCCTCTTCTTGCTGTCTGTTATATGATCAAAACCTGTGAAGTGCTCATTGAACCATTTTGCTTTAGCTTCATAGATTTTCTTCTTAATTGTTCTACTTAATTTATCCTGACATTGTCATCACTTTTTGCCAATAGTTTTGATCCAGTGAGATGTAACATTTCTTTCTTGATCCCTTTGTTCTTTTTTTTTTTTTATATTTGGGATTTGTTGTTCCATTAATATCTCAAAATATGTGTTGTTCCGTTGGTATCTCAATAAATTTGTTGAGTTCTTACCATCAATGCGATCTTGTCGTCAGTGTTCAATGATTTTGTATGGAATCTGGGCGTTGTTGTTGGTGTCTTGAGGTTTGTCATGTGCACCTCCATGTGAACACACGATCTGAATACTTCCATAGTCTGTCCCTCACATCGATTCTAATGATCTTACGACACTCTCAACACGCTGTTGCATCGATGTGTGATCACTTTCACGGACTGTTCCTCAGTATGAGATCAGTTCGAGATCATGCCCTGTTCCCTAGACTTACCCAGATCCCTTAGTATGAGATCAGGTCGAGATCATGCCCTGTCCCCTAGACTTACCCAGATCTCTCAGTATGAGATCAGGTCGAGATCATGCCCTGTCCCCGAAACTTACCCAGATCCCTCAGTATGAGATCAGGACCGAGATCATGCCCTGTTCCCTAGACTTACCCAGATCCCTAAGTATGAGATCAGTTCGAGATCCCGCCTGTCCCCTAGACTTACCCAGATCCCTCAGTATGAGGTCAAATCGATATCCCGCTCTTACCCAGATTCCCCAGTATGATATCAGTTCGAGATCCTGCTCTGTCTCCTAGACTTACTCAGATCCAACGTCTCTTCCGATGATTCTGGAACCATGTGATTGACGTTTTAAAAAGTCAAGTTATTTGCATTATTCTCGTAGTTACACCCTCTAGTCTCACTCCGTGGTCCGTTTAGTTCTCACGATCAACATGAATAGACAATGTTTACAATTCCTCTTTGAGCAATTTCTAACGTCCAATCTTCCATTACAATCTGTAGGTTCTGTAATTACAAAGAATCGGCTTTCCTTAGATGGTATGTCTGATTATCGACATTATCGGTTTTCGATGGACTGTCTGTCTGATTTCCCACACTATACGCTTTCTTTATATGTATGTCTGATTTCCCACACCATCGAGTTTAGTAAGACTTATGTCTAATTTCCCACACTATACGCTTTCTTTATATGTATGACTGATTTCCCACACCATCGAGTTTAGTAAGACTTATGTCTAATTTCCCACACTATACGCTTTCTTTATATGTATGTCTGATTTCCCACACTATCGAGTTTAGTAAGACTTATGTTTGATTTCTCCTAAAATTGACTTTCTTAATATGTATGTTGATTTCCCATACTATTGAATTTCCTTATATATATATATATTGATTTCTTATATTATCGACATTTCTTATATGTATGTTTGATTTCCAACAGTATCGACTTTCCGTATATGTATGCCTGATGTCTTAAACTATCGACTTTCCTTATATGTATGTCTGGTTTTCCATACTATCGACTTTAATTAGACGTATGTCTTATTTCCCACACTATCGACTTCAGGTAGATGTATGTCTAATTCTAAACCCGGTCAACTTTCCATAGACAGTTTGTCCGATTCCCCACAAAATCAGCATCATTTCGATGCTCAGTCTGATCTTCACTATCAGCTGCCAAGGGATGCTCTGAGACTCCACATTATCCGCCAGCTGTGAATAGTCTCTTGAAGTCTCCAAAGAATCAGCTTTCTTTTGATGGTTTTCCTGGTTTCCCACCTATACAATTTCCATTGATGGTCTTTCGGGTTAATCATAATATCTTCAGTAAAAGTATGGTCTGTATAATTTAAAAACAGAATTAGCTTTTACTTGATATTCTGTCATCTGATTCACCCCAGAATTAGATTTCAATTAATGCTCTATCTTCTGATTGACCCCAGAATTAGCTTTCAGTTAATGCTTTATCTTCTGATTCAGCCCAAAATTAGCTTTCAAGTAATGCTTTATCGTCTGATTCAATCAAGAATTAGCTTTCAAATAATATTCTGTCGTCTGTTTTCCCATAGAATCGACTTTTAAATGATGTTCTGTCTGATTCACCCTAGAATTAGCTGTCATTAGATGATCTAACTAATTGCCCATAGAATCAGCTTTCAGTGGATGCCCTGTGTTGTTTCAGTAGCATGCAACTTTTTCATTAAGATAGTTTCCCATGTGGAATGAATTTGTTCCCTACAGATTTCTTGCTTCATACTCCGACATATCATTGACCTTCATTGGTATATTTTGCAGTACGTCTCACGGTATAATGTTGCTTTACTGATATATACCTGCATGACTTGACCACATGACATTATGATGACTGGAACGTAAAACTGATCCACGACTCTACAGTGTGTTCACAAATGTTTGCCCTCATTCTCGTTCCATTATTCTTGGGAAAAACGTATCTGTTGCATCGCTATGCACTTTCCCCTGACGTCTTATATTTACTCCCACCCAAGAAACATGTCTTTAATTGGTCCAAAGACAACTGAAATCATGGAAAGTGGCGAAATATCTTTGATGTTATGGCGACAATTGAATTGACACTTACCAACGTGTTTTACATTATGCACGTCAATTCGGATCACCGTCACCTCTGAACACTTCTGTTCCACTATGTGACGTGTGCTTCTCATAAGGAAATTCCCGTGCACCACGGAGAATATTAATTATTGAACACTGATGTTTCCGTGTGAAGATTGATCCGTAAATGGTATACCGTATATAAACAAACATTGAGATTTGCTGTATAATCTCCACAACAATATTTTGTTGTTGTTGGGTGTACATAATAATAAGGTTATATGCTAAATCTAATCTTTTCCCCTCAGTTTGTTACTGAGTTATGGATTTTTTTATACGAGGACAATCATTTGTGATAGCACTATAGACATTATGTGAGATAGCGAATCATGACTGCCCACGCCTAGCAGCATGTCACATGATGATGATGCTATTTAGAGTGAACAGTTCTTCAAAGACTCAGTGTACAGATAGTATATTAACCATATCGTGTGTCACCAATGAGTGTAATTGGCTGATGATTTTATAATCGTGAGTTTCCCCATCGTCACACAGCAACCAACAACCCATTAAAACAATGAAAATTCCCAAACCATGTGCCGATATCTTAATTATATCTCCGCATTGTGAACACCCGTGTGTGTGTGAATGGAGCCGCAGACAGGACGAAGAGACAGCAGGCACCTGGACTGGCAACCACTGCTGGTTTGTCGGTCAATTTAGCGTGAGCGCGTGACGTATGATTCTCAGCAAGTTACTCACTCTTTGTCAGTTAACCATTGATTGTAAGATGCATGTGATGGAGGTATTTCGCCGCTCGTTTACGGATGTTGCGGAGTACGGTGAGCTTGTTGTTGTGGTTCTCAATCAAATAGGTAATTTACAAATAAGATAGATGCACATGAGAGTATTTGGGTGATTGATCTGACCAACACTGCTGAACACGGATCAATCATCAAAACTGATTCTTAAGTTGTGTTTCACCTCGGAAATTTACTAAACGTTATTTTTTTTTTTAAATAGAATACTGCCTTTGCTGGTGTTTGACTCCCAGCAAATATAATAAACTTTTTGTTGCATAAATTAATACTACTGCTGATGTTTTTCTCCTATAAATGATGTTCTCTTGATAATGGTGTTCTGCTAACAATGGTGTTCTCCTGATAGTGGTGTTGTTCTCATAGTGATTTTGTTCTGCTAGTGGTGTTCTCTTCAAAGTGGCGTATTTCTCCTAACAACGGTGTTCTAATGACAATGGTTTTCTTCTAACAATGGTGTTCTCATAACAGTGGTGTTTTCCTGACAGTGGTGTTTTCCTGACAGTGATGTTTTCCTGACAGTGGTGTAGTTCTGACGGTGTTGTTGTTCTGACAGTTGTGTTTTTTTGCTCTTGATATTTCATGACAGTCTGTTCTCCTGACAATGGCCTATTTCTCCTGACAGTGGTGTTCTCTTGACAGTGGTGGTCTCCTAACAGTGGTGGTCTCCTGACAGTGGTTTTCTCTTGACAGTGGTGTTGTTATGACAGTGTTGTAGTTTTGACAGTGGCGGTTTTCGCCTCACAATTGTGGTCTCGTAACAACGATGTTCTCCCGACAATGGTGTGCCCCTAACATTGGTGTTCTCCTGACAATGGTCTACTTTTGGCAATGGTGTTCTCCTTACAATGGGATTCTCCTGACAGTGCTGTTCTCCTGACAGCTGCGTATTTTTCCTGACAATGGTTTTCTTCTGACTGTAATGTTGTTCTGACAATGGCGTATTCCTCCTGGCAATAGTGTTTTTCTGTCAATGGTGTTCCACAAACAATGGCAATCTCCTGAGAATGTTTTTTTTTCTGACAACAGCGTATGTCCCAAGACAAATGTGTATTCTAGACAGGGGTGTTCTTCAAGCAGAGGTGTTATTCCACAGCAACATTTTTTCTCCTAATAATGTTGTTATCCTGATAATGGTGTTCTGCTGACAATGGCATTCGCCTGATAATGGTGTTCTCCTGACAATGGCATTCTCCTGATAATGCTGTTCTCCTGAGAATGGCGTATTTCTCCTGGCAATCGTGTCGTACTCCTGATAAATATACAAACCTATCACTGCATAGATGGCTACCACTGATGTTTTGTTTCTGAGCCTCTGAGGCAATCAGGAAACCTGACCAATCACTAGCCACTCGGTGTTCACACTGGGGAACTCCCAGACCCATATACAGGAGGAGTGGCTTATACGTCCGCCTCTGACTCCAGTAGTCTTAGAAATAAAAATGCATAACACTTGCCAGGTTGATGATCAATGAGCGGCCTTTAGATATAGAAGTCAGCATCGAATATGGTGTACAAACACCGTGGGCTAACACAGGGGATTCATCTCAATTTAATGTCGATACAGAAGTGGTAACATTCGTATTCTATGTTGTAGCCTGGTGATACCCACATTCCTTTGTGTATTTATTCATGCGGGGCAAAACGAACACTATAACGTATTGATTCGCTGCGCAAAAAAGTAGTGAATAATTAGTAGTGAATAATTAGTAGTGAATAATTCAACACTTTCGTTTACGGCCATTAGTGTTTAGTCGTGATCTCGTCATAACCCATGTTACCCGATCCTGCCCCGGCATGCAGGTCACCCATCGAGGTTTTAAAGCATTTCCACAGTCATTAGATGCGTTTCGGCTTGTCTGCTCATTGTCTACGCCTCACATCCATACACAAGTACAGGTTCTATGTAGCACTTCAACACTCTTTTCCCCATTTACCACTGATATTATTTTTATTAGTCAGTTTGTTTTCTGTCTTGCAAAAGGCTACCTTTGCCATAGTGATTCTTGTTTTAATCTTTTCAAGACCCATTCCATCAGATGGTATGACTGTTCTGAGATAGATACGTATTTACGAATATTCCCATTTACCCTATATTACACGTATAATATCACGTGCAATCTTCACTTAACGCGTAACTTAACGCCACTTGTACCGTTTGATTGCGATAGACTACCTTCAAATGAAGCTTTAATTTCACGAATAGTATACATTTCACATAAATCTCACATGTGCCAAGATGCTAGTGGGGATGAGGGATGGAGGAGTGGGAGGGGGGGGGGTGACTTAAAGAATGCATCTTGCCGTCTTGACAATTGATAGTTCGTAAAATGGCGTTAAAGTCTCCATACCACACCTCTGAATTCAGAGAACATGTGTTGCCCGCAACATGATCCCTATCTCAGCCAGTCTTGTTTACTCCAGAGGAAAAGTAACACTAATACTTCTGGAACAAAGCAAGCTGCATACGTTGTCGGATTAAGAAAGCAATTCTCTAACTATCCGCCTCTTGGAGCTTCCATCCAAAACCCGTTAACGACCAAGGCTTAGGGCCTGGTCTGCCCTGCCACAACATTTAGTCTTAGATTGCATTTCCTCTCAGCAGGATAAGGCTTGTTGCCTCCCAGATGCTCATCTCCAATCGAAGCCGTTGGCACAATGTGGGGAGTCGAGTTTGGTAAGCGCGCCCAACATTCGGCGCTAACAGAAAACAGGTAGTACCGTCTACTGTCAAACGGTAGCTCGGACACCTCTGACGCAGACCTTACTTTTTACAGATAATACTATGACAATAAAAATGAATTAGAAACAAATAGGTAAATGTACAATGCTCAGAGATTGAAGGTCAAGACCAAAATTAGGAGAGTACTGATCAGAGAGTTGCTTTTTGCAGACAATGCTAAAATTACGAAGCATTTTGTGGAAGAATTACAACGTCTACTATCTGCATTCTCTAATGCTTTTCATGAATTTGGTTTAACAATTAGCAAAAGGAAGACAAATATTATGTCACAATGTGAACATTGCGTACTGTGAATCTTTATTTACAACCCCAAATTGGAGATTGTAGACCATTTTACATATCTAGGATCAGAGCTTAACAGTAAATTTTCCTTAGATCGGGAAATAAACATCAGGATTGGTAAGTCAGCAACAACAATGAACAGATTAACAAAAAGAGTCTGGGAGAACAGGAAGCATACTACCAAGACCAAACAAAGTACTGGTCTATTACGCCAGTGTCCTTAGTACTCTTCTTTATGGCAGTGAAGTCTGGTAAACTTACTCATACCAAGAGAAACGTTTAAACAGCTTCCATATGCGGTGTCTGAGAAGAATACTCGGTATTAAATGGCGAGACATATTCACAAATACTGAAGTATTAGAAAGATCAGGTTGTGTGACGGTTTGTTCCATGCTAAGTCTTCGTAGACTAAGATGGATAGGGCACATTAGTACAATGGATGAGGGTAGAATACCAAAGGATATCGTTTTTGGTGAATTACACGTTACACACATACACATTGGGACCTTGCCGTCTTGACAGATGATGGTTTGTTACATTGTGCTACAAAAAACAAGCGTAATAATTACAACCCATGGCGGTAGCGGATGTGACGAATCAGACCAATTCGCGCTGTAGATGTTTGCCCACAATGGATGCACGTAATCACATGGTCATTTTTATCATCACGCACCATCTTGCGTCTCACGCACTCAGTGTGTGACCTATCTGCAACCATTTTCTCTTTTGTCTTTATTCCATTTCTGATCTTTGCTCTCCATGCAACATGTTCGGCGGCGACTTGCTCCCAGTGTGCATTATCAATGCCTGTATCAAGACCAGGCATGGAGTTATTGCCTCTCCATAGCACAAATCCTGGGCTGAAATATAGAGACTATGTGTTTCCCATACAGCATGATCCCTCTCTCGGCCTGCCTGGTTCACTCCAGAGGAAATGTAACACCAATACATCTGGAACAAGCCAAGCTGCAGAAGCTGCCGGATCAGCAAAGCAATGCTATAGCTATCCGCCTGTCGGAGCTTCGATCCTAGACCAGCTACCAACCAAGGCTTAGAGTCTGGTCTGCCCTGCCATAACAGTTTGTCTTTAAGTTGCATTTCCTCGCAACAGGGTAAGCTTGCACCCTCTCAGTTACGCGCCTCCCGGCGAAGCCGTTGGCACAATGTGGAGTGTCGCGGTTGGTAAGCGCCGCCCAACATTCCGCGCTAAGAGAAAGCAGACAGTACCGTCTACTGTCATACGGTAGGTCAGTCATATCTAAGACCTGACGAAAGGTTTGGTGAATTACAGATGGGTAAAAGATCTCGTGGTCGGCCTCTACTACCATACAGAGATGTGTGTAAGAGGGACATAATTGATACAGATACTGATATTGCACCTTGGGAGCAAGTCACCGCTTATCGTGTTGTATGGAGGGCAAAGATCAGAAATGGGATAAAGACAAAGGAGAAAATTATTGCAGATAGGTCACACACAGAACGTATGAGACGTAAGATGGTACGTGATGGTGGAACTGACCATGATTTCACATGCAACCAATGTGGATGAACATTTACAGCACGAATCGGTCTGATTAGTCAAATTCGCTAACGCCATGGGTTTAAGCTGTTATGCCTTTTTGAAGAACAATGTAACAATCTCGTCTGTCAAGACGGCAAGGAGCCAGCAGGTTTGACAATAAGAAAACTTACCAACAAAAGAACATATATGGCGTGTGGTATTCTGGTATATCCACGCTAGAATTATGCCCGGTGGTACGAACCTCGTGGACTGTGGCGAACCGCCTCATCAACCTCAGAATGTATCTCACATTCCACGAGAAAATAATGGAAACAACTGGAATTTAAAGATAGAAAAATAAAAACTTCACGCTACTCAGCTTTTCAAATTTTATGATGTAAAATTATGCGCCACCTCTGCCATGTAGCAGAAGGAGGAATAAACAGCACTTCAGAATGAGACACAGAGGTTAAAGTGAAAAGGGACCCGAAGAGTTAATCTCGAAGCAGCATACGGCAAAGGTTGCTAAGCGACGTCACTGTGTGAAAAACGTCACTGTGTAATACGTCATGAACCGTCAGTTAGGTCTGGGGATGATGAAGCAAAAGGCGGACTAAAGTGACATCGGTGAATTATTATCTTAAATTCCTTCAGAAGAAATAAATCAGAGAAGTAAACAGTCATTCAAGTCAGGGACCTAAGGAAGGCACACGCTGGAGTCAAGTCGGAAGGTCGGCCATAAATATTTAGATCAAAAATTAATGAAATAGCACTGCGCTAGAAAGTTATCGTTCGGTTAGCAACCAAAAGCCACAACTTGTCACCTTACATGGTTTCTTTGTAAGTACCCTATTTATGATGATCGGCAGTGATGCAGTCTAGGGAACGAAAGGCGGTTGGAAATTATCTTGACATTCTAATGAATATAAATATATATATAACACGGCAGTTGATAATAATATTATATTTATATTTGTTAACATGGCACCGGCCCTCCCATCAACATGGGAACGGTGACCTGCTCTGACGTGACAATGTGTAAATAAAATTCAAATGACAAGATATTCCAGCCGTTACTCAAGTCATTAATGTTTATTGAATTGCTCCTGTTGAGCTGCCTTTACTGTTGTTAGACAGCGAGCTGGACAAAAGGGAGAAACAGTTGTTTGGCAACCTCACAAACCGTCTGCTCTTTATCCTAAGGTTGTAAACTCTCATTCTTCATACAGTAAAGCAAAGGGGACAGCAGAGGTGTAACATTGCTACGTCATAAAATTCGGTTAACGCGTTGCCCCAGAAAACCCAGACAGAAAAAAGACGTTCAGCCTGACAAACGTGTGAACTTACAAACGGTGGCCGTAGGAGACCACATGCCCGATAGATATTGCCACTACGCAGATAAATTGCAAACGCCGGCAAAAAGGCAAAAAGGGAAAGCTAATGCAGACTGCAGATTAGAATGATTAAGTAATGTTAATCGCATCTCCGAGCAGCGGCCGAAGATGGTTTCAGACGCATGGCTAGCGTCGACCATAACTGACTGACAGGTGAAACCACAGTCTATAGTGAAAGAAGGGTGGATGTAAATAATACTGGCCATGAGGCGACCAGATAACCATCCAAAATGAAAAAGGGGAGGGGTGAAGGTCGAAAATATATTCAGGGACAAAAGCAGTATTAAACTTACGGGTAATACCAACAAACTCAGACGCCAAGCACAGATAGCATACCCGGGAAGCCTTCTGGTGAGGATATTACCATCTCGGTTTGTCCGACTTCAGTAAGAAGTCTTGCGATAGAATTTCTTAGCTATAAACTCATCCCCCATAGGAGCCACAGACAGTCAACAGCCAACTCACATAAAATAGCGGCTGATCTTCGTGTAAGGACACATTGGAAATCCTACACGCTGAATGTGCAACACGTCTCACCGTGGAGCCTGATGTTGATCTGGTTTGTCGTCAGAGTCAAAGTTCAGTACATGGTATTATCTACATGTTGTACTTGTCATTTGCTCATACATCATTCTTTCATCGGTTACCACCATCATATCAAAACCGCTTGAAACATCATCATGATCATCATCATCATCATCATCATCATCATCATCATCATCATCATCATCATCATCATCATCATCGTCATCATCATCATCATCATCATCATCATCATCATCATCATCATCATCATCATCATCATCATCATCATCATCATCATCATCATAACATATGGGGGTAAAAATTAATAAACACAGTGGCAGTTTGCTAAAACTCATAGTTCTTATGTATTTCTAACTGTATGTAAATGTTTGTGGAGCTTGGGTGTTTTATACGTCTTCAAAAATTACAGTTAGTGTGTGTGTGTGTCTATGTGTGTGTGTGTGTCTATGTGTGTGTGTGTGTGTGTGTGTGTCTATGTGTGTGTGTGTGTCTGTGTGTGTGTGTGTGTGTCTATGTGTGTGTGTGTGTGTCTATGTGTGTGTCTATGTGTGTGTGTGTGTGTGTGTCTATGTGTGTGTGTGTGTGGGGGGGTATTTGTTTTCCAGGAGGGGATAAGTCAGGGAGGTAACTTGTACTATGCATGCTGATGCCAACAAGCTTATTTTGCATATCTACATTGCTCTTTCACACTCCTGGGGGGTACCAAGAGCAGCTGCATCTATCTTTTCCATGAGCCAAGTTTTTACTGTTCTGTTTAGTATCAAGGGAATGTTTATTTAATCAACATACAAGATACATTTGTCGCGAGTTTTCTCTTTGGGATCTCGAGCGTAAGGAATCTGAACCTGCACCCAGAATTAAACACCACTGTGAGACACTTTGCCGGCTTCCTGGCCTAGAGGTTAGCGACTTTTCTCCGTAATCTCGTATACTCTCGTAAGTAACGTGACGACGGAGAGAATCAGCAGTGGTTCGAATCGCGTCGGTAACTTACAGGGTATGTGAGCCGGCCGCTCAGAAAGCAATGGCAAACTACTCAGCGTAATTTTGCCAAAGAAATCAACAATCAGTTGAAAGATGCTGATGTTGACAGCGATGTCCTGTAAAGGATATGCAAATTTATTTTTTCGTGAGACACTTTAACTTCTGACAGGCACTGTGGTGAGACACTTTAACTTCTGACATGCACTGTGGTGAGACTCTACTTGCGTTATCTATGGGCGGTAACTGAAGCACGAATTGAGATTCCTCCATTGGCTTGTTCTGTGCAGAACATTTCCCAGTAAAATTCTTCTACAGGCATCTCTACCATAAGCCAGATGTCCCACACAATCTTTCACACGTCTCTCTACCATAAACCAGATGTCCTACCAGTCTTTCACACGTCTCTCTACCATAAGCCATGTCTCATGCATCTCTTGCTGTAGTGAGACGCCGATGCCAAATGAAAGTGATCATTTACTAAAGCCCATAGCAAACGCAAGAAGCCTACTCTGTAATTGCTGGCTCTTCTGGTAGCCAGATCGATTTTGTGGTTATAATGACCATTGTGAAACTCGGTCACGACAGAAATAAGACACGGGTCAATAAATGTCTACCTGATTTTCTTATGAAGTTTCCTCTCCACTGCTAACTACACATTCTGGCGCCGTCTCCGCAACTCTGTCTTTACCAGGTGAAAAGTCAATAACAACCTACATCTTTGCCGCATTACCTACACACAGGCTTTCAATAAAGTCAGACATTTCGATATGATAACAATTCATACAAATCTACAAATTGAAGGGACAGACATTAGACTTGTCATCATCATCAAGTGCCCTGCCAGCTGGCGTAGGCATTCATGGCTCTCCACAGATCTCGGTCTTTGGTTTTCTGGATCAACTCTGCTGCTGATATTCCTCCGTGCCACCGTCTCAATCCATCCAGGGTCATCTCTTTTGGTCTGCCTATGCCTCTCATCCCCTCGATTTTCCGTTGTCACGATGTTCTCCAATGCCTCTCTTCTCATTACATGACCAAAGAAAGCTGTTTGTCTCTGTCTTATTGTTGTATATAGAGTTCTAATTTCATTAGCCTGTTTCAGGCAGTCGTCATTAGTTACTCTGGCAGTCCAAGGAATTCTCAGTATTCGTCTCAGGAACCACATCTCTGTTGCTTCCAATTTCTTCTTAATTTGTTCATTTACATTCCAAGACTTGTAGAAACATATATAGAAAAAAGCAAATAGCCATAACAATTTAAAATGAAGTAAGTCAATATCAGCCTATTATGAGAGTGTGCAATAGGAATGTGCGATGTCTTCAGAACATTTGGTTTCCCTATATGGTAAACATGTTACCACAAATGTAGATGATGTCAGAGGAACTACTGTCGAAGAACATCAATAATATACAATATGCATATGGTATAATATTTATTGCATACAATTAACAAGATCTGCAACATTTAGTAGATCCGATTAGTGAACATGGTATGCAGCCAAGGTTAGCCTGCACGTTTAAGAAAAAAGAGATTACACTGGCTTACACACAATTTGGTGCCTTAAACTTTATAATTGTTCTATGATAATTTTTACCGGGCTCCGTGGCGAAGGCGTTACGTACGCGATTTGTAATCCCGTATACTCGAGTTCGAAACACAGTGGTGCTGGTTTCTTTTCGAAAAAGGTATAGGTGCCGGTCGTTCAGAAAGCAATGGCAAACTACTGAACGTAAAACTTGCCCAGGAATCACGAACAGCCAAAATGTTGGTGTTGACTGCTACGTCCTGTAAAGGACATACAAGTAAAATATATTTTTTATGGTAATTTTGTGTTGCTGATTCCAAAAATGTAATCATATTTGTTTTTCTATCAGCTCTAGTTTTTCAGATAACTTAGAATCACCTTCTTAGTAGAGCAATTGTTTTGAACAAGCCTAGAGTTGGCATCAACTCTAGCCATCAGTGGCATTTTGACTGTAATTTGCATCTCAAATTATATATAATTTTTTTTTTAATGCGCATATCCTTTACAGGACATCGCTGTCAACAGCAGCATCTTTCAACTGTCTGTTGATTTCTTGGCAAGATTACGCTCAGTAGTTTGCCATTGCTTTCTGAGCGGCCGGTTCAGTTATCCCGGAAGTTACCAGCGGGGGTCGAACCGCTCCATCTCTCGCCCGCTACGAGACTACGTGTTAAACGAGATTACGGAGAAAGTGTTGTAACCCCTCGGCCAGAGAGACCGGCAAAAATTAAGTTGCATGTCGTTTACATTACGTAGCAGTCAACCACAGCATTTTCGCTGTTAGTTATTCCTGGGCAAATTTTACGTTCAGTAGTTTGCCATTGCTTTCTGAACGACCGGCTCTTATACCTATTTTCGAAAAAAACCAGCACCGCTGTGTTTCGAACCCGGGTATACGGGCTCACAAACGGCGTTCGCAAGCCCTTAGCCACAGAGACCGATATATAATTACTGTGCATTTATTAGTTAATTAGTTACATATCCTTTACATGACGTCGCAGTCAATACCAGCATTCTTGCTGTTGTGATCTCTTGTCAAGTTTACCTTCAGTAGTTTGCCATTGTTTTCTGAATATTTATTAACTTTATATAAAACATTAAAAATGTATTAAAGATTTATTATTAGAATTTCTTGATCAATAGTCAACACACAAGAAGTTTCTTGTCGAGGACTTCCTGGGATGTGATATGTCTGGACTATCACGCTTAAGGGTCCAACAGTAATCTGCCATCTTGTGGGCATCCCATCATTCCTGGTATCTCACTTCCGTTGATTTTAAATGATGGTGAAATCTTTCACATAGCTCCTCATTAATGTCGACAAGATTCCCGGGATAGAAATGTAAATGGTTATGAAATTAGTGCAATTTTATGCCCACGTTGCATCCAAACTCACAGAAACTCGATAGGATTTTTTCAGCTAATTCAGAACAATAGTCTGCTTTAAAGTTACAAAGAAAGTTGTGCAAAACTAAAACCAAATTATGACTAGGCCGTTGACTCTGTTATATTCATCGAACCAAGAAAATTTGTATCGTTTATTAACTTTCCAATATGAGGGCATCAAAAATTCCAGCTTTATGTTTGTCTATGCTCAATTCCGGAAACGTTCTGCATAAGTAATTAAAACAGGTACCATCTGTATTCAGTACCTTAACACATTGCGTCATAAAACCATGTTTTATATGTAATTGTGGCATTAGAACTCTTCAATGAGATGCTTGTTGACAATATTTTTGTTACAAACTTTCAATTCATCCCTCAACCGCCATTGTTATTTTTTTCCAGTTCGTATCTTTTGCTTTCCTACAAACACATAAAGCATGGATATTTAATAATACCTTTCGCTGGCCAAGCAAGAAGTTCATCATGTTAAGATCTACACAAACCATCCAGTTATGTTCTAAATACTTCACGCAGAATTGCATACGCGAACAAGAAGTATCAATTGTCCAGTACTGTGTTTATTGTAGCATACTCCTCCTTCATTGTAGTAGAATGAGCGATTGGAATTGAGCCATATTTGTTACCATTATGTAAGAGAACTTCTTTTAGAGCTGTCAATGAAAAGTCGCCACTCATCTGGTGTATAACTTACACCCGTTTCATTAACACGACCTCCTACATTAGTACAAAACACAAGGTTGTTTTCTTTACAAGAGAATAGAAGAAAACTTTACTCTCTGCTGCGATAAAATGTAACCTTTGTTTCCATCCATCCATCATATGCCATGCCGGTAAGCGTGGGCGGTCATGATTCGCCATTTTACTCGATCACCAGAGTCCGGATCAGTTCAGTGTTCTTGTCACGACCATGCCACATGATCAAGCCATCCAGGTATTTACTTCTTTGTCTTCTCCTTGTTCAATTCCCCTCGATCTTGCCAGTTGTCGCCAAATTCTCTAATTTATTTATTCTCATAACGTGTCCAAACATTGGACTATCTACGTCTGATTTCTCGAATCAGTTTACGATTTTCATTTGTTTCTTGCATTATTTGGCCGTTGGTTTTTCTGTCTGTCCGTGGTATTCTTTGCATTCTCCTTTGTTTCAGCAGTCAGTAATTAATGTTCTTTTAATCTTGAAGCCAACATTTCTTAAGATTCCTTGGAGAAATATATATCTCGGATTAGATCATTCAGTTCACGCTGGTCGAAGGCTTGAGCAGCTGGAAAATCGTCTTCAAAATCACTTTCACTGTCACTTATCATTCAACACACCACTGCTGTCTCATCTTCTAGCAGTGAAACCGAAATCTAACGGAGAGTTGAAATTGGTATGTCATCTCCGTGTGGGACAGGCCGTCTAGCAGACTTTAAATCTTGATATTTCATTCTTTTGTTACCCCCCCCCCCCTCCCCCCTTGCATTAATTCCTTTAATATCGACAACCCGGAAATAACAGTCATCACATTGGATATTGGGTCCTCTAGGAACTATTGTAATTCAAAATTTTAAACAATAAGTTTCATTTAGTAATAGACTAGTTAGCATTATTTGTTTTCCAAAAGCCTTATACAGAAAATACTGTAATAATATTAATTAAATATACAAATGCCTGTATCTCAAACACCTTAGCAGCTACAGACAAGAGCATTTCATATATTAATTTAGCAGGCCTCTTAAATGCAAAACCAGATGTAAAATATTTGGCACCACCCCCCCCCCCCCCACACCCCCACAAAAAACACTGTTTGTATAGGTCTGTGTTGCAATTATTCCAAAGAAGAAAGGGATACAATGTAACATCCAAGTATATGGTGAAGTTCATTAATAGGTAAACGGGTAAAACAATATAAGAACAGTCATAACATACGATGGAACGTGGATTGTAGAGAACAAGAATCGCATTGACAAAAGCGGCTGGTGAAAGTTGGTAAACATATTGATCAATAAATTGCTGTTGATAGCTGTCAGGAAAATTAAAACACCAAACAAACAAAAAAGTCTCATTGTTATGTAGAACCTGTATTGTTATAATTATCTTAAGAATGGGTAATTATCAGACAACTGAGAAACATCTCATAACAGTGGAAATGAGACTTCTGGGGAAAAATACCAAGAATTAAAAACCAATGAAACAAAAGGCTGATCAGAGACAATAACCGTAGACAGTCAATATTTTTCGGCACGATATGTGGCGCACAATAAATAACTAGAAAATTTGGTGACAGCTGGCAAAACTATAGGGAACAGAGCAAGGGGAAGGCAGAGATATACATACCTGAATGGCGTGGGCACGTGACATAGTCGGAACAGGAACACAGGGCTGATCCAAGACTCCTGTGATCGTTTGAAATGGGGGGGGGGGGGGAGGAATCCCGTTCACGATTACCGGCACGGCACACGATGAATGCCGTCTCTACTACAACACGATTGATGCAAGGCTTGACTTTCATTGTCATTGTTCCACGTGGGATACAATAAGGGAGCAAAGATAATGGGCTTATTGAGCTATAAACTCTGGAAGTGAGTACATCTTAGTGAAGGACGCACCGAATGACAAAGCAAGTAAGCTTGTAAGAACCAAGACTAGGGCAAGAAAACCCGACACGAAATATAGACAGCCAGAGCCCACAAGCCCGGGAAGGCAATTTTACTATGGTAAGAAGAATCCAGAAAAGAAACATCAACAGTTGAAGTGAGAAGATGTTGGCCAAAGTGGCACGTCTCTGGACAGTGGACTAAATGGTTGATATAGAAGAGGAAGTAGAAGAGGAAGAAGAATTTATTATATGTTCTCTTTGTGTCTCGGTAACTAATTCCATGTTCTCTTGATGTCTGAGTAATTTATTATATGTTCTCTTAATCCCTCAGTAATTTATTATATGTTCTTTTGGTGTCTCTGTAATTTATTCTATATTCTTTTGGTGCCTTAGTAATTTAGTTTATATTCTTTATGTGTCTCAGAAATGTATTCTATGTTTTCTTGGTGTCTCAGTAATTTATTATGTTCTCTTTTTGTCTCAGTAATTTCTTCTCTGTTTTCTTGGTGTTTAAGTAATTAAGTAATGTTTTCTCGAGTCTCTTGTTGTCTCGGTAATTTAATCTATGGTCTCTTGGTATCTCGGTAATTTATTCTATGTTCTCTTGGTGTCTCGGTAATTTATTCCATGTTCTCTTGATGTCTCAGTAATATATTCTATGTTCTCTTGGTGTCTCAGTTTTCTGTTCTCAGTTGTTAATAAGCTGTTCCCAGATCTTTTACTGTCTCTGTAATTTGCTCGCGACTCCCGTCGTATCTCAGTAATTTATCCCAGAGGCCCATCATTTCACGGTAATGTGCTCAAGTGGTCCCTAAACCAAGCTAGAACCAGCAAACAATTCGGTGTATACTCCGATCTTGCGTCAGCAGTGATCGTCAACTGGTTGAGTTGATTCGTTGGTTGGTTGGTTGATTGATTATGAATCTCATATTCGCTTTTGTGAGTTGTAACTAAAAAGGACACTGTAGTTCGTATCATGTAATAAACAATATTACGTTCAGTAGTTTGTCATTCTTAGTCAGATATTACTGAGCAAAATAATTAGACTGTCGACATATCATTTCTATAATCAGTTTATGGTTTTCAGTTTTTTCTTGTAGGACTTGCTCATGGGGTTTTTCCTGTTTATCCTTGGTATTCTTTGAATTTTCCTCAAACAGCACATCTCAGCTGCAATTAGATGTTTCTCACAGTGTCTGCTCATTATCCACGTTACACAACCGTACAAAGAACACTTTGTATGTAGCTCTTCAACACTCTTGTTCTCCTTGCAATTGACATAATTTTATTGGTCAGTATGATTTTCATCTTGCAAAAGTCTACTTCCGCCAAAGGGATTCTTGTTCTAATCTCTTCAAGGCACGTTCTATCAGATTTTTTTACCCTTCCGAGATAGTTGTACCGACTCACTTGCTTAAGAATATTCTCATTTACCCGTATTATTACATTGCGGTATTTCTTTCTTGCTAGTTTTCAACTTGTTTACTCCTCATAAAGTGTTCATAAATCGCATCTGCCCACGCCTAATTTCTTTCTTGTTTTTCAATCACAGAAGCCACGAATTATATGTTGCCTGATTTATTGCCTGGCAAATGTCGCCACATCTCGTCAGGTGCTTACTTTACATTTATATAATCATACATTGGCACCTTTCCGTCTTGACAGACGACAGTTTGGTACATTGTGCTTCAAAAAGGCTTAATAACTACAATCCATGGCGGTGGCGAGTGTGGCTGGTAAGGCCAATTCTTGCTGCAAATGTTTGCCCACAGTAGATGCATGTGAAAACATGGTCATTTTCACCATTGTGCACCATCTTACGTCTCTCACGCTCTGCGTGTGCTTTATCTGCACTAATTTTCTCTTTTGTCTTTATTCCATTTTTTATAGTTTGCCCTCCATGCAACACGTTCAGCGGCGACTTGCTCCCAATGTGCATTATCAATGCCTGTATCAATCATGTCCCGCTTACACACATCTTTGTATCGTAGTAGAGGCCGACCCTGAAATCTCCTACCCGTCTGTAATTCACCAAAAAAGATGTCCATTGGTATTCTACCATCATCCATCCTCCTAACGTGTCCTATCCATCTAAGTCTACAAAGACTGAGCATGGAATACACCGTCACACAACCTGATCTTTCCAATACTTCAGTATTTGTGATTTTGTCTTGCCACTTAATACCAAGTATTCTTCGCAGACACCGCATATGAAAGCTGTTTAAACGTTTCTCTTGGCGTGAGTAAGTTGTCCAGGTTTCACTGCCATAAAGAAGAGTACTAAGGACACAGGCTTGGTAGACGAGGACTATTGTTTTGGCAGTAAGCTTCCTGTTCTCCCAGACTCTTTTTGCTAACATGTTCATTGTTGTTGCTGCCTTGCCAATCCTGATGTTGATTTCCTGATCGGGGGATAATTTGCTATTTACCTCTGATCCTAGATATGTAAAATGGTCTATTATCTCCAGTTCGGCGTCGTCAATAAAGATTGATGGTACACCATGTGCACCTTGTGACATAATCTATGTCTTCTTTTTGTTAATTGTTAAACCAAATTCAGAACAAGCATTGGAGAATGCAGATAGTAGATGTTGTAATTCTTCCTCAGAATCGCAGCATCATCCGCAAAAAGCAACTCTCTGATTAGTACCCTCCTAATTTTGGTCTTGGCCTTCAATCTCTGAGCATTATAGAGGCCACCATCTGAGCGTGAGTGAATGTATATACGTCATCCTGATCACGAAAGGCATATTTCAGTAGAAGTGAAAAGTATATCCCAAATAGGGTGGGGGATAGTACACAACCTTGCTTAACTCCACTCTTGATTTCAAACTCTTCTGAAGTTGAGCCATCAAACTTGATTATACCCTTCATGCCTGTGTGGAACGATTCCACAATGGACAGAAGAGTTGGTGGGCAGCAAATCTTCTTTAGTTCTTTGAACAGACCCTCACGACTGACCAAATCGAATGCCTTTGTGAGGTCGATGAAGGCAATAAACAGTGGCTGATTTTGTTCCCGGCATTTTTCTTGCATCTGTCGCAATGAGAATATCATATCAATGGTAGACCGGTTCCGACGGAAGCCGCATTGTGATTCGGGGGTAGACTTTATCTCACAGGACTTGAAGTCTGCGCAGGACAATTCTGGCAAATACTTTCCCAATAATACACAGAAGTGAGATACCCCTATAGTTGTTACAGTCACTCCGATCGCCCTTGTTCTTGTACAGCGTTATGATGTTTGAATCTTTGTAATCCTGAGGGACCTGTCCTTCTCGCCAGCATAGCTCTATTAGCTGGTGGATCTATAGAGCGAGTGTGTCTTGCCCACTCCTGATTACCTCTATTGGAATCCCATCCTTACCTGGAGCCTTGCCAGATGCAAGCTCATTTTAGCACACTTAACTTCTGTTATAGTGGGAAGTGTGTCCAGGTGGTCAAGAGTTGGCATGGCCTCTATGGCGTTGAGGGCATCATCCGCTAGCTTGGTCTCACTTGAGTAAAGCTCTAAATAGTGCTCTACCCATCTATCCATCTGTTGTTTCTTATCAGTGATGATTTCTCCAGTCAAGGTTTTCAGCGGTGCACTTCTTTTGATCATTGGACCACAGACTTTCTTTATTCCTTCATACATGCTTCTGATGTTTCCCTTATCACTTGCGATTTGAATGGACTCACATAACTTGATCCAATAGTCATTCGCACACTGCCTGGCAGCGTTTTGTACATCCTTCCTCGCTTGCTTCAGCTCACTCAGAGTGTTACGCGTTGATCTTTCCTTGTTTCTTAAGAGAGCTTTCTTCTTTTTATCAATCAAGGGCTGCAGTATCTGGCTGTTTGCCGCAAACCAGTCCTGCCTCTTATGATCCACAGTGCCGTAAACCCCTACCGCTGTTTTATAAATAGTTTAAGTTTACTCCATTTATCATTTACTATACAATTTTCTGATGTATCATTGAAAGCGTCTTCAAGTTGCTGTTGAAATTCAAAGCACTTTCCAGGATCGTGAGCGTTAATAATATTAATCCTGGGGCTAGACTTGTGTTTAGCTGTGTAGATTCTCTTTCTAACCCTTGCAACAACCAAAGAATGATCTGTATCACAGTCAGCACTGTGGTAACTTCGAGTCAAACATATAATCATATGAAGTAAATAAATGAACAATAATTTATCTGAAACACTTATAAAACACAGTCATAGGTACTGTTCGAATCCGTTTCTCAAAGGACTGCCTAATTCGTCTGTTCCATCGCTCGGTGTCCTTTGCATGTTCCCCAATAGCCGGCCTTTTAGGATCTTGCCTATAGCACAGAAGAACACATAGACACGATTTGGAGAGAATGGTGCTGCAGGGAGTGCCCAGAGGATCTGGCCGACACTCAGGATTCCGAGGAAAGGCCAGACAGACACATAATCAGACTGCTATTAGTCCATTAGTATTAGGACTCTTCGCTGGTTGTTGCAGATGAGGACGGAGCACGTATGGAAATGTCACGAGTGCCGTGATGGTGATTCCTGACACAACTTGACTCACTCAAACCCAGTAACCACATGTCTGCTTCCATTAGATCTATCTCAACTTGTCTGATTATTGTCCATATTTCACATTGACAAGACGCCGATAACAGGTGTTTAGAAACATGACAAGACAATTGCAGAGGAACTGAACAATCGGAAGTTTGCAAAAAGGTGCGGCTTCTTCTCTGTCATGACTGTTTCCTTTCATTAGTATCCCAATATGTTAAGCAACATAGTAATAGATTTGATGTCTATGATCATCATCATCATCATCATCATCATCATCATCATCATCATCATCATCATCATCATCATCATCAAGTGCCTTGCCAACTTTCGTGGGCTATCATGTTTCTTCACAAATTGCGATTTTTGATATCATGGATCAATTCATTTGTTGACTCTTTTTGTGTCATGGCACAAGATTGTCAAGAATTTTCTCTCACTATCTATCCCTGTCTCCTCATAATGATGACTGCCTTTTTCTGATGTTTGCGATAAGTTGCTTTTGTGACTTAGCTTTCCTTAAAATGTCCAGATTCATGTTTTGATGAGTGGGTGAGGGATGTGTGGGTATTAGTGGTTGAGGGATAAGTACGTGTGTCTAAGGATGTGTGAGGGGATGAGTGTATGGGTTAGGGATGTGTGTGTGGGTTGTGTGTGCGTGGATGGGAGATGTGTGTTTGTGAATGGGGGATGTGTTGGTGGGTGGGGATGTGTGTGAGGGATGTGTGTTTGGGTGGGGAGATTGTGCGTGGGTGGGGATGTGTGTGTTTATGGGTAGAGGTGTGTGGTTAAGGGATGTATGGCTGGGGGATGGGTGGGTGGAGGATGTGTTGTTGGGTAGAGGATGTGTGGGTGGGTGATTGTATATGAGTAAGGGTGTGTGGTTAAGGGATGTTTGGTTGGGGGATGGGTGGGTAGAGGATGTGTGGGTGGGTAGAGGAAATGTGGGTGGGTGAGTGTGTGTAGGCTAGGAGATGGTGGGGGATGTTTGTAGGGGTGGGCTCGGGATCTGTGAGTGGGCTGGGGGAGATGGGAGATTGTGTGGGTGGGTGCGGAATTTGTGTGTGGGTAGGTGCGGAATATGTGAGTTGACGGGGAGATGTGTGTGTGCGTGGGGGATGTGTGGCTGAGGAATGTGTGTCTGGCTGGGTGGTTGGAGGTGTGTGGGTGGAGGAGGATATGTGGGTGAGTGATTGTTGGTGGGTAATGGGACGGGTAGAGGATATGTGAGTGGGTGGGGGATGTGTGTAGGTGGGTGGGTGTGTGTGGGTGGGGGATGTGTGGGTTGGAGAATGTATGTGTGCTTGGGGTGTGGGTGGATGGGATGTGTGGTGGGTGAGAAGTGTGTATGGGTGGGGAGATGTGTAGGTGTAGGGATGTGGTGGATGGGTGGGGGTATGTATGTGTGGGTTATATGTGTGGTTGGGTCGGGGAGTTGGAGTGAATGAGGGATGTGTGGGTGGGTGATAGATGTGTCTCATAACATAGTATTATGCATTGTTTATGTTTACAAAAGTCATGTGACAATGTTTTTTCCTATGCACTGTTGATGAAAGAAAGATGCGTGATTGGAAGGGCCGAATGTAAGACGGGCCTGCGTGCCCAGTTTGTTACCCTTTGAAAATAAAGTCTGTTCGTTCGTTCCCTATTTTGGCTGTCCATCTCTCTCTCTCTCTCTCTCTCTCTCTCTCTCTCTCTCTCTCTCTCTTTCTTTCTCTCTCTCTCTCCACACACACACACACACACACACACACACAAACTGGACATGGACATGGACTGACAGAAAAAACACCAATGAGCAAGTCTTAGAAGAAGAAAATGAAAACCGTACACTGATCAGATATATTTATATCATTTTCCCTCTGCGCTTAAAGTACGAAGATTCCATGTTGCCAATTACCTTGGTGCTGTCATTTTCTTGTGACCTTCTGTAATTTGACGTATCATGATAAACTTGGCATCTTTAAAGAAGGTAGTCTGCCGTTGATTTCCTTCCTGACAGTGCCCATACTGTTCGGTGACCGTAGCCATTGAATTGTTAATGAGAACCTCTACCTACCGTCGCGAAACTTGATTAAAACCATAACCAACAACTATTTTCATAAATGTAGAAAATATGAAAAGAATCACCACTGGGGAATGTAACATCAATGAAATATGATATGCGGATGATACAGTATTGATTGCAGACAATGAGCAGGATCTGTAACATTTAGTAGATGCGGTTGTTGCACACAGTGAGCAACTAAGGTTGAAATTAAATTCTAAGAAGACACAGATTATGGTGGATACTATGACGAAGGAAATACCACATTGAAATGTAGAGTAAATAGGAATATTCTTTAACATGTGAATCGGTACAATTATCTCGGAACAGCCATAACATCTGATGAGAGATGCCTTGAAGAGATTAGAACAAGAATCGCCATGGTAAATATAGCCCTTTTCAAGATGGAAAACATACTGACCAATAAAAAGATGCCAATTTCTACGAGAAAAAGAGTGTTGAGGTGCTACATAGAGCCATTACCTTTGTGTGGATGTGAAGTGTGGACAATGAGCATAAAAGCTGAAAAATATCTGATGGGTGTGGAAATGTGATTTCTGAGGAGAATGCAAAGAATACCATGGACACACAGAAAATCCAACTACCAAGTCCTACAAGAAATAAATAAAAATTGTAAACTGATTAAAGAAATTAGAAGTATACAGTCCACATTTTTGTTGTTGTTGGACATTTTATGAGAAGAAATAAATTAGAGAACTTGGTGACAACTAGCAAGATCGAGGGAAAGAAAACAAGGGGAAGAGAGAGAAGTAAATATCTGAATGGCTTGACCATGTGGCGTGGTCGAGACAAGAACACTTAGCTGATCCACGACTCTGATGATCGAGTGAAATGGCGAATCATGACCGCCCACGCTTACCGGCATAGCACATGATGGATGGATGGATTATGTTTTCGTAGAGCCTGCCCTCCATGTTCTCTTTCCCGTCTTTCCTCATTTCCTCTTCTTCGTTTATTTCTCATTTCCTCTCCGTCATCCCTTCCTTCTCTCTCCGATAGCACTAAAGAAGCTACCCAGCTCAGTGCACGAACTCCATTGTTCCGACCATTGTTGTTCCATTATAATAGTATCTGTATTTACCTCAATGTTACGGAGAGAAAAGAAGACAACTCTCAAATTACATTCCTGGTTCGGAAAGCTTCTAACAGATGTAAAAGTGTGACAGTACTCTGAGACTAGCCCGAGTATGCTCAGCGCACGAAGTCATACAACTTCTCCGATCGTCGTTACAATGAAGACCCGCTTAATGCTGTGCCACAAATAGATACATGAAATTCGTACACACCGAACGTGCGGTCACATTGGATTAGGGTCAGTGTTTTCTGTCGTTAGTTGATAAGTATGCAACTTTTAATAGAGATGCACGACGTCTTTTTGATCTCTGGGGATTTAAGAGAAACGGGTTAATATATGGCATGTCAGCATTTTCTGGCGTTAGTTGAGTAAGTATGCAACTTTTAATAGAGACTCGCGGCGTTCTCTCTAATCTCTGTGGAGTTAAGAGAAAAGTTAAGTCAGTTGCATATCCTCCACAGGACGTAGCAGTCAACCCCAGCATTGTTCGGCTGTTTGTGATTCTAGGGCAAGTTTGCATTCAGTATTTCGTCATTGTTTGTTGAATGACGGCACTCATGTATGAAAACCAACGCAAGAGGTCCTCTTCCAAATCACCCGCAACTGTGTTTCGAACGCGGTAAGTGGGATTACGAACTGCATTCATAACCCCTTTGCCACAGAGCCGGCAGTTAAGAGAAACGGTTTAATAAATGTCGTATGTCAGAGTTGTAGGTTCGCTGTTAGAAATGTCATATTATCAGAGTTGTATGATCATTGTTAGAAATGTCATTTTTTCAGAGTTGTATGTTCCCTGTTAGAAATGCCATATGTCAGAGTTGAATGTTCGCTGTTAGAAATGCCATATGTCAGAGTCGTATGTTCCCTGTTAGAAATGCCATATGTCAGAGTCGTATGTTCCCTGTTAGAAATGCCATATGTCAGAGTTGTATGTTCCCTGTTAGAAATGCCATATGTCAGAGTTGTATGTTCCCTGTTAGAAATGCCATATGTCAGAGTTGAATGTTCGCTGTTGGAAATGTGGACATGTCACAAGCCGTCTTACAAAGAGACCCAGCAGAGAAAGTAAACAAACAGAAATATGGATATAGTCACGAAATGTAAAGTAAGAAAGTAAACAAACAGAAATATGGATATAGTCAGGAAATGTAAAGTCAGAAAGTAAACAACAGAAATGTGGATGTAGTTACGAAATTTAAAGTAAGAAACTAAACAACAGAAATGTGGATGCAACCACGAAATGTAAAGTAAGAAAGTAAACAAAAAAAATGTGGATATAGTCACGAAATTTAAAGTAAGAAACTAAACAACAGAAATGTTGATGGAGTCACGAAATGTAAAGTAAGAAAGTAAACAACAGAAATATGGATGGAGTCACGAAATGTACAGTAAGAAACTAAGCAACAGAAATATGGATGTAGTCACGAAATGTAAAGTAAGAAAGTAAACAACAGAAATGTGGATGTAGTCACGAAATGTAAAGTAAGAAAGTAAACAACAGAAATGTGGATGTAGTTACGAAATGTAAAGTAAGAAAGTAAACAACAGAAATATGGATATAGACACGAAATGTACAGTAAGAAACTAAATAACAGAAATGTTGATGGAGTCACAAAATGTAAAGTAAGAAAGTAAACAACAGAAATGTGGATGGAGTCACGAAATGTAAAGTCAGAAAGTAAGCAACAGAAATGTGGATGTAGTCACGAAATGTAAAGTAAGAAAGTAAACAACAGAAATGTGGATGTAGTCACGAAATGTAAAGTAAGAAAGTAAACAACAGAAATGTGGACGTAGTCACGAAATGTAAAGTAAGAAAGTAAACAACAGAAATGTGGATGTAGTCACGAAATGTAAAGTAAGAAAGTAAACAACAGAAATGTGGATGTAGTCACGAAATGTAAAGTAAGAAAGTAAACAACAGAAATGTGGATTTAGTCACGAAATGTAAAGTAAGAAAGTAAACAACAGAAATGTGGATGGAGTCACGAAATGTAAAGTCAGAAAGTAAGCAACAGAAATATGGATGTAGTCACGAAATGTAAAGTAAGAAAGTAAACAACAGAAATGTGGATGTAGTCACGAAATGTAAAGTAAGAAAGTAAACAACAGAAATGTGGATGTAGTCACGAAATGTAAAGTAAGAAAGTAAACAATAGAAATGTAAAGTAAGAAAGTAAATAACAGAAATGGGGATGTAGTCACGAAATGTAAAGTAAGAAAGTAAACAACAAAAATGTGAATACAGTCACGAAATGTAACTTTGGAAATAAACAACGATTTTACAGGCCTAAAGTCGCACGAGCCATATGGTGTTATACCCATATGTGTATATAAAGCTGGGCACTGGGCGGATGGCGTGATCGGTATCAGGCCGGCGTCCTCTACTTCCCAAGATGTATCCTGGTACACATATGAGGCTGGACTAACCTGGGAACCAGACGGAGATGGAGGAGGAGGAAAGGGGGGGGGGGGAAGAGGCACAAGTCATGAAATGTGGGATCCAGTCATGAAATGTGGGATCCAGTCATGAAATGTGGGATCCAGTCATGAAATATGGGATACAGTCATGAAATGAGGGATCAATTCGTGAAATGGAGAAATCAGTCATGAAATGTGGGATCCAGTCGTGAAATGAGGGACCAATCATGAAATGTTGGACCAGTCATGAAATGTGGGATTCAATCATGAAATCGGGGATCAATTCCTGAAATGGAGAAATTAGTCATGAAATGTGGGAACCAGTCATTAAACTGAGGAACTAGTCATGAACTATGAGAACCTGTCATAGAATGTGGGAACCAGTCATGAAATTGGGGCATCAGTTATGAAATTGGTACACCAGTGATGAAATTAAGGAACCAGTCACGAAATGGGTAATCAGTCACAAAATGTGGGAACCAATCATGAAATTGGGGGAACCAGTCATAAAATATTGGAACCAGTTGTGAGATGAGAGGACCAGTCTTGAAATGTGGGAACCAGTCATGAAATGATAAAACCAGCCTTGAAATAGGGAAACCAGTCTTGAAATGGGGGGAACCAGTCTTGAAATGATAAAATTAGTCTTGAAATGGGGAAACCAGTCTTGAAATGGGGAACCAGTCATGAAATGATAAAACCAGCCTTGAAATAGGGAAACCAGTCTTGAAATGGGGGAACCAGTCATGAAATGATAAAACCAGCCTTGAAATGGGAAAACCAGTCTTGAAATGGGGGAACCAGTCATGAAATGTTCGAACTAGTCATGAACTATGAGAACCTGTCATAGAATGTGGGAACCAGTCATGAAATTGGGGCATCAGTTATGAAATTGGTACACCAAGTCATGAAATTAAGGAACCAGTCATGAAATGGGAAATCAGTCACAAAATGTGGGAACCAGTCTTGAAATGGGGGAACCAGTCATGAAATTTTCAAACTAGTCATGAAATGTGACTAACCTTCATGAAATTCTGGAACCAGTCATGAAGGCATCAGTCCTGCTTATGTGTACCAACTGTATGTAGTATGGGCTCTGTAAACTGGTCAAGACTGTTCGATGACAGAAAACCGTGGCAAGGAATGTTACGATATTACATATTGATTATTGGAACTTACTGAATTGAAAGATTGCTCGGTTGGTAACACAGGACCCACAATACAGCATTAAGTGTGTCAGCTAAAGAAACAACCTGTCAGCTCTTCACGCGTCGTTTTCTCTCACTGAAATAACTAGTGGTCTTCCACACTTCACCAAGTGACACGAAGAGTGCCTCATCCCTGACTTACTTTCTCATGGCGTGTTTTGGGAATGCGGATCGCCTTGTCTTGAACACATTTCTCTGTAGATATCTTTATTACTCTAGTTAACGTCCGTGACTGGTCAGCAATTATCTATAGAATAACATACACGCAGCCCACAAGTAATGTCTCACTGATCTATCGATCATCCTATTCTTAACGCCAGACAATGGTATCGACGAGCTGGCGAATCCCCGTGATTACAGGATTGATTTGTCTGGTACCTTGCTGTCTTGGCAGATGATAGTTTATCAAATGGAGTTATACCTCCATATATCACACAGCCTGGGATGAATTTATAGGTAGTGTGTTCGCCAACATGGTCGCCCTCTCAGCCTGCCTGGTTTAATTGAGAGTAAAGGTAACACCAATACTTCTGGAACAAGACAAGCTGCAGAAGCTGCCGGATCAGTAAAGCAACGCTTTAAATGTCCGCCTGTTGGAGATTCCATCCTAGATCAGTTGCCAACGTAGGATTACAGCCTAGTCTGCCCTGCTATGAGATTTAGTCTTTAGGTTGCATTTCCTCTCACTAGAATACGGCTTATACCTTCCCAATTGCGCTCCTTCTCTCGACACCGTTGGCACAATGTGGGATTTCGTGTTTGGTGAGCGCCGTCCACCATTCGGCGCTAACAGAAACAAGGTGTATCGTCTACTGTCATATGGTAGCTCAGTCATATCTCACTAAGACCTGACTTCTTCTACCAACAGAATAATCCTATAATGATTCCAAAGTCAATGTCTATAGTCTGTCCAGAAATAAATGCCTTCATTTACGATCAATTATTTTGAAAACTGTCTGTTGCATCGTTATGAAATTTTTTCCTTCCGTCTTATATTTACCCCCACTCAAGGAATATGTCTTTGATAGGTCCAAAAGCAACTTGCATCATGGAAAGCGGCGACATTTCTTTGAAGTTTTGGTGAAAAACTAGTGATTTCTCGCTAACAAACTTGTTTTACAGTAATGCCCCGTTCCACTACGCGAGGCTCTTGTCATAAGGCCAATCCCATGTCAAACGAGAAAATTAACTATTCAAGGTTAATGTTTCCGTGTGAAGACGTATTACATTTAATAATGTGCACTTCATCTCCAACCCGTAAATTATATCCCGCATATAAACACACTTAGAAATCTGTTGTATAATCTCCATAACAAAAATGTTTTTGCTGGATGGACATAATGATAAGGTTATGTGCAAAATATCATCATTTTTCCTCAGTTGGTTACTGAGATATGGAATTTTATATTGGGGCAGACAAAAGTAAACAGACTATAGTATCAGCAGCAGAGCAAGGGGAAGCTACCCCATTAGTCATTCCAAGACACTCATCATAGAGGCTGATAAAGGGTCAGGCAGATGTGAAGCTTTCCCTAGGCAGAGCAGAGCACTCGCAACCCGGAGAGGAACGGGACGTGAGACCAAGTACGAATAACAGAGATGGAGTCCAGAAAACTGGTGGTGAAACCGAGGAAGTTCTGCTTTTGGGTAAAGAGAGATAGTAAAGAAGAAAAAATGGAATGTGAGGAGCCGAGACCAGGGAACATGGAATGTGGGGAGTCTAGACCAGGGAACATGGAATGTGGGGAGTCTAGACCAGGGAACATGGAATGTGTGGAGCCTAGACCAGGGAACATGGAATGTGGGGAGTCTAGACCAGGGAACATGGAATGTGGGGAGTCTAGACCAGGGAACATGGAATGTGTGGAGTCTAGACGAAGGAACATGGAATGTGTGGAGCCTAGACCAGGGAACATGGAATGTGTGGAGCCTAGACCAGGGAACATGGAATGTGTGGAGCCTAGACCAGGGAACATGGAATATGTGGAGCCTAGACAAGGGAACATTGAATATGTGGTGGATCCTAGACCAGGGAACATGGAATGTAGGGAGTCTAGACCAGGGAACATGGAATGTGGGGAGTCTAGACCCGGCAACATGGAATGTGTGGAGCCTTTGGACCAGGGAACATGGAATGTGTGGAGCCTAGACCAGGGAACATGGAATGTGGGGAGTCTAGACCAGGGAACATGAAATGGGGGGAGTCTAGACCAGGGAACATGGAATGTGTGGAGCCAAACCAGGGAACATGGAACGTGTGGAGTCTAGACCAGGGAACATGGAATGTGTGGAGCCTAGACCAGGGAACATGGATTGAGTGGAGCCTAAACCAGGGAACATGGAATGTGTGGAGCCTAGACCAGGGAACATGGAATGTGAGGAGCCTAGACCAGGGAACATGGAATGTGTGGGGCCTAGACCAGGGAACATTGTATGTGGGTAGTCTAGACCAGGGAACATTGAATGTGTGGAGCCTAGACCAGGGAACATGAAATGTGTGGAGCCTAGACCAGGGAACATGGAATGTGTGGAGCCTAGACTAGGGAACATGGAATGTGTGGAGCCTAGACCAGGGAACATGGAATGTGTGGAGCCTCGACCAGGTAACATGGAATGTGTGGAGCATAGACCAGGGAACATGGAATGTGTGGAGCCTAGACCAGGGAACACGGAATGTGTGGAGCCTAGACTAGGGAACATATAATGTGGGGAGTCTAGACCAGGGAACATTGAATGTGTGGAGCCTAGACTAGGGAACATGGAATGTGTGGAGCCTAGACCAGGGAACATGGAATGTGTGGAGCCTAGACCAGGGAACACGGAATGTGCGGAGCCTAGACCAGGGAACAAAGAATGTGGGGAGTCTAGACCAGGGAACATTGAATGTGTGGAGCCTAGACCAGGGAACATGGAATGTGTGGAGCCTAGACCAGGGAACATGGAATGTGTGGAGCCTAGACCAGGGAACATGGAATATGTGGAGCCTAGACTAGGGAACATGGAATGTGTGGAGCCTAGACCAGGGAACATGGAATGTGTGGAGCCTAGACCAGGGAACATGGAATGTGGGGAGTCTAGACCAGGGAACATGGAATATGTGGAGCCTAGACCAGGGAACATGGAATGTGTGGAGCCTAGACTAGGGAACATGGAATGTGAGGAGCCTAGACCAGGGAACATGGAAAGTAAGAGCCTATGGCAGGGCCACCTATCATTATCAGTAAAGACAAGACAACGAGACCCTGGGAGTTTCAGAAAACATATGGCTGTGATTACATCCTGTCCTGACTCAGAATGGAGACAGGTTGACGTGTTCTGTGTGAGAAATGGCGCGCAGAGTTAAGTTAGTACAGTATATGTTTGATAAAGACAGTTTCTTTAACACTTTTTGAATACAGTTCTGTCAGTAATTGATTTCTTGAATACAGTCAAGTCGGCTATTAATTCCTTGAATACAGTACAGTCAGTGATGTATTTCTTGAATACTGATTTATTTCTTTAATTCAGTTGTCAGTGATTTATTTCTTGAATTCAGTTCATTCAGTGATTGATTATTTGGATACAGTTCGTGCGGTGATTAATTTCTTGAATACACTCCAGACAGTGATTGATTTGTTGAATACAGTCGAGTCAGTGATTTATTTATTGAATACTATCCTGTCAGAGATGAATTTCATAAATTGTCAGTGATTGATTTCTTTAATACAGTCAATAATTGATTTCTTGAAATCAGTACAATCAGTGATTGATTTCCTGAATACAGCCCATACAGTGATTGGTTTCTTGAATACTGATTTATTTTTTTATTTAATAGTCAGTGTTTAATTTCTTGAATACAGTCCAGTCAGTGATGTATTGCTTGAGCACAGTCAGTCAGCTATCTTTGCTCGTAAGATACCAGAGTCAGTATGATATATGTGTCCTTATGTCTGTGTCCTTATGATAAGTATGTCCTTATGAAGTCCGTGCCCTGATGGTATCATGTCATTATGAGGACATTCGTTTCCTTATGAAGATATCCATGTTTTCATACATGTCCTTCTCCAGCCTTTCTGCCTCAACTATGCTCATATATACGTCAGCCCTCCTCTCTCATTTATGTTCATGTCAATCCTCCTCTCTCATTTATGTTCATGTCAATCCTCCTCTCTCATTTATGTTCATGTCAATCCTCCTCTCTTTATTTTCATGTCAATCCTCCTCTATCATGTATGTTCATGTCAATCCTCCTCTCTCATTTATGTTCATATCAGTCCTCCTCTCTCATTTATGTTCATGTCAATCCTCCTCTCTTTATTTTCATGTCAATCCTCCTCTATCATGTATGTTCATATCAATCCTCCTCTCTAATTTATGTTCATGTCAATCCTCCTCTCTCATTTATGTTCATATCAATCCTCCTCTCTCATTTATGTTCATGTCAATCCTCCTCTCTCATTTATGTTCATATCAGTCCTCCCCTCTCATTTATGTTCATGTCAATTCTCCTCTCTCATTTATGTTCATGTCAATCCTCCTCTCTAATTTATGTTCACATCAGTCCTCCTCTCTCATTTATGTTCATGTCAATCCTCCTCTCTCATTTATGTTCATGTCAATCCTCCTATCTCATTTATGTTCATGTCAATCCTCCTCTCTTTATTTTCATGTCAATCCTCCTCTATCATGTATGTTCATGTCAATCCTCCTCTCTCATTTATGTTCATATCAGTCCTCCTCTCTCATTTATGTTCATGTCAATCCTCCTCTCTTTATTTTCATGTCAATCCTCCTCTATCATGTATGTTCATATCAATCCTCCTCTCTCATTTATGTTCATGTCAATCCTTCTCCCTCATTTATGTTCATGTCAATCCTCCTCTCTCATTTATGTTCATATCAGTCCTCCTCTCTCATTTATGTTCATCTCAATTCTCCTCTCTCATTTATGTTCATGTCAATCTTCCTCTCTCATTTATGTTCATATCAGTCCTCCTCTCTCATTTATGTTCATGTCAATTATCCTCTCTCGTTTATGTTCATGCCAATCCTCCTCTCTCATTTATGTTCATGTCAATCCTCCTCTCTCATTTATGTTCATGTCAATCCTCCTCTCTCATTTATGTTCATGTCAATCCTCCTCTCTCATTTATGTTCATATCAGTCCTCCTCTCTCATTTATGTTCATCTCAATTCTCCTCTCTCATTTATGTTCATGTCAATCTTCCTCTCTCATTTATGTTCATATCAATCCTCCTCTCTCATTTATGTTCATGTCAATCCTCCTCTCTCATTTATGTTCATGTCAATCCTCCTCTCTCATTTATGTTCATGTCAATCCTCCTCTCTCATTTATGTTCATGTCAGTCCTCCTCTCTCATTTATGTTCATCTCAATTCTCCTCTCTCATTTATGTTCATGTCAATCTTCCTCTTTCATTTATGTTCATGTACTCGGCTCGCGATGATGGTGGAATTCTGCAAGAGGGCGTCTGATTGGTCTGGAACTCTGGGACCCCAATATATAAGGCCCCGCACAGGTAGAACTGGCACTTTTTCCGTAGTCCACCACTGAGTGACTAGGCGCCAATGCCTATTTCTATTGTGTGTTTAGTAGTTAGACCCTGAAGTTTTGCAGTGGAAAAGCCAGAATTCTAGTTTTAGATTTTAGATTTTCCTGGGTTTTTAGTAGACTAGAAGTTTTTGATAAATTAGTTTTTGGTGGACTAGAAGTTTTTGATAAATTAGTTTTAGTGGATCAGTTGTTGGTGAATTAGTGTTTGGTAGATTTGTAGCTTTCACTGGATTAGAAGTTGTTGCTACATTTAGGAATTTGGTTTGTTAGGTTAGTCTCTTTGCTGTTTGATTTTTGCTGTATCCTAATTTCTTTGTTGATGCTACATGTCTGTATATTATTGTGAAGTTTAGAAGTTTAATAAACAAATGATGCTTGTGTTACTCTTACTTTGTTGTTTAGTTGATAGACTCTAGTGTTATAGTCATTGGTGTTAGAACAGCCCTTGGAGTAATTCTTTGTCTGGGATTGGAGAATATTGTTCTAATCCCCTGTCGGCCCACCCTGGGATCTTCTTAAACCTTAATTCTTTTCTATTCTTGTTAACCGAGGACGGTGAGAGGTTCTTTCTCTTTATTCATTTTCTTCTTTGGCCCTACGCAGTCAGGGTTTGCGCTCTTCTCCTCACATCACCGTAGCAGAAGTAAGTGGTCCTTGCTTCCTGTTTATACCTCTGTTTTCAAGTGGCGAGCCTGAACCAGGATAGTGACAGCCTTAGAATTATTCTGGTAGGATTGTTTTGGTACCAAGTGATTGTTTTAGTTGAGGTCTTTAGTTGGTTTCTGTGTCGGTTCATTTTTGGTATAGTTGGTAATAGTCTTCTAGAGATAGCAAAACCCAGGTTAGCTAGTTAGGCTCCATTGCAGAACCACCCGTAGCATAGTATCTTGTCCTCAAGATGGAGACCAGAAGTACTCGTGCGGCAGTGAGAGTTGAAGAAGACGAGTCGCCGCCAGTTTCTACGATGGGAACCGAAGATTCCCGCCCAATGGATGCTCCACCACGCAAGCTCACTGAGGCTTTGATTAGTGGTCTGTAGATAAATATACAGTGGTGCAGGTCCCAAAAGCATCAGGAGGCCCATATGTTATTAGAAGAGTGGGAGAGAATGGACCTGACATTAGAGCAGCAGGACACGAGTTAAAGCGGTGTGAGAAAGATGCGGTAATTGAGGTACCGGAGGCGACGATAAGACTACCCGAATTGCCTGTCGTGGCAGAGGTTGAGGAACCACGGGACAGACCGCCAAGAAGTGACTGGTACATGTTTGAGCCAGGAGACTTGAATGTGAGGCGATCAGAGAGAATCCGTCTTAGAAGAGATAGATGATGTTATTTTTGAATACATTTTGTTTCACATGTTCAGTGTTGAGGCCAGTGGTAAACTGTATAAAGGTTGCTGATTTATTGTTTGTGTAACTTTTATGATTGTTTAATTATTTTTATGTAAAAAGTGAGGGTTGTATTCATTTTGTTATGATTGCTCATGTAGCAGAGGGGCTCTTTCTCCTCACTGATGTTAATTTGGTCACTGAGTATTATCTTGTACTAGTATAAGGATGGCTTATGCTTATATGTTATTAATGTTATTTTGGACTTATTGATGACTGGTGACGTACATGTATACTGTTTCACATTATAAATCTGGATAGAATGAGTAAATTGTTTTATAATGGTACTGTTTAGGGATGTAACCAGCAGTTCAGGTGTTGAGGGCAGTGTCCTCAAGAGTGACAGGGTTTTTTGTTGTTGCTGAGAGATGTGTTCCCTGGCATAGAATTATCAGGGCATAGAAGTGTGAAGATAACTACTTGTTTGGTAAGTGTACCAGGGACGTATGGTCTGGTTGTCGAAACGACAACAGTTAAAGATGGGGAATTCATTGTTTTTGTAATTGTTCGTATAATGTTGTGAACACTAAGGTGGCAGGAGACTGTCTCCCTGTTGATTGCATTATTGTTTTTACTGCTATTAGTTTAGTCATGAATAATGACTGGTATCAATGTAAATGTGCCTTGTATTTGCATGTGACCATTATTCTTGTTGGTACCTGATGTACAGTGTTGGGGTGTTTTACTTGATGGGTGATGTCTGGTGAGGATAGAAATTTTTTTTTTTTTTTTTTTTAAAGCTCCATCAATAGTGGAGGACTATAAAGTAGGGGTCAGAAATTATCCCTCCTTTACCCAAGGCACTAGGGGTGTAATGTTCAGTTGTCTGGGACGACAACAGTTAAAGATGGGGAATAATGTACTCGGCTCGCGATGATGGTGGAATTCTGCAAGAGGGCGTCTGATTGGTCTGGAACTCTGGGACCCCAATATATAAGGCCCCGCACAGGTAGAACTGGCCCTTTTTCCGTAGTCCACCACTGAGTGACTAGGCGCCAATGCCTATTTCTATTGTGTGTTTAGTAGTTAGACCCTGAAGTTTTGCAGTGGAAAAGCCAGAATTCTAGTTTTAGATTTTAGATTTTCCTGGGTTTTTAGTAGACTAGAAGTTTTTGATAAATTAGTTTTTGGTGGACTAGAAGTTTTTGATAAATTAGTTTTAGTGGATCAGTTGTTGGTGAATTAGTGTTTGGTAGATTTGTAGCTTTCACTGGATTAGAAGTTTTTGCTACATTTAGGAATTTGGTTTGTTAGGTTAGTCTCTTTGCTGTTTGATTTTTGCTGTATCCTAATTTCTTTGTTGATGCTACATGTCTGTATATTATTGTGAAGTTTAGAAGTTTAATAAACAAATGATGCTTGTGTTACTCTTACTTTGTTGTTTAGTTGATAGACTCTAGTGTTATAGTCATTGGTGTTAGAACAGCCCTTGGAGTAATTCTTTGTCTGGGATTGGAGAATATTGTTCTAATCCCCTGTCGGCCCACCCTGGGATCTTCTTAAACCTTAATTCTTTTCTATTCTTGTTAACCGAGGACGGTGAGAGGTTCTTTCTCTTTATTCATTTTCTTCTTTGGCCCTACGCAGTCAGGGTTTGCGCTCTTCTCCTCACATCACCGTAGCAGAAGTAAGTGGTCCTTGCTTCCTGTTTATACCTCTGTTTTCAAGTGGCGAGCCTGAACCAGGATAGTGACAGCCTTAGAATTATTCTGGTAGGATTGTTTTGGTACCAAGTGATTGTTTTAGTTGAGGTCTTTAGTTGGTTTCTGTGTCGGTTCATTTTTGGTATAGTTGGTAATAGTCTTCTAGAGATAGCAAAACCCAGGTTAGCTAGTTAGGCTCCATTGCAGAACCACCCGTAGCATAGTATCTTGTCCTCAAGATGGAGACCAGAAGTACTCGTGGGGCAGTGAGAGTTGAAGAAGACGAGTCGCCGCCAGTTTCTACGATGGGAACCGAAGATTCCCGCCCAATGGATGCTCCACCACGCAAGCTCACTGAGGCTTTGATTAGTGGTCTGTAGATAAATATACAGTGGTGCAGGTCCCAAAAGCATCAGGAGGCCCATATGTTATTAGAAGAGTGGGAGAGAATGGACCTGACATTAGAGCAGCAGGACACGAGTTAAAGCGGTGTGAGAAAGATGCGGTAATTGAGGTACCGGAGGCGACGATAAGACTACCCGAATTGCCTGTCGTGGCAGAGGTTGAGGAACCACGGGACAGACCGCCAAGAAGTGACTGGTACATGTTTGAGCCAGGAGACTTGAATGTGAGGCGATCAGAGAGAATCCGTCTTAGAAGAGATAGATGATGTTATTTTTGAATACATTTTGTTTCACATGTTCAGTGTTGAGGCCAGTGGTAAACTGTATAAAGGTTGCTGATTTATTGTTTGTGTAACTTTTATGATTGTTTAATTATTTTTATGTAAAAAGTGAGGGTTGTATTCATTTTGTTATGATTGCTCATGTAGCAGAGGGGCTCTTTCTCCTCACTGATGTTAATTTGGTCACTGAGTATTATCTTGTACTAGTATAAGGATGGCTTATGCTTATATGTTATTAATGTTATTTTGGACTTATTGATGACTGGTGACGTACATGTATACTGTTTCACATTATAAATCTGGATAGAATGAGTAAATTGTTTTATAATGGTACTGTTTAGGGATGTAACCAGCAGTTCAGGTGTTGAGGGCAGTGTCCTCAAGAGTGACAGGGTTTTTTGTTGTTGCTGAGAGATGTGTTCCCTGGCATAGAATTATCAGGGCATAGAAGTGTGAAGATAACTACTTGTTTGGTAAGTGTACCAGGGACGTATGGTCTGGTTGTCGAAACGACAACAGTTAAAGATGGGGAATTCATTGTTTTTGTAATTGTTCGTATAATGTTGTGAACACTAAGGTGGCAGGAGACTGTCTCCCTGTTGATTGCATTATTGTTTTTACTGCTATTAGTTTAGTCATGAATAATGACTGGTATCAATGTAAATGTGCCTTGTATTTGCATGTGACCATTATTCTTGTTGGTACCTGATGTACAGTGTTGGGGTGTTTTACTTGATGGGTGATGTCTGGTGAGGATAGAAATTTTTTTTTTTTTTTTTTTTTTAAAGCTCCATCAATAGTGGAGGACTATAAAGTAGGGGTCAGAAATTATCCCTCCTTTACCCAAGGCACTAGGGGTGTAATGTTCAGTTGTCTGGGACGACAACAGTTAAAGATGGGGAATAATGTACTCGGCTCGCGATGATGGTGGAATTCTGCAAGAGGGCGTCTGATTGGTCTGGAACTCTGGGACCCCAATATATAAGGCCCCGCACAGGTAGAACTGGCCCTTTTTCCGTAGTCCACCACTGAGTGACTAGGCGCCAATGCCTATTTCTATTGTGTGTTTAGTAGTTAGACCCTGAAGTTTTGCAGTGGAAAAGCCAGAATTCTAGTTTTAGATTTTAGATTTTCCTGGGTTTTTAGTAGACTAGAAGTTTTTGATAAATTAGTTTTTGGTGGACTAGAAGTTTTTGATAAATTAGTTTTAGTGGATCAGTTGTTGGTGAATTAGTGTTTGGTAGATTTGTAGCTTTCACTGGATTAGAAGTTGTTGCTACATTTAGGAATTTGGTTTGTTAGGTTAGTCTCTTTGCTGTTTGATTTTTGCTGTATCCTAATTTCTTTGTTGATGCTACATGTCTGTATATTATTGTGAAGTTTAGAAGTTTAATAAACAAATGATGCTTGTGTTACTCTTACTTTGTTGTTTAGTTGATAGACTCTAGTGTTATAGTCATTGGTGTTAGAACAGCCCTTGGAGTAATTCTTTGTCTGGGATTGGAGAATATTGTTCTAATCCCCTGTCGGCCCACCCTGGGATCTTCTTAAACCTTAATTCTTTTCTATTCTTGTTAACCGAGGACGGTGAGAGGTTCTTTCTCTTTATTCATTTTCTTCTTTGGCCCTACGCAGTCAGGGTTTGCGCTCTTCTCCTCACATCACCGTAGCAGAAGTAAGTGGTCCTTGCTTCCTGTTTATACCTTTGTTTTCATTCATATCAGTCCTCCTCTCTCATTTATGTTCATGTCAATTATCCTCTCTCATTTATGTTCATGTCAATCCTCCTCTCTCATTTATGTTCATGTCAATCCTCCTCTCTCATTTATGTTCATGTCAATTATCCTCTCTCATTTATGTTCATGTCAATCCTCCTCTCTCATTTATGTTCATGTCAATCCTCCTCTCTCATTTATGTTCATATCAGTCCTCCTCTCTCATTTATGTTCATCTCAATTCTCCTCTCTCTTTTATGTTCATGTCAATCTTCCTCTCTCATTTATGTTCATATAAGTCCTCCTCTCTTATTTATGTTCATGTCAATTATCCTCTCTCATTTATGTTCATGTCAATCCTCCTCTCTCATTTATGTTCATATCAGTCCTCCTCTCTCATTTATGTTCATGTCAATCCTCCTCTCTCATTTATGTTCATGTCAATCATCCTCTCTCATGTATGTTCATGTCAGTCCTCCTTTCTCGCGTATGTATATGTCAGTCATATCAACCAGTTTTGCACGTTGATCACATGATGTAAGAAGACAGTATTTTCTTTCCCCTCAATCCACGGCATTTAAATTCTGTCCTGCACTTTTTTTTGGGTTATAGACAGATTTAAATGACAGAAATAATGACGACCAAATCCAGAGACAAGAAATCTAATCACATGATAATTTCAACGACAATAAACCTAATCAGAAAACTCAATCTTTTAGTGCCCAAAAATATTCAAATAAAAATTAGAATAATCAAACCTTAAAAGAAACTGGGATTTCTCATTCTGCTAATAGCTCAAGGAAGCTAACAAAGAAAATAAGAAACAAATGACGTTGTGCAAATAACATTGCCATGTCTAATGGAGAGCACAGTTATCCCAGTGGGAGACGCTAATTGAGAATTCTGTTGACTTTCTGCAAACAAATAATTTAATTATAGAAATATGAAGGCGTGATAAACATGAGCCTTCATGAGAAGTGTCATGTTGATATATCGTTGTCTGTCTGTCTGACTGTATGTATGTCTTTCTGCTTGTCCGTTCGTCAGTCCCTACGTCCGTCCTTCCGTCCGTTTTTCACTCTGTATGTCGGTTTTTCTGTCCGCTGGTTTGTCTGTCTATAAACAGTCAGACAGATAGTCTGGTAAGTAGGTGAATAGATGAATAGATATTCAGACAGATATATAGCCAGACATATAATTAGACACATAGACAGATTGACAAGTTGAATGTCTGACGGACAGACAAATTAATCGACAACAGAAAGATAAACTGAAAGAAGAGCAGACAAACGGACGGACGGAAGTAAGGACGAAAGGAAGGAAGAAATGATTACCTTTGGGTTATGTGAAACGCCTGCCTGTTATTCAGTTCTTTAGTGTAAGTGTTGTGGAGACACAGGGTCCGAACGAACGAACGAACGAACAATCTTTATTTTCAAAGGGTTAAGAATTGGGCACGCAAGCCCGTCTGACATTCTGCCCTTCTGCTCTAATTCCTCGCATACATTATTTCATTCAACATCACTTATGAAGCTAATCTTAGACAATAAAAGAACAATAAGCATTAATACGCATGAAAAATATGCAATAATACATGACTCACTGAGGCAATGTTTACCATGGACATGATAACTACCTAAGGAAGGTGTAACGTGCCATACATATGGGAATTTGAATAACGAAGACACAAACCATAGAATGTACGATTTATTGCCTGGCATATTTCGCTGCATCTCGTCAGGTACATACTGCAGATGTCACACAACGTATAGTAAAATAACTAGATACATCCTCCAAGCTGAAATATACACATGTTCGTACAGTAATATCAGTTGTTTACCATGGTAATTTTAAACTGACTATCATGTCTTTCTGTTTGCACAAAATTGGCCTATGTAGATGAATCATTAGGGCTTCTTCAAACTGTAACAAACGAATATTTTATGTATGAAACAACACGCGAAAAGCGATGTCTCTATCAATGACATGACCGGTTTCCAAGACATCTGTCTGTGTGTGACATCTGCAGTATGTAGCTGGTAAGATGCAGAGAAATATGCCAGGCAATAAATCGTACATTCAATGGTTTGTGTCTTCGTTATTCAATTTCACTACGAGAAAACATTGTTTTGACACATGAGAATGGTTATTAACTAGTTGTCGTTTGAGGTAATTTATCATTATTATTTTTAGGGGGGGGGGGCATGTAGTCTGTACTGAGGTAGTGTTCAAACAGGTTGCGACTGTTTGTATAATGATTGGTGGTGTCACCAATCGTAAACAGGGTCGTAAGCCGAGCTACGGAGTTCGTGCATTTTTCGACTTCTCTGGCAGGGGGTTAGCCCATCTGCTTCGGAAGATTAACTGACCCGTGCAACGAAGTTAAGTTCTTGTATTGTTGCCTACTTTTAACCCATTCAGCGGCAACCGATCTGTAAATATATGAAGCTAGCGCCATGTATGCCGCCCTCTCTGGCCGAGGGGTTACAACACTTTCTCCGAAATCCCGTTTATCACACAGAGTCTCGTAGCGGGTGAGAGCTGGAGGCGGTTCTACCCCCGCTGGTGACTTGCGGGATAACTGAGCCGGCCGCTTAGAAAGCAATAGCAAACTACTTACTAAGCGTAATCTTGCCAAGAAATCAATTGACAGCGATGTCCTGTAAAGGATATTCAAATTTATTTAAAAAAAAAAAAAAGCGCCATATATATCCGATACAACTCTTGACGTTTGAAAGAGACCGTAACATTTTTGCAGTAAATCTGAACTGGGGCGTTGTTATTTAAAATGGCCCCAGCAAAATATCTAGCGTTTCTGTAATGGGAGAATTTAAGATCGCATCTGTATGTCTTGTTCTCAAGAGGCTTGTTCAGTGATGTTCTGGCTGGTGCGCATTGAGTGCATGCACGCAGGCAGCCAAATCTCTAGGGCACTCTGAGTGCTCTCATATTGTGCACTTTACAAATTGAAATATAAATATGATTCAAAATGTTTTAATAGTGTGGTCGGCGATGATATAGTGCACGTGGCATTGTTAAGAAATAATATTTTCATTTTCTTTTACCATTATTATTATTCTCGAAACGAAATTAACTTCATTGTTGTAAACTACTGACTATTAACAGTTGATTGTGCGATTCATTTGATACCTAATCAATTATAAATTCACGAGAATGAGAATTTTTCAAATTCATCAGATCAGAGGGAGAGACAATGCCTAACACCTAACATTGTGTATATAGTGTTTGTAATTAGAGTTGGCCGGTCTCCCTGGCCTAGGAGTTAACGTCTTTCTCCGTAATCCCGTATATTCTCATGAATATCGTAACCTGCTCGAGAATCGGTAGCTGTTCCCGCCGCGTTGGTAACTTAGGGGTATGTGAGCCGGTCGCTCAGAAAGCAATGGCAAATTACTGAGCGTAATCTTGTCTAGTAAATCAACAGCAGCTGAACAATGCTAATGTTTACTGCAACGTCCTGTAAGGGATATGCCACACAAAAAACACAAAAAACAATCGAGTTGCAAATATACGGTCATTTCTGATGTTGCAGTTTGAGAATTATTTCCTGGTTATAATCCGGTTACAGACACTGCGTGGGAAGGATGATGTAATTATGTTCTACGTCCAATCTTGACAGATTATGTGATTATCTTCTAAGTAAATTATTTACGGATTAGTTTATTATCTTCTGAGTGAATTCTTCAGATTGTGAACAAGATGTTCAAGATACGCGTGAACGGGGGTATTATTGCGGGACAAACATGCGTGTTAAGCTTGATGGGTGGCAACATAACAATATGAATATAAATCCTTGAGTCTTTATAAATCCCATTAATTAAATTTAGTTGTAAATGATGCTGCCAAGGTAAGATTTGAAGCAGGATAAGATTTTTTCATAAACATTATCGAAGAATTGTGCAACTTTTTCTGCACTCCTTTGCCGGTCGGATATACTAAAGCGTGATAGTAGTGGGCTAACATTTAAATCTGTAAGTGATACAAGGTGTGAGAGTAGATTAACACTGAAATCTGTAAGTGATACAAGGTGGGAGAGTAGATTAACACTGAAATCTGTAAGTGATACAAGGTGGGAGAGTAGATTAACATTAAAATATGTAAGTGATACAAGGTGGGAGAGTAGATTAACACTGAAATCTGTAAGTGATACAAGGTGGGGGAGTAGATTAACACTGAAATATGTAAGTGATACAAGGTGGGAGAGTAGATTAACACTGAAATCTGTAAGTGATACAAGGTGGGAGAGTAGATTAACACTGAAATATGTAAGTGATACAAGGTGGGAGAGTAGATTAACACTGAAATATGTAAGTGATACAAGGTGGGAGAGTAGATTAACACTGAAATATGTAAGTGATACACGGTGGGAGAGCAGATTAACACTGACATATGTAAGTGATACACGGTGTGAGAGTAGATTAACACTGAAATAACTAAGTTATGCACGCTGGGAGAGTAGATTAACACTGACATCTGTAAGTGATTGACGGGAGAGTCGATTAACACAGAAATCTGTAATCGATAAGAGGTGGGGCTGTAAATAAAAGCAGTTCGACCTCTGAGATTATCATTAAGTAACATCATGAACAGTTGTAATGATATAATAGGCGACAATTGTGGAGACATGACAACAAACCACACAGCTCAATGTTTGTTGTATCGGACTGCGTCTTTCAAGTTAATTTGCTCTGTCAATATATAGAGCGACATCCTGTCAACACCTGATGCTGTGAGAAATGTTGCATTAGTAACATAGAGTTGGCAGGAAGATTGTGGTTTAAAGTGCTTTCTTAGTAGTTATTGATACATGTCTGTTCTTTAGTATTGGTGCCATTTGTCCAATGAGTTGGTTTGCTTTATTGCATCTATTTTGCTTTCAATCCAACGTAAATTAATTTCTTAATGTTGTGAGCAGGCTTTTGACAGGCAAATTGCAGTAATATCTGGTGAGATATTTAATAAATATATTAGGGACACAAGCGTCAGCTGCAGAAGTCAATGTAGAGGCAAAATGTCCAATTGTAACACATCGGACCAAAGTTTGTCTTTCTGTTGATTAGTCTGTGTGAACCTGTCACACATAGAAACGAATGGTTCAGAGTATTTGTCTGTGTGAACCTGTCACACATAGAAACGAATGGTCCAGAGTACTAGTCTCTGTGAACCTGTCACACATAGAAACGAATGGTCCAGAGTACTAGTCTCTGTGAACCTGTCACACATAGAAACGAATGGTTCAAAGTATTAGTCTGTGTGAACCTGTCACACATAGAAACGAATGGTTCAGAGTATTAGTCTGTGTGAACCTGTCACACATAGAAACGAATGGTTCAGAGTATTAGTCTGTGTGAACCTGTCACACATAGAAACGAATGGTTCAAAGTATTAGTCTGTGTGAACCTGTCACACATAGAAACGAATGGTTCAGGGTATTAGTCTGTGTGAACCTGTCACACATAGAAACGAATGGTTCAGGGTATTAGTCTGTGTGAACCTGTCACACGTAGAAACGAATGGTTCAGATTACACTTGTATTTGATACACATTGATCCAGCTTTAATTTCAATACATCATCATCATGTGCCATGCCGATAAGCGTGGGCGGTCACGTTTCGCCATCTCACTCGATCACCAGAGTCGTGGCTCAGCTTAGTGTTTCTGTCTCGATCACACCACGTGGCCAAGCCATCGAGGTATTTACTTCTCTGTCCTCCCCTTATTCTCTTCCCTTCGATCTTGCCATTCGTCACCAAGATCTTCAATTTATTTCGTCTCATAACGTGGCCCAAAAATTGTGACTGTCTACGTCTAATTTATCTAATCAGTTTACGGTTTTCATTTGTCTCCTGTAGTACTTTGTCGTTGGTTTTTCTGTCGCTCCGTGACATTCTTTGCATTTTTCTCAGAAACCACTTTTCTACAACCAACAGATGTTTTTCAGCTTGTCTGCTCATTATCTCCGCTTTATATCCATACAAAAGTTCAGGTTCTGTGTAGTACAACAATACTCTTTTTCTTGTTGCAATTGAAATCATTTTATTGTTCAGTATGTTTTTCATCTTGCAAAAGGCTGCCTTCGCCATGGCGATTTTTGTTCTAATCTCTTCAAGGCATCTCCCATCAGATGTTATGATTATTCCGAGATAATTGTACCGATTCATGTGTATTACCATTTACTTGTATATTACATTGTGGTATTTCTTCCTTCCTAGTGACGACCATAATCTGAGTCTTCTTAGAATTAATTCTAATTTCAATACAGGAATCTTTTAAAAGTCTACAGGTACCTCACAATATATTACAATTCCTTTCTGAATCTCCAGAAATGACTGAAGAGAAAAATAAAACATCTTGCTTTGATTTAGATGCTTTCCTTCTCATTAACAAAGGAAGCAAACGATAGTAACGATATACTGATCTTGAGCTCTTCAACGAACTAATGACGTATATTAGCAGCAGAATTGCAGAGACGGCATACCCATAAAGATGCTTAATTTAAATAACAAAGCAGAACTTTATATCACCATTTCCTAATCTGTGTTTTGCTTTGAGAATTCTTCTGGCAATACAAGTTAATGTAGCATCTTGTGAAAGGAGTATTTTGTAACTCCAGCACGTAAAGGCTTATTTAAGAGTATTAATGGCTCAAAATAGGTTTAATAATCTAGGTCCATTGGCTCTAAAAAGAACAAATTGGGTAATTGTGTAAAATTGTGGAATTGTCATATGTAATTGACGAATTGGCAAATATGAAAACATGAAGAACGAAATTTTAACTTAATGGGTCATACATACATCTTGTGAAGTTACGGTATGATATTGTGGTAACGTTTTTGTCTTTTTTAAGATAATTGTGTAATGCAGACATACGGTTTAGTACGCAGTATTATAATGGAATATTTAAACCGCTCCCAGTTATATAGAACAGTAAAATGAATACTTCAGTGTCGTGTGCTCTAATAGGAAACTAACAGTCTATTGTTTACTTGTATTTACTTATACTCGATTCGCGTAGTCACGGGCAGCAATACATTTGAGGCAAGCAGGCGGCTGATTGTCCAGAATGGACACTGGGCCACATAATCCATCGATCAGCACTTCTGTGTGTCTTGTCACGGACACTGGGCCACATAATCCGATCGATCAGCACTTCTGTGTGTCTTGTCACGGACACTGGGCCACATAATCCGATCGATCAGCACTTCTGTGTGTCTTGTCACGGACACTGGGCCACATAATCCGATCGATCAGCACTTCTGTGTGTCTTGTCACGGACACTGGGACACATAATCCGATCGATCAGCACTTCTGTGTGTCTTGTCACGGACACTGGGACACATAATCCGATCGATCAGCACTTCTGTGTGTCTTGTCATGGACACTGGGCCACATAATCCGATCGATCAGCACTTCTGTGTGTCTTGTCACGGACACTGGGACACATAATCCGATCGATCAGCACTTCTGTGTGTCTTGTCATGGACACTGGGACACATAATCCGATCGATCAGCACTTCTGTGTGTCTTGTCACGGACACTGGGACACATAATCCGATCGATCAGCACTTCTGTGTGTCTTGTCACGGACACTGGGACACATAATCCGATCGATCAGCACTTCTGTGTGTCTTGTCACGGACACTGGGCCACATAATCCGATCGATCAGCACTTCTGTGTGTCTTGTCATGGACACTGGGCCACATACTCCGATCGATCAGCACTTCTGTGTGTCTTGTCATGGACACTGGGCCACATAATCCGATCGATCAGCACTTCTGTGTGTCTTGTCATGGACACTGGGCCACATAATCCGATCGATCAGCACTTCTGTGTGTCTTGTCATGGACACTGGGACACATAATCCGATCGATCAGCACTTCTGTGTGTCTTGTCACGGACACTGGGACACATAATCCGATCGATCAGTACTTCTGTGTGTCTTGTCACGGACACTGGGACACATAATCCGATCGATCAGCACTTTTGTGTGTCTTGTCACGGACACTGGGACACATAATCCGATCGATCAGCACTTCTGTGTGTCTTGTCATGGACACTGGGCCACATACTCCGATCGATCAGCACTTCTGTGTGTCTTGTCATGGACACTGGGCCACATAATCCGATCGATCAGCACTTCTGTGTGTCTTGTCACGGACACTGGGCCACATAATCCGATCGATCAGCACTTCTGTGTGTCTTGTCATGGACACTGGGCCACATAATCCGATCGATCAGCACTTCTGTGTGTCTTGTCATGGACACTGGGCCACATAATCCGATCGACCAGCACTTCTGTGTGTCTTGTTATCAATATATCAAATATTCCGTCCATCTGTTTTACAAATGTGTACGTATTGTTGCCAGTAGGTCACATATTCTGTCAATCTGTCTCACACGTATGTGTCTTGTCAATAGGTCAAATGTTCCGCCTATCTCTCTTACTTCTCGTCAATAGTTTACTCAGACTGTTAGCTTGTATCTTTGTCAACTAATTAATTCTTGTAAATGTCTGTCTGTCATCTTGTATTCATCAATTCCACGTGTCCCTCTCCTCAACTGTTCAGACTTGTCTGTCTGCATTACGTCTGTTTAATTGTCTGCTCCTTCACTTTGTGTCTGTTACATGCTACACCTGCAAGAATCTGCTATCTGCTCATCAGTGAACCTTAACTCAATGACGCTAACAACCTCTAATACTGTCTCATGACAGTATTGCCTAGTTGTTCTACTTTTTCCCGCACTTCTATCAGTTGTACTATTTAGGCTGGTTTTTGTTGTTTTTTTCGTTCTCGCCAGGTCAGATCTGTTGTGCTATCTTTCCCCGTGTGCCAATTTCCGCTTCAGGTTGAGAACATTGCATATTCTTTTCAGGACGATGCTTTTAACCTCAGGTTGAATTTCTTGACGATTCTACTTCAGCAGTTTGGCATTGCTTTCTGAAAGAGACGTCAAAGTTTATATCCAACTGCCCTGTGTAGGGAGCGAACCTGGCCATCACCACACCGGAAGTTTAAGAGCTAGAGAGCTCTTATCCTGTCGATCACACCGACCACTGTCACACCACCTTACCCAGGGTTAGAACAAATCTATTAGCGGGCTTGCAAGGTGTCCAGTCTGCCATTCAATCAAGTCTGTCAATGTATTTGTTTAAAGGGGTGTATTGCCGACAGTGTCGACTTTATTGCACCGGGTGGTATCCCATATGAATCGGTCTCTTTCGACCTGTGGAGGGTCGCACAAAGCATAAATTCCGCAGCTTCAGTGACGACCCGCAAGGATCTCCACGAAATTGCATTCATGAACAGAAAGTTTGGAGTTCGGAATCAAGCCGACAACCATCGGAGCGCGAGTCAGACGCCTAAATCATATAGCCACGGAGACCAGTTTAACTGTCTGAGCTTGTGTGTGTGTGCGTTTGTGTGTGTATGTGTGTGTTTGTGTGTGTGTGTGTGTGCGTGCGTGCGTGTGTGCGTGCGTGCGTGTGTGCGTGTGTGTATGTGCGTGCGTGCGTGTGTGTGTGCGTGTGTGTGCGTGCGTGTGTGCGTGTGTTTGTGTGTGTGTGTGTGTGTTTTATTTTAAACAAAAGAAGCAGCGGCTGCAGCAGGACATAACAATATAACAAGAGCTCAATATATCTAATTGGTTTTAACTCATATTTTCTATTAAATCATAGCAAACCCAGCCAAAAGCGTATTTATTCTTCTTTGTGCCTTTGTCTTTGATTTAAGCATGGCACCCGTTTCCTTGGTTATTGATCCTATGATATGCGGCTTATCAGCTTTCTTAGCATTAAGCTGGTTTGTCCTCAACTGCGTGAGCTGGTAATCAGGTTTATGTTGGGGGATTTAAATGTGATCTTTTCTGGTTTACCTCTGGTCTACCTCACCTGTGTTTATTAGTGAGGTCAAATCATAGTTCCTGTACAGAACAGGAGAAGCTAAACATCCTGCTGGCTGATGTCTGCGACAGTTGAGACATGTTCTACTACAGTGTGTTGTTCTATAGTTGTCATGTCTCCCTGGTGATGTCTGTGAGAGTTGTCATGTCTCCCTGGAGATGTCTGTGAGAGTTGACACATGTTATATTAGTTTGTTATTGTATAGTTGACATGTCTCCATGGAAATGTCTGTGAGAGTTGTCATGTCTCCCTGGAGATGTCTGTGAGAGTTGACACATGTTATACTAGTTTGTTATTCTATAGTTGACATGTCTGCCTGGAGATGTCTGTGAGAGTTGTCATGTCTCCCTGGAGATGTCTGTGACAGTTGCCACATGTTATAACAGTTTGTTGTTCTATAGTTGACATATCTCCCTGGAGATGTCTGTGAGAGTTGTCATGTCTCCCTGGAGATGTCTGTGAGAGTTGACACATGTTATACTACAGTTTGTTGTTCTATAGTTGACATATCTCACTGTAGATGTCTGTGAGAGTTGTCATGTCTCCCTGGAGATGTCTGTGAGAGTTGCCATGTCTCCCTGTAGATGTCTGTGAGAGTTGTCATGTCTCCCTGGAGATGTCTGTGAGAGTTTTCATGTCTCTCTGGAGATGTCTGTGAGAGTTGTCATGTCTCCATGGAGAATTTCTGTGAGAGTTGTCATGTCTCCCTGGAGATGTCTGTGAGAGTTGTCATGTCTCCCTGGAGATGTCTGTGAGAGTTGTCATGTCTCCCTGGAGATGTCTGTGAGAGTTGACACATGTTATATTAGTTTGTTATTGTATAGTTGACATGTCTCCATGGAAATGTCTGTGAGAGTTGTCATGTCTCCCTGGAGATGTCTGTGAGAGTTGACACATGTTATACTAGTTTGTTATTCTATAGTTGACATGTCTGCCTGGAGATGTCTGTGAGAGTTGTCATGTCTCCCTGGAGATGTCTGTGAGAGTTGCCACATGTTATAACAGTTTGTTGTTCTATAGTTGACATATCTCCCTGGAGATGTCTGTGAGAGTTGTCATGTCTCCCTGGAGATGTCTGTGAGAGTTGACACATGTTATACTACAGTTTGTTGTTCTATAGTTGACATATCTCACTGTAGATGTCTGTGAGAGTTGTCATGTCTCCCTGGAGATGTCTGTGAGAGTTGCCATGTCTCCCTGTAGATGTCTGTGAGAGTTGTTATGTCTCCCTGGAGATGTCTGTGAGAGTTGTCATGTCTCTCTGGAGATGTCTGTGAGAGTTGTCATGTCTCCATGGAGAATTTCTGTGAGAGTTGTCATGTCTCCCTGGAGATGTCTGTGAGAGTTGTCATGTCTCCCTGGAGATGTCTGTGAGAGTTGTCATGTCTCCCTGGAGATGTCTGTGAGAGTTGTCATGTCTCCCTGGAGATGTCTGTGAGAATTGTCACATGTTCTACTACAGTTTGTTGTTCTACAGTTGACATGTCTCCCAAGAGAAGTGGCTAAGCAGCATGACTGTGGATTCGTTACTGCACTCTGATAGTCGGTTCATGGGTACAATTTTCTTGGAGTCTTCTGGGGGGTTGTCGCTGGAGCTACGTAGTTCGCGCTCTGTGCGACGCTATCTTGTCGTTCGGAGAGAGACTGCGTTATATAGCATAAATACCCTTTGTAATGAAATCGATCCTGTTGCATGTAAACGTTTGTAAACATATTAGTGAGATATGTAATGATGTTTGCACATTTCTCGTGCCTTTATAATTCATATATTGACAAAGGCTTTCCAAAAAAAGATAATATATGTTAACATGATAAAGCTCCTTGCAGATGTAGACATTGATGGAAAAGACCTAAGACTTGTAAAAAACATATATTGGAAACAACAAGCTGCCATAAGGACTGATAATGAAGTAGATCAATTTCAGCCTATTCAGAAAGATATGAGACAGGGATGCGTGATATCTCCAGATCTTGTTGCCCTATATAGTGGAAATATTTTCAGAAATGTAAAAGAAATGAAAGGAATTATCATTGGGGGACATGTCATCAATTACATTAGATATGCGGATGATACAGTACTGATTGCAGATAATGAACAGGATCTGCAACATTTAGTAGATGAGGTTATTGCACACAATGGACGAATAGATTTATCATTAAATTGTAAGAAGACACAGATTATGATTAGTTAGTTAGTTAGTTAGTCGACAGATCATCCTCGTTGCACATCGAACCATTCAGTCCATAAGTGCTCGGATCCCCTCCTCAGCAAATCCCGCAGCGTGTAGCGGCTAACGACGCCAGTTCTGTGTTGGTTTATCAATCTTCTTTGGCTTCCTGCGTAGTGTTCTTGTTTGGCCACCCCTCTTTTAATTTGCTGCTCCTGCAGTCTGGCCATGGTTGTAGATTCACAGTCATCACTTGGTTCTCGCAAAAGTCTCACTTCTCGTAGAGCATTCAGAATGTCAGCCTGGTCCATGGCGCGTCCGCCCTCCACAGTAGCCTCCCCTGCAAGCTTGTCAGCCCGCTCATTTCCTTGTACTCCCGCATGACCTGGCACGAAGATGAAACTAATCTTTGCCAGCCGAGACCGCTTCAGAGGCAGCAGCCATTCTCTTCGGATCGACCCCTCCTCTATCCTCTTGATCATGTTCATTGAGTCGCTAAGGAAACAAGCCCTAGTGAATGTCTGTGTCTCGAGCCATGTTATTGCTTTACTTACTGCCATGACTTCCATGGTCAGGCTACTTGTGGTTTCAGTGAAAGCACCAGAGTCCTCCTTCACAATTCTCCCTCCGGCCCGAGCTGTAAAGGCCCATGAGCTTCTCACATGTCGGACGACCGACCCATCTGTGTAGATGACCGCGTCACTGTCTAGCGAATTCTCGAAAATCAACGCTTGTACTTCAGCCTCAACAGCAGCCGGATTTTCTTGTCTGCATTTTCTATCTAGTTGGATGCAAACTGAAAAGGATGTGCAGAAGTCTGTTGGCACTTGCACCCACTCCTCGCCAGGTTCTAAGTCCTCAAGTGAACACACCTGTTGAAGAATGTCTTCGGCTTGACCCATCCACGACCGTCCTCTTTTTAACCTGCTGCCCTTCACCTTCCTAATTTCACTATGCAGTGGATGTTGTGTGTTTGCGTTAATTCTGAGGTAGGCGCGTGCCCTGCAAACTTGTATTCTCTCTTCAATGGTTGGAAAATCAAGAAGGTAGCGCATCGCCCTGCATGCTGTATCTCTTGTACATCCAAGAATAATGCGCATAGCTTCATTCTGTATCCTTTCCATCCTTTCTATCTGCTTATGGCTGAGAGTCAGGATTGCCATTGCATACTCCAAAACAGACATGACCAGCCCCTCGTACAGAAGACATAGATGGCGCTGCTCACAGTTTGCTGCCGCCATCACCCGCATCGCTGCCAAACCCCGCTTGGCCTTTGTTATCACCTGGTCTATGTGCACATTATAAGCAAGGCTTCGATCAAACCGTATCCCCAGGTAATTCATTGCCTGCGTTCTTTCGACCGTCTCTGAGCACAGCATTACAGTTGGTGTTGGGTTGTTGACAATATGATTATTCAACGAGAACCAAGTCACTGTTGCCTTTGTTGGGTTGACCATTGCCCCAGCTTCATCACACCAAGTACTTATGCGATTGAGTTCGGTTTGTAGTTCCACAGCAACCTCCTCTCTATCCTCACCCTGACGATACACTAAAACATCATCGGCATACGACAATGTCCTGCCAGGTCCAGTGATCTGCTCACTGGTGATTCTCACTGTGTAGGCGTTGAACAGTACCGGAGATAATGGTGATCCATGTGGTAGGCCAGGATATATTGTTGTTGGTTCCGAAGTCCAACTGCCACATCTAAAAACTACTTTCCGTTGGTAGAGGGCTGCAGCGATCCAACTAAGGAGGAATGGACTTACGTTTAGTTCAAGAAGCTGAAACATTAAAAAATCCAGTGGTACTCTGTTGTATGCGTCCTCAAGATCAATCGCTGCAGCAACGGTTTCAGTGCCTGAGTGGAAACCTTCATAGACATCATGGGCAAAGACTGCTGCATTGGTCCAGGTTTCTCTTTTTGGACGGTACCCACCCAGGGTAGGTGGGAAAACACCTTGCCTCTCTAGTTGGCTTGATATTTTCCTGGCAGTTACCTTCTCCAGCAGCTTGCCTATTAGATTATGATTGTCACTAGGAAGAAGGAAATACCATAATGTAATACACAAGTTAATGGGAATATTTCTAAAAAAACGTTAATCGGTACATTTATTTTGGAGCAGTCAACATCTGATGGGAGATGCCTTGAAGAGATTAGAATAAGGATCGTCATGGAAAAGGTAGTCTTTTGAGAGATGGAAAACAAACAGACACCCCCCCCCCCCCCCCCCCAAAAAAAAATAGAAAATGTCATTTGCAACGAAAAAAATAGCGTTCAGGTGCTACATAGAACCTATACTGTTGTATTCATGCGAAGCACGGACAATGAGCAGACAGGCTAAAAAAACATCTAATGGCTTTGAAAATGTGGTTTCTGAGGAAAATACCATGGACAAACGGAACAACCAATGCCAAGTCCTACAATAAACAAATGAAAACAGTAAATTGATTTGAAAAATTAGACTTACTCAAACTATTTTTCGTCATGCTATGAGAGGAAATAAATTTTAGAACTTGGTGACAACTTTTCGAGACGAAAATAACAAGGGGAGGACAGAGAAGTGAATACCTGGATGGCTTGACCAAGTGACATTATCGAGACAAGATCACTGAGCTGATCCACGACTCTGGTGATCGAGTGAAATAGCAATTATGACCGTCCACGCTTACCGGTATGGCACATGATGCATGGATGGATCGTATCTTATAATTTATTTAGACCAATTATCCCATGTGATGGCAGAATGGACTGAGAAATCGAAATCAGATGTCAAAAAGCTAGTGCACTTACATATCAACTATCACCCTTACTCATCTCATCTCATCATGTACCTCTTATACCTTGCGGTGTCGAGGTGAAGTATAAACATCGTGAAAGTGCCCGAGTATGGGCTTCATATATCGATATTCCATGGACTCTGCTATTCCCTCCGTCCAACGTTTACGTTTACTTCCTCTGTTTCCATCGGGTCTGTACATCATTGCTTGTTATGGCACGCTGTTTAATGGCCAAACCATTTGACTTGCTGCTTTCTAATCACCCATACTGAAACACCCAAATATACCCACGTCTGCAAAACGACAGATAATAAACAGCATATTCACACCAACCCTATGCTACCAATCTCAAACCTGGACTTTATCCAAATCACACCTTCGCAAAATCAACACCTGCGAGATGAGATGCCTGAGGAGACCTGCCAACTTAACAATCCGAGACCGAGTAAGAAATGCTGTTATCAGACAGACAGTGGGATCAACACCTTGTGCCACATTTATTGAAAGACAGAAGATCAAGTGGTTTGGCCATGTCGTTAGAATGCAACACCAACAACTACCATCACTGGCCTTACATCAAAGATGATCTGCGACAAGACCAAGAGGAAGTCCAAGAAGAAAATGGATTGAAGACATCAAAGACATTGTACAACCACCCGGAATGACACTACCCAGTGCCGCCCACCGGGCGCTGGAACGCAAATTATTTCTCCCCACGACGCTTGACGGCAGAGGTGGAAGATGATGATGATGATGATGATGATGATGATGATGATGATCACATGTAATTATTTATTTAGACATGTTATCGTATCTAATGAATTATTAGATCTTTTATCCTATCTAATAATTTATTTGCTGACTCCCTGGCGAAGGCGTTATAGACTTTCTCCGTAATCCCGTATGGCCACGTACGGTATCGCAGCTGCGCGAGATTCGGTTGGTTACTTACGGGGGTATGTGAGCCAGTCGCTCAGAAAGCAATGGCAAACTACTGAGCGTAATCTTGCCAAGAAATCAATAGCAGCGGTAAAATGCTGGTGGTGACAGCGATGTCCTGTAAATAGGATTTTCGAGAAAAATTGATTTATATAGACCGTTTATTCTACCTAATGATTTATTTAACTGTCTCTTTCTGAGTACAGATTTATTTAGACCTCTCATCATGTCTACAGATTTATTTAGACCTCTCATCATGTCTACAGATTTATTTAGACCTCTCATCATGTCAATTGATTTATTTAGACCTCTCATCATGTCTAAAGATTTATTTATATCTCTCATCCTGTCAATTGATTTATTTAGACCTCTCACCTGTGTGTATTATATGCAAAGTGACCTAACATGCCCCTTTTGATTACATGTGTACCATTGTTTAATCATGAGAGTGTACAGCTCTGGATCTTGGCTTCTCTTTTCCAATCAATTAAATACTGAAAATTCTTTATCTCGTGTCATAATAATTATTATAATCGTTGGACTGATCCTACTCTCTACTTCATTCACCCACTTCTATGAGTGCTAATCAATATCTGGATATTTGTTTCTCATGCTAGTGCAATGACATTAAGGGTTACTCAATGATATATTTTGCTATGGGTAGTTCTCTCAGATTGAGTTATTTCTTGCTGTGGGTTTCCTGTCATGGGCTGCTCATCAATGTCTGGTTCTTTCCTGCATACGTAATTCTGGCTGTGGGTTTCTTGTCATCGGCTGCTCATCAATGTCTAGTATTCTCTCCTAGACACGTAATTCTGGCTGTGGGTTTCTTGTCATCGGCTGCTCATCAATGTCTAGTATTCTCTCCTGGACACGTAATTCTGGCTGTGGGTTTCTTGTCATCAGCTGCTCATCAATGTCTAGTATTCTCTCCTGGACAGGTAATTCTGGCTGTGGGTTTCTTGTCCTAGGCTGCTCATCAATGTCTAGTTCTCTCCTGGACACGTAATTCTGGCTGTGGGTTTCTTGTCCTAGGCTGCTCATCAATGTCTAGTTCTCTCCTGGACACGTAATTCTGGCTGTGGGTTTCTTGTCATCGGCTGCTCATCAGTGTCTAGTATTCTCTCCTGGACACGTAATTTCTGGCGTGGGTTTCTTGTCCTCGGCTGCTCATCAATGTCTAGTTCTCTCCTGGACACGTAATTATGGCTGTGGGTTTCTTGTCATCGGCTGCTCATCAATGTCTAGTATTCTCTCCTGGACACGTATTTCTGGCTGTGGGTTTCTTGTCCTGGGCTGCTCATCAATGTCTAGTATTCTCTCCTGGACACGTAATTCTGGCTGTGGGTTTCTTGTCCTGGGCTGCTCATCAATGTCTAGTATTCTCTCCTGGACACGTAATTCTGGCTGTGGGTTTCTTGTCTTCGGCTGCTCATCAATGTCTAGTATTCTCTCCTGGACACGTAATTCTGGCTGTGGGTTTCTTGTCCTAGGCTGCTCATCAATGTCTAGTATTCTCTCCTGGACACGTAATTCTGGCTGTGGGTTTCTTGTCATCGGCTGCTCATCAATGTCTAGTATTCTCTCCTGGACACGTAATTCTGGCTGTGGGTTTCTTGTCCTCGGCTGCTCATCAATGTCTAGTATTCTCTCCTGGACACGTAATTCTGGCTGTGGGTTTCTTGTCATCGGCTGCTCATCAATGTCTAGTATTCTCTCCTGGACACGTAATTCTGGCTGTGGGTTTCTTGTCCTCGGCTGCTCATCAGTGTCTAGTATTCTCTCCTAGACAGGTAATTCTGGCTGTGGGTTTCTTGTCATCGGCTGCTCATCAATGTCTAGTTCTCTCCTGGACACCTAATTCTGGCTGTCGGTTTCCCGTCGTGGGCCGCCTATCTATGTCTAGTTCTCTCCCATACACCTAATCCTGGCTCTGGATTTCCTTTCCTAGGCTGCTCATCTATGTCTTCTTTACTTAAAGGACCCTTAAACACTTCAAAAGCGCATTGGGTATGCGGTATTAACATCCATATTTCTATCGGTCTCCCTGGCCTAGTGTTTAGCGTCTTTCTCCATAATCTCATATAGTCTCGTAAGTGGCGTGATGTGAGCGAGAATTGTTAGCGGTTCTCGCCACGTCGGTAACTTAGGGGTATGTGAGCCGGCCGCTCAGAAAGCAATGGCAAACTACTGAGCGTAATCTTGCCTATTACATCATCAGCAGCTGAAAAATGCTGGTGTTGACTGCAACGTCCTGTAAGGGTATACAAAAAAAAAATAACCATTCACTGACTCTTTACAATGTGTTCAGTATCACACCGGCCATGTTTACTTCCCGCGCCATTTCCTCGTACCTGTTATAGCCTGCGCCGACCTGGCAACCCAGAACAATTTTAAAACTCTACTCTTTTGTGGATTCGACCATATGACCATCGGTTCCGCAGGCGAGCCTAGCCACGATGTTACCGTGTCTTCTCGCGTGATTCTACTGCTAATGTTGTTTGGCGTAACACTACATTCGTTATTGTTTGTATTTCTGTTCATATTGGCTGTTTTACCGCGTTTCTGTCGCTCAAGATCAATCAGCGCGAGCGCTTTCTCATATTTTTATTTGATCTTGTTCTATCATGGTAAACAGCTGTGGTCACGTATGTCGCATATAATGCGATGTGCTGTTTGTTTTCAATTAACTGGCTGGTTCTAGTGGCGAATACTGAGGAATAGAATGTTCATAGTTATTCTTGACATTGGCTGTAAACTCATGCTGACACTCGAAGTTGATTTATTGAGGGTAAGCTTGTACGTTTTCTGTAAATACGGTCTGGTTTACTTGATGTTGTCGTGTGTATGTACTATCTCACATGGCACTCGTTTCTCGGAATGAATCAGCCGTGCTCGTAAAGGAATCCTTTATTATATTTTATTGCTGCTGTCCCGACTAATGATTTGTTTAGACATCGTGTCATCCCGTTTCAGTCTCAAACACTCTTCTATCTAGTACAGTGGTTCTCAGCCGTTTTTGGTCCTTCACCATATGTTGAGAGTGTCATTCCTCCTCTTTCGTATTTCCTCCCTATAAATTCCCCCCTCCCCCACCCTGCCCCTACATAAAATAAATAAATGTTTTGCATATCCTTTACAGGACATCGCTGTCAACATCAGCATCTTTCAGCTGTATGTTGATTTCTTGGCAAGATTACGCTCAGTAGTTTGCCATTGCTTTCTGAGCGGCCGGCTCATTATTCCACAAGTGCCCCTACATAGTATAACTAAATATGGAAGCTAACTTTAATAACACATACTAGAACAAGTTTAGACGTCTACATAAAACGTGATTTGTGGGTCTACTTGCGTTAAAAGACGAATATCAGAAGGGCGAGGAGTACAGAACCGTAAAGTATGGAGGGAAAAACAATATCAAGTAATCGGTTCTTGTATTAACTCGATCTTGAAATAATTTTCATTCCTCCGTTGGAAACCCTAAAATTCCCCCCCCCCCCTTTTAAACCCTAAAATTCCCCCCTAGTGAGGAATTCCCCACCGGTTGAGAACCACTGATATAGTAGATGTTTATTTTCTGTTACGAGGTTAGCATGGCCGAAAGGATAAGAACGCTCGTTTGTAAGCGCTGTGCTGATGCCGAAGTAACGGGTTCAACCCCTACACCGGTCAGTTGGACTAACATGTTGAATTCTTGACCTTGACTTGGGGACGTAAATTACAAGTACCCATGTAGACTGAGTGGGTTCCACTGATGTCGAGGGACATTGGTAACAGGGAAAGCGAATCCTCACACACGCAAACATAGGTCCAGTGAACTAGAAGTTGCAGCACATGGATGGACTACACTTGAGTCCTAAGTGAGCGAACACACACAGACACACACAGACACACACACACACCGGCACACACACACACACACACACACACTCACACACACTCACACACACACACACACACACACACTCACACACACACACACACACACGCACACACGCACACCGGCACACACACACACGCACACCGGCACACACACACACACACACTGTTAAACAATTGACATTTCTATGTCGTGTTACATGTGAAGAAAATACTAGCGGCCAACGTACTGAGAGATGAGGCTGGGGCATATCAAGGAAGACATTCATCAAATAATCGTGCACATATCTACCAATGCCGTGGACAGGTTTAGGGCGCAGATGTTAGATTGTATCTTTGGTGGTAATTATTTACAGTTACATAGTCATCTTTTGTATCCTGGATGGCAAGCAGGTGTTGTAGGAAATGAAAGATTGCATAGTACATTAGTTGGTACTGCTACTACACAATCAAGCTTTGCAACGTAATTATCAGAAAGATTTAAGACTACCCATGGACGGAAATACGTTATGACGATGATGATGATGATGATGATGATGACGATGATGATGATGATGACGATGATCATGCTGGCGATATAGTGATGTCTTCAAAGATAGAACATTACAGTTCCACCCAGAGACACTTGGGAAGTATACATTAAAATAGACATACTACTAGAGTAACCAGAGTCGCTAATGCTTTTCATTGCGACATTACAAGTAAGACAGATTGTGCAAATGGAGAATCTGTCTGTGGGTTGTTGAGCAGGTTGCACTCACATTCCCATGGGTTCAACCTGTCAGCTGTGTTGAGTGTTGCTGAGCATGTGATCGAGTCGAAACTAATTCACAACATGGCTTTGTCACACCTAGTTGTACACGAAACAGTTCTATGAACGTGCTCATTAAAGCTTCGTGCCGAGCGTTCTCGTTTTGTTTTCTCTTTTTTGTATTTTGTTTTATTTTTTTTATCTGCAGATTATCATCATTGCACTCCGGGCATATCCGCAGGTGCTTCGACTTCGTATGTAACAGATCTATCAGTAATTTATTGTGCCAGTTCAGTGTAGATTGATGAGGCTTCTTTCCCACCTAGAAACTTCCATTCCCTAGGCGCTCTTATCTTTAGTCTGAACTCTTGCATTCTTACTACACATATTTTTCCTTGCAGATGAACATTTCTCACTTCATACCAACTATTTATGGCTGATTCTAATGTCATTATGAACGATTGATTTACTTTCTGGTGTATTAGCAGAACCAACTAGTCTATACACGCTTTCACTGCTCACAACACCTGCTTGCCGTGATGAATAAGGGGAATGTGGAAGCATAAATAATTACCTCCAGGGATAAAATCTAATGTCTGAACCCTAAACCTGCCCCAGACTCCTGCAATATGTACACGGATCATTTAATATACACACGTGGGTTTTTATTTCTATTTAAAGATCGGTCTTTATTAGAATATACACACACAACACTCAGCGCTGGATAGTTGGAGTAGCATGTGTCTATGAGAGGGATTACAGGATAGTTGGAGTAGCATGTGTCTATGAGAGGGATTACAGGATAGTTGGAGTAGCATGTGTCTATGAGAGAGATTACAGGATAGTTGGAGTAGCATGTGTCTATGAGAGAGATTACAGGATAGTTGGAGTAGCATGTGTATATGAGAGGGATTACAGGATAGTTGGAGTAGCATGTGTCTATGAGAGGGGGTATATGATAGTTGGAGTAGCATGTGTCTATGAGAGGGGTTATATGATAGTTGGAGTAGCATGTGTCTATGAGAGAGATTACAGGATAGTTGGAGTAGCATGTGTCTATGAGAGAGATTACAGGATAGTTGGAGTAGCATGTGTCTATGAGAGGGGTTATATGATAGTTGGAGTAGCATGTGTCTATGAGAGGGATTACAGGATAGTTGGAGTAGCATGTGTATATGAGAGGGATTACAGGATAGTTGGAGTAGCATGTGTATATGAGAGAGATTACAGGATAGTTGGAGTAGCATGTGTATATGAGAGAGATTACAGGATAGTTGGAGTAGCATGTGTATATGAGAGAGATTACAGGATAGTTGGAGTAGCATGTGTACTATGAGAGAGATTACAGGATAGTTTGGAGTAGCATGTGTATATGAGAGAGGATTACAGGATAGTTGGAGTAGCATGTGTCTATGAGAGAGATTACAGGATAGTTGTAGTAGCATGTGTATATGAGAGGGATTACAGGATAGTTGGAGTAGCATGTGTATATGAGAGAGATTACAGGATAGTTGGAGTAGCATGTGTATATGAGAGAGATTACAGGATAGTTGGAGTAGCATGTGTATATGAGAGAGATTACAGGATAGTTGGAGTAGCATGTGTATATGAGAGGGATTACAGGATAGTTGGAGTAGAATGTGTATATGAGAGGGATTACAGGATAGTTGGAGTAGCATGTGTCTATGAGAGGATTACAGGATAGTTGGAGTAGCATGTGTATATGAGAGAGATTACAGGATAGTTGGAGTAGCATGTGTATATGAGAGGGATTACAGGATAGTTGGAGTAGCATGTGTCTATGAGAGAGATTACAGGATAGTTGGAGTAGCATGTGTATATGAGAGGGATTACAGGATAGTTGGAGTAGCATGTGTCTATGAGAGAGGATTACAGGATATGTTGGAGTAGCATGTGTATATGAGAGAGATTACAGGATAGTTGGAGTAGCATGTGTATATGAGAGGGATTACAGGATAGTTGGAGTAGCATGTGTCTATGAGAGAGATTACAGGATAGTTGGAGTAGCATGTGTATATGAGAGAGATTACAGGATAGTTGGAGTAGCATGTGTATATGAGAGAGATTACAGGATAGTTGGAGTAGCATGTGTATATGAGAGAGATTACAGGATAGTTGGAGTAGCATGTGTCTATGAGAGGGATTACAGGATAGTTGGAGTAGCATGTGTATATGAGAGGAGATTACAGGATAGTTGGAAGTAGCATGTGTATATGAGAGGGATTACAGGATAGTTGGAGTAGCATGTGTCTATGAGAGGGGTTACAGGATAGTTGGAGTAGCATGTGTCTATGAGAGGGATTACAGGATAGTTGGAGTAGCATGTGTCTATGAGAGAGGATTACAGGATAGTTGGAGTAGCATGTGTCTATGAGAGGGATTACAGGATAGTTGGAAGTAGCATGTGTATATGAGAGGGATTACAGGATAGTTGGAGTAGCATGTGTCTATGAGAGGGATTACAGGATAGTTGGAGTAGCATGTGTCTATGAGAGGGGTTATATGATAGTTGGAGTAGCATGTGTCTATGAGAGGGATTACAGGATAGTTGGAGTAGCATGTGTCTATGAGAGGGATTGTAGGATAGTTGTAGTAGCATGTGTCAATGAGAGAATTTACAGAGTTGGAGTAGCATGTGTATATGAGAGAGATTACAGGATAGTTGGAGTAGCATGTGTCTATGAGAGAGATTACAGGATAGTTGGAGTAGCATGTGTCTATGAGAGAGATTACAGGATAGTTGTAGTAGCATGTGTCTATGAGAGAGATTACAGGATAGTTGGAGTAGCATGTGTTTATGAGAGGGATTACAGGATAGTTGGAGTAGCATGTGTCAATGAGAGAGATTACAGGATAGTTGGAGTAGCATGTGTCTATGAGAGAGATTACAGGATAGTTGGAGTAGCATGTGTCTATGAAAGGGGTTATATGATAGTTGTAGTAGCATGTGTCTATGAGAGAGATTACAGGATAGTTGGAGTAGCATGTGTCTATGAGAGAGATTACAGGATAGTTGGAGTAGCATGTGTCTATGAGAGAGATTACAGGATAGTTGGAGTAGCATGTGTCTATGAGAGGGGTTATATGATAGTTGTAGTAGTATGTGTCTATGAGAGAGATTACAGGATAGTTGGAGTGCCATGTGTCTATGAGAGAGATTACAGGATAGTTGGAGTAGCATGTGTCTATGAGAGGGATTACAGGATAGTTGGAGTAGCATGTGTATATGAGAGGGATTACAGGATAGTTGGAGTAGCATGTGTATATGAGAGAGATTACAGGATAGTTGGAGTAGCATGTGTATATGAGAGAGATTACAGGATAGTTGGAGTAGCATGTGTATATGAGAGAGATTACAGGATAGTTGGAGTAGCATGTGTATATGAGAGGGATTACAGGATAGTTGTAGTAGCATGTGTATATGAGAGAGATTACAGGATAGTTGTAGTAGCATGTGTATATGAGAGAGATTACAGGATAGTTGGAGTAGCATGTGTATATGAGAGAGATTACAGGATAGTTGGAGTAGCATGTGTATATGAGAGAGATTACAGGATAGTTGGAGTAGCATGTGTCTATGAGAGGGATTACAGGATAGTTGTAGTAGCATGTGTATATGAGAGAGATTACAGGATAGTTGGAGTAGCATGTGTCTATGAGAGAGATTACAGGATAGTTGGAGTAGCATGTGTCTATGAGAGGGGTTATATGATAGTTGGAGTGCCATGTGTCAATGAGAGGGATTACAAGATAGTTGGAGTAGCATGTGTCTATGAGAGAGATTACAGGATAGTTGGAGTAGCATGTGTCTATGAGAAGGGTTATATGATAGTTGTAGTATCATTTGTCTATGAGAGAGATTACAGGATAGTTGGAGTAGCATGTGTCTATGAGAGGGATTACAGGATAGTTGGAGTAGCATGTGTCTATGAGAGGGGTTATATGATAGTTGGAGTAGTATGTGTCAATGAGAGGGGTTATATGATAGTTGGAGTAGCATGTGTCTATGAGAGGGGTTATATGATAGTTGGAGTAGCATGTGTCTATGAGAGGGGTTATATGATAGTTGGAGTAGCATGTGTCTATGAGAGGGGTTATATGATAGTTGGAGTGCCATGTGTCTATGAGAGAGATTACAGGATAGTAGGAGTAGCATGTGTCTATGAGAGGGTTACTATGATAGTTGGAGTAGCATGTGTCTATGAGAGGGATTATAGGATAGTTGGAGTAGCATGTGTCTATGAGAGGGGTTACAGGATAGTTGGAGTGCCATGTGTCTATGAGAGAGATTACAAGATAGTTGGAGTAGCATGTGTCTATGAGAGGCGTTATTTGATAGCTGGAGTAGCATGTGTCTATGAGAGGGGTTATATGATAGTTAGAGTAGCATGTGTCTATGAGAGGGAGTTACATGATAGTTGGAGTAGCATGTGTCTATGAGAGGGGTTATATGATAGTTGTAGTAGCATGTGTCTATGAGAGAGATTACAGGATAGTTGGAGTAGCATGTGTCTATGAGAGGGATTACAGGATAGTTGGAGTAGCATGTGTCTATGAGAGGGGTTATATGATAGTTGGAGTAGTATGTGTCTATGAGAGGGATTATATGATAGTGGAGTAGCATGTGTCTATGAGAGGGTTATATGATAGTTGTAGTAGCATGTGTCTATGAGAGGGGTTATATGATAGTTGTAGTAGCATGTGTCTATGAGAGGGGTTATATGATAGTTGTAGTAGCATGTGTCTATGAGAGGGATTACAGGATAGTTGGAGTAGCATGTGTCTATGAGAGGGGTTATATGATAGTTGGAGTAGCATGTGTCTATGAGAGGGGTTATATGATAGTTGGAGTAGCATGTGTCTATGAGAGGGGTTATATGATAGTTGGAGTAGCATGTGTCTATGAGAGGGGTTATATGATAGTTGGAGTAGCATGTGTCTATGAGAGGGGTTATATGATAGTTGTAGTAGCATGTGTCTATGAGAGGGGTTATATGATAGTTGTAGTAGCATCTGTCTATGAGAGGGGTTATATGATAGTTGTATTAGCATGTGTCTATGAGAGGGATTACAGGATAGTTGGAGTAGCATGTGTCTATTAGAGGGGTTATATGATAGTTGGAATAGCATGTGTCTATGAGAGGGGTTATATGATAGTTGTAGTAGCATGTGTCTATGAGAGGGGTTATATGATAGTTGTAGTAGCATGTGTCTATGAGAGGGGTTATATGATAGTTGTAGTAGCATGTGTCTATGAGAGGGATTACAGGATAGTTGGAGTAGCATGTGTCTATGAGAGGGGTTATATGATAGTTGGAGTAGCATGTGTCTATGAGAGGGGTTATATGATAGTTGGAGTAGCATGTGTCTATAAGAGGGGTTATATGATAGTTGTAGTAGCATGTGTCTATGAGAGAGATTACAGGATAGTTGGAGTAGCATGTGTCTATGAGAGGGATTACAGGATAGTTGGAGTAGCATGTGTCTATGAGAGAGGTTATACGATAGTTGGAGTAGTATGTGTCTATGAGAGGGATTACAGGATAGTTGGAGTAGCATGTGTCTATGAGAGGGGTTATATGATAGTTGGAGTAGTATGTGTCAATGAGAGGGGTTATATGATAGTTGGAGTAGCATGTGTCTATGAGAGGGGTTATATGATAGTTGGAGTAGCATGTGTCTATGAGAGGGGTTATATGATAGTTGGAGTAGCATGTGTCTATGAGAGGGGTAATATGATAGTTGGAGTGCCATGTGTCTATGAGAGAGATTACAGGATAGTTGGAGTAGCATGTGTCTATGAGAGGGGTTATATGATAGTTGGAGTAGCATGTGTCTATGAGAGGGGTTATATGATAGTTGGAGTAGCATGTGTCTATGAGAGGGGTTACAGGATAGTTGGAGTGCCATGTGTCTATGAGAGAGATTACAGGATAGTTGGAGTAGCATGTGTCTATGAGAGAGATTACAGGATAGGTGGAGTAGCATGTGTCTATGAGAGAGATTACAGGATAGTTGGAGTAGCATGTGTCTATGAGAGAGATTACAGGATAGTTGGAGTAGCATGTGTCTATGAGAGAGATTACAGGATAGTTGGAGTAGCATGTGTCTATGAGAGGGATTGTAGGATAGTAGGAATAGCATGTGTCTATGAGAGCGATTGTAGGATAGTTGGAGTAGCATGTGTCTATGAGAGGGATTGTAGGATAGTTGGAATAGCATGTGTCTATGAGAGCGAGTGTAGGATAGTTGGAGTAGCATGTGTCTATAAGAGGGATTACAGGATAGTTGGAGTAGCATGTGTATATGAGAGAGATTACAGGATAGTTGGAGTAGCATGTGTATATGAGAGGGATTACAGGATAGTTGGAGTAGCATGTGTATATGAGAGGGATTACAGGATAGTTGGAGTAGCATGTGTCTATGAGAGGGATTACAGGATAGTTGGAGTAGCATGTGTCTATGAGAGGGATTACAGGATAGTTGGAGTAGCATGTGTCTATGAGAGGGGGTACAGGATAGTTGGAGTAGCATGTGTATAAGAGAGTGATTGTAGGATAGTTGGAATAGCATGTGTCTATGAGAGCGATTGTAGGATAGTTGGAGTAGCATGTGTCTATGAGAGGGATTGTAGGATAGTTGGAATAGCATGTGTCTATGAGAGCGATTGTAGGATAGTTGGAGTAGCATGTGTCTATGAGAGGGATTACAGGATAGTTGGAGTAGCATGTGTATATGAGAGGGATTACAGGATAGTTGGAGTAGCATGTGTATATGAGAGAGATTACAGGATAGTTGGAGTAGCATGTGTCTATGAGAGAGATTACAGGATAGTTGGAGTAGCATGTGTCTATGAGAGGGATTACAGGATAGTTGGAGTAGCATGTGTCTATGAGAGGGATTACAGGATAGTTGGAGTAGCATGTGTCTATGAGAGGGATTACAGGATAGTTGGAGTAGCATGTGTCTATGAGAGAGATTACAGGATAGTTGGAGTAGCATGTGTATATGAGAGGGATTACAGGATAGTTGGAGTAGCATGTGTATATGAGAGAGATTACAGGATAGTTGGAGTAGCATGTGTCTATGAGAGGGATTACAGGATAGTTGGAGTAGCATGTGTCTATGAGAGGGATTACAGGATAGTTGGAGTAGCATGTGTCTTTGAGAGGGGTTATATGATAGTTGGAGTAGTATGTGTCTATGAGAGGGGTTATATGATAGTTGGAGTAGCATGTGTCTATGAGAGGGGTTATATGATAGTTGGAGTAGTATGTGTCTATGAGAGGGGGTATATGATAGTTGGAGTAGCATGTGTCTATGAGAGGGATTACAGGATAATTGTAGTAGCATGTGTCTATGAGAGGGGTTATATGATAGTTGGAGTAGTATGTGTCTATGAGAGGGGTTATATGATAGTTGGAGTAGCATGTGTCTATTAGAGGGGTTATATGATAGTTGGAGTAGCATGTGTCTATGAGAGGGGTTATATGATAGTTGGAGTAGCATGTGTCTATGAGAGGGGATTAAGGATAGTTGGAGTAGCATGTGTCTATGAGAGGGATTAAGGATAGTTGTAGTAGCATGTGTCTATGAGAGGGATTACAGGATAGTTGGAGTAGCATGTGTCTATGAGAGGGATTATAGGATAGTTGGAGTAGCATGTGTCTATGAGAGGATTACAGGATAGTTGGAGTAGCATGTGTCTATGAGAGGGGTTATATGATAGTTGGAGTAGCATGTGTCTATGAGAGGGGTTAATGATAGTTGGAGTAGCATGTGTCTATGAGAGGGGTTATAGATAGTTGGAGTAGCATGTGTCTATGAGAGGGTTATAGATAGTTGGAGTAGCATGTGTCTATGAGAGGGATTACAGGATAGTTGGAGTAGCATGTGTCTATGAGAGGGGTTAATGATAGTTGGATAGCATGTGTCTATGAGAGGGATTACAGATAGTTGGAGTAGCATGTGTCTATGAGAGGGATTACAGATAGTTGGAGTAGCATGTGTCTATGAGAGGGGTTATATGATAGTTGGAGTAGCATGTGTCTATGAGAGGGATTACAGGATAGTTGGAGTAGCATGTGTCTATGAGAGGGATTACAGGATAGTTGGAGTAGCATGTGTCTATGAGAGGGGTTATATGATAGTTGGAGTAGCATGTGTCTATGAGAGGGTTACAGGATAGTTGAGTAGCATGTGTCTATGAGAGGATTACAGGATAGTTGGAGTAGCATGTGTCTTGAGAGGGATTACAGGATAGTTGGAGTAGCATGTGTCTATGAGAGAGGTTAAGATATTTGTGAGTAGATGTGTCTATGAGAGGGATTACAGGATAGTTGGAGAGCATGGTCATGAGAGGGGTTATATGATAGTTGGAGTAGCATGTGTATGAGAGGGGTTATAGGATAGTTGGAGTAGCATGTGTCTATGAGAGGGATTACATGATAGTTGGAGTAGCATGTGTCTATGAGAGAGATTATAGGATAGTTGGAGTAGCATGTGTCTATGAGAGGGATTACAGGATAGTTGGAGTAGCATGTGTCTAGGGAGAGGATTACAGGATAGTTGGAGTAGCATGTGTCTATGAGAGGGATTATAGATAGTTGGAGTAGCATGTGTCTATGAGAGGGTTTATGATAGTTGGAGTAGCATGTGTCTATGAGAGGGTTAAGGATAGTTGGAGTGCATGTGTCTATGAGAGAGATTACGGATAGTTGGAGTAGCATGTGTCTATGAGAGAGATTACAGGATAGTTGAGTAGCATGTGTCTATGAGAGAGATTACAGGATAGTTGGAGTAGCATGTTTATGAGAGGATTACAGGATAGTTGGAGTAGCATGTGTATAGAGAGAAGGATAGTTGGAGTAGCATGTGTCATGAGAGGGTTGGATAGTTGGATAGCATGTGTTATGAGAGGATGTAGGATAGTTGGAGTGGTCTATAGAGAGTTACAGGATAGTTGGATAGCATGTGTCTATGAGAGGATTACAGGATAGTTGGAGTAGCATGTGTATAGAGGGATTACAGGATAGTTGAGTAGCATGTGTCTATGAGAGAGATTACAGGATAGTTGGAGTAGCATGTGTATGAGAGGGATTACAGGATAGTTGGAGTAGCATGTGTTATGAGAGGATTACAGGATAGTTGGAGTAGCATGTGTCTATGAGAGGGATTACAGGATAGTTGGAGTAGCATGTGTCTATGAGAGGGGTTATATGATAGTTGGAGTAGTATGTGTCTATGAGAGGGTTATATGATAGTTGGAATAGCATGTGTCTATGAGAGGGGTTATATGATAGTTGTAGTAGCATGTGTCTATGAGAGGGGTTATATGATAGTTGTAGTAGCATGTGTCTATGAGAGGGATTACAGGATAGTTGGAGTAGCATGTGTCTATGAGAGGGATTACAGGATAGTTGGAGTAGCATGTGTCTATGAGAGGGGTTATATGATAGTTGGAGTAGCATGTGTCTATGAGAGGGGTTATATGATAGTTGGAGTAGCATGTGTCTATGAGAGGGGTTATATGATAGTTGGTAGTAGCATGTGTCTATGAGAGGGGTTATATGATAGTTGTAGTAGCATGTGTCTATGAGAGGGGTTTATATGATAGTTGTAGTAGCATGTGTCTATGAGAGGGGTGATATGGATAGTTGGAGTAGCATGTGTCTATGAGAGGGGTATCCAGGATAGTTGGAGTAGTCATGTGTCTATGAGAGGGGTTATATGATAGTTGGCAGTGAGCATGTGTCTAGAGAGGGGTTATATGATAGTTGTAGTAGCATGTGTCTATGAGAGGGGTTATATGATAGTGGGAGTAGCATGTGTCTATGAGAGGGGGTCATATGATAGTTGTAGTGCATGTGTCTATGAGAGGGATTACAGGATAGTTGTGAGTAGCTATGTGTCTATGAGAGGGGTTATATGATAGTTGGAGTAGCATGTGTCTATGAGAGGGTTATATGATAGTTGGAGTAGCATTGTGTCTATGAGAGGGTTACTAGGATAGTTGTAGTAGCCATGTGTCTATGAGAGAGATTACCAGGATAGTTGGAGTAGCATGTGTCTATGAGAGAGCTTACAGGATAGTTGGAAGTAGCATGTGTCTATGAGAGAGGTTATACGATAGTTGAGTAGCTATGTGTCTATGAGAGAGGATACAGGATAGTTGGAGTAGCATGGTGTCTATGAGAGAGATTACGAGGATAGTTGGAGTAGCATGTGTCTATGAGAGGGTTACAGGATAGTTGGAGTAGCATGTGTCTATGAGGGGATTGGATAGTTGGAGAGCATGTGTCTATGAGAGGGTTTAAAGATAGTTGGAGTAGCATGTGTTAGAGAGATAGGTTTGGGGGATAGTTGGAGAGGGTTAAATTGGAGAGCAGTTTTAGGATAGTGTGTAGCATGTTTGAGAGGTTATAGGATGTGGTTTGATGAGGTGTCTATGAGAGGGATATAGGATAGTTGGAGTAGCATGTGTCTATGAGAGGGATTACAGGATAGTTGGAGTAGCATGTGTCAGAGAGGATTTATAGTTGGGTAGCATGTGTCTATGAGAGGGATTACAGGATAGTTGGAGTAGCATGTGTCTATGAGAGGGATCAGGATTTGAGTAGCATGTGTTATGAGAGGGGTTAAGGTTAGTGGAGTAGCATGTGTCTTGAGAGGGATTACAGGATAGTTGGATAGCATGTGTCTATGAGAGGATTAAGGATAGTTGGAGTAGAGTGTATGAGAGAGATTAAGGATAGTTGGAGTAGCATGTGTCTATGAGAGAGTTTGGTTGTAGCTGTGTTATGAGAGAGTTGGATAGTGGAGTAGTGTCATGAGAGGGATTACAGGATAGTTGGAGTAGCATGTGTATATGAGAGGATTACAGGATATGGAGTAGCATGTGTATATGAGGGGATTACAGGATAGTTGGAGTAGCATGTGTATGAGAGGGATTAGGTAGTTGGGTAGCATGTGTTATGAGAGATTAGGATAGTTGGAGTAGCTGTGTCTATGAGAGGGTTACAGGATATTGGAGTAGCATGTGTCTATGAGAGGGATTACAGGATAGTTGGAGTAGCATGTGTCTATGAGAGAGATTACGGATAGTTGGAGTAGCATGTGTCTATGAGAGGGATTACGGATAGTTGGAGTAGCATGTGTTATGAGAGGTTATAGGATAGTTGGATGCATGTGTCTATGAGAGGGATTACAGGATAGTTGGAGTAGCAGTGTTCTATGAGAGGGGTACAGGATAGTTGGAGTAGATGTGTTATAAGAGAGTGATTGTAGGATAGTGGAATAGCATGTGTCTATGAGAGCGATGTAGGATAGTGGAGTAGCATGTGTCTATGAGAGGGATTTACAGGATAGTTGGAGTATGCATGTGTATATGAGAGGGATACAGGATAGTTGGGAGTAGCCATGTGTATATGAGAGGGATTACAGGATAGTGGAGTAGCATGTGTCTATGAGAGAGATTACAGGACTAGTTGGGTAGCATGTGTACTGAGAGAGATTACAGGATAGTTGGAGTAGCATGTGTATATGAGAGGGATTACAGGATAGTTGGAGTAGCATGTGTCTATGAGAGGGATTACAGGATAGTTGGAGTAGCATGTGTCTATGAGAGGGATTACAGGATAGTTGGCAGTAGCATGTGTCTCTGAGAGGGGTTATATGGATAGTTGGAGTAGTATGTGTCTATGAGCGGGGTTATATGATAGTTGGAGTAGCATGTGTCTATGAGAGGGGTTATATGATAGTTGGAGTAGTATGTGTCTATGAGAGGGGGTATATGATAGTTGGAGTAGCATGTGTCTATGAGAGGGATTACAGGATAGTTGTAGTAGCATGTGTCTATGAGAGGGGTTATATGATAGTTGGAGTAGTATGTGTCTATGAGAGGGGTTATATGATAGTTGGAGTAGCATGTGTCTATGAGAGGGATTACAGGATAGTTGGAGTAGCATGTGTCTATGAGAGGGGTTATATGATAGTTGGAGTAGCATGTGTCTATGAGAGGGATTACAGGATAGTTGGAGTAGCATGTGTCTATGAGAGGGATTACAGGATAGTTGGAGTAGCATGTGTCTATGAGAGGGATTACAGGATAGTTGGAGTAGCATGTGTCTATGAGAGGGATTACAGGATAGTTGGAGTAGCATGTGTCTATGAGAGGGGTTATATGATAGTTGGAGTAGTATGTGTCTATGAGAGGGGTTATATGATAGTTGGAGTAGCATGTGTCTATGAGAGGGGTTATATGATAGTTGGAGTAGTATGTGTCTATGAGAGGGGTTATATGATAGTTGGAGTAGCATGTGTCTATGAGAGGGATTACAGGATAGTTGTAGTAGCATGTGTCTATGAGAGGGGTTATATGATAGTTGGAGTAGTATGTGTCTATGAGAGGGGTTATATGATAGTTGGAGTAGCATGTGTCTATGAGAGGGGTTATATGATAGTTGGAGTAGTATGTGTCTATGAGAGGGGTTATATGATAGTTGGAGTAGCATGTGTCTATGAGAGGGATTACAGGATAGTTGGAGTAGCATGTGTCTATGAGAGGGGTTATATGATAGTTGGAGTAGTATGTGTCTATGAGAGGGGTTATATGATAGTTGGAGTAGTATGTGTCTATGAGAGGGGTTATATGATAGTTGGAGTAGCATGTGTCTATGAGAGGGGTTATATGATAGTTGTAGTAGTATGTGTCTATGACAGGGTTTATATGATAGTTGTAGTAGTATGTGTCTATGAGAGGGGTTATATGATAGTTGGAGTAGCATGTGTCTATGAGAGGGGTTATATGATAGTTGGAGTAGCATGTGTCTATGATAGGGGTTATATGATAGTTGGAGTAGTATGCGTCTATGAGAGAGATTACAGGATAGTTGGAGTAGCATGTGTCTATGAGAGGGGTTATATGATAGTTGAAGTAGCATGTGTCTATGAGAGGGGTTATATGATAGTTGTAGTAGTATGTGTCTATGAGAGGGGTTATATGATAGTTGGAGTAGCATGTGTCTATGAGAGGGGTTATATGATAGTTGTAGTAGCATGTGTCTATGAGAGGGGTTATATGATAGTTGGAGTAGCATGTGTCTATGAGAGGGGTTATATGATAGTTGTAGTAGTATGTGTCTATGAGAGAGATTACAGGATAGTTGGAGTAGCATGTGTATATGAGAGAGATTACAGGATAGTTGGAGTAGCATGTGTCTATGAGAGAGATTACAGGATAGTTGGAGTAGCATGTGTCTATGAGAGGGGTTATATGATAGTTGGAGTAGCATGTGTCTATGAGAGGGGTATATGATAGTTGGAGTAGCATGTGTCTATGAGAGAGATTACAGGATAGTTGGAGTAGCATGTGTCTATGAGAGGGGTTATATGATAGTTGGAGTAGCATGTGTCTATGAGAGGGGTTATATGATAGTTGTTTTAGTATGTGTCTTTGAGAGAGATTACAGGATAGTTGGAGTAGCATGTGTATATGAGAGAGATTACAGGATAGTTGGAGTAGCATGTGTCTATGAGAGAGATTACAGGATAGTTGGAGTAGCATGTGTCTATGAGAGGGGTTATATGATATTTGGAGTAGCATGTGTCTATGAGAGGGGTTATATGATAGTTGTAGTAGTATGTGTCTATGAGATTGGTTATATGATAGTTGGAGTAGCATGTGTCTATGAGAGGGGTTATATGATAGTTGTAGTTGCATGTGTCTATGAGAGGGGTTATATGATAGTTGTAGTAGTATGTGTCTATGAGAGGGGTTATATGATAGTTGTAGTAGTATGTGTCTATGAGAGGGGTTATATGATAGTTGGAGTAGCATGTGTCTATGAGAGAGATTGTAGGATAATTGGTGTATTATGTGTCTATAACCCCTCTTTTTCTTAACCTGTTCATTGTTGTTGCTGCCTTACATATCCGGATGTTGATTTCCTGACCTAGGGATAATTTATTATTTACCACTGATCCTAGATATGTAAAATGGTCTACCATCTCTAGTTCGGCGTCGTCAATAAAGATTGATGGTACCCCATGCGCACCTTGTGAAATAATCTGTGTCTTCTTTTTGCTAATTGTTAAACCAAATTCAGAACAAGCATTGGAGAATGCAGATAGTAGAGATTGCAATTCTTCCTCAGAGTGGGTCGTAACTGCAGAATCATCTGCAAAAAAGCAACTTTCTGATCAGTACCCTCCTAATTTTGGTCTTAGCCTTCAATCTCTGAGCATTGTAGAGGCTGCCATCTGAGCGTGAGTTAATGTATATACCACCATCCTGATCACGAAAAGCATATTTCAGTAGAAGTGAAAAGTATATTCCAAAGAGGGTTGGAGCTAGTACACAACCTTGCTTAACGACAATCTTGATTTCAAACTCTTCAGAAGTTGCACCATCAAACTTGATTATACCCTTCATGCCTTGTGGAACCATTCCACAATATACAGAAGAGTTGGTGGGCAGCCAATCTTCCTTAGTGCCTTGAACAGACCCTCACGACTGACCAAATCAAATGCCTTTGTGAGGTCGATGAAGGCAATACACAGTGGTTGGTTCTGTTCACGGCATTTTTCTTGCATTTGAGGCAATGAGAATATCATATCAATGGTAGACCGGTTCTGTCGAAAGCCACACTGTGATTTGGGGTAAACTTGATCTCCTAGGACTTCAAGTCTACGCAGAACAATTCTGGCACATACTTTTCAAACAATACACAGAAGTGAGATACCCTATAATTGTTGCAGTCGCTCCGATCGCCCTTGTTCTTGTACAGTGTTATGATGCTTGAATCTTTGAAATCCTGTGGGACTTGTCCTTCTCGCCAGCATAGCTCTATTAGCTGGTGGATCTGTAGAGGGAGTGTTTCTTGCCCACTCCCGATAACCTCTATTGGAATCCCGTCCTTACCTGGAGCCGTGCCAGATGCAAGTTCATTTATAGCACACTTAACTTCTGTTATGGTGGGAAGTGTGTCCAGGTGGTCAAGAGTTGGTAGAGCCTCTATGGCGTTGAGGGCATCATCCGCTAGATTGGTCTCACTTGGGTAAACCTCCAAATAGTGCTCTACCCATCTGTGCATCTGTTGTTTCTTATCAGTTATGATTTCTCCACTTAAGGTTTCTCCAGTTAAGGTTTTCAATGGTGAACTTCTTTTGATCACTGGACCATAGGCTTTCTTTATTCCTTCATGCATGCTTCTTGTTTCTCTTATCACTTGCGATTGGAATGGACTCACATAACTTGATCCAATAATCATTTGCACACTGCCTGGCAGCCTTTTGCACATCCTTCCTAGCTTGGTTTAGCTCACTCAGAGTTTTACGCGTTGGTCTTTCCTTGTTTCTTAAGAGAGCTATCTTCTTCTTATCAATCAAGGGCTGCAGAATCTGTCTGTTTGCCGCAAACCAGTCCGGGATGTTTTAGTAAGGAGGAATTCTGAGGTTAGAATCCCCAAAAATGCTGACAAACGCGCCTACTATACTACTAGAATAGGTCTATTAGTGGAATTACATGGTTATTGGCGTAGCATGTGTCTATTAGAGTAATTAATGATTGGTGGAGTATCACGTGTCTAACAGTGGAATTACAATATAGTTGGAGTAGCATGTGTTTATGAAAGGGATTACAAGATTGTTGGGATAGCATGTGCATATGGGAGGGATTGTAGGATGGTTGAAAGAGCATTAGCGTTTGGGAGCAGTTGTAGGATAGTTTGAAGAACATGTGTGTTTTGGAAGAATTACAGATAATTGGAATAACATATGTGTATAGGAGGCTTGTATGATAGTTGGATGAATACTTACGAGGGAAAGTCATTAAATAAGTCACAAATGGCTGTAGAAAAATAACTAAATATGATAACAACTTCACACCACTTTATTTTTATACATACATTGTCCCTTTATTTCTCAGCATAATTTCCACAAACGTGCATGCACTTATCCAATCGTTTTATCAGTTATCCCAAACCGGCTGCATAGAACTGCGTGCTCTGTTTTTGCGGGTGTACAAGGGAATGAGCAAGCTGAAAGGTTTGCAGGTAGGACTACCATGGAAGGGGGACGAGCCATGGACCAGGAAGACATTCTGAATGCTCTACGAGAAGTAAGACTTTTACGAGAACCAAGCGATGACTGAGAATCTACAACCATAGTCAGGCTGCGAGAACAGCAAGTTAAAAGAGGTGTGACCAAACAAGAACACTAGCGGGAAGTCAAAAAAAGTAATAAACCAACACAGAACTGGTGTAGTGAGCCGCTACACGCTGCGGGATTTGCTGAGGAGGGGATCCGAGCACTTATGGACTGAATGGTTCGATGTGCAATGAGGATGATCTGTCGACTAACTAACTAACTAACTAGCTCTGTTTTCTAAACTACGTTTTCACTTCACATTCAACTAGGGCGTCATTCGCGTCCTTGAGAAAATTTTTCTATCTAGCTATGCACCGGTTTACGGGACAAACATTTGTCAGCATAAACATAAAGCATTTCCTTATGAATGTCCTTTGCAAGCAGTCCTTTTGCAAAAAAAAAAAAAAACAACGTGCAACAGCACATTGCTCTTTGGTTGTACACTCCTTAAGTACAGTCGCGATATTGTTTATGCGCTGCGCATGCGCATGAGACACATATTGCCACCTGACGAACGGGAATATAAATGTCGATGTTGCTGTCAACTAATGACAACTGTAGAAAATACTATCTACATTTACCTGCCATCCCACAGAACTGTGTGACTTACTTACTGACTCGGCCTCGTGCTTGCCAATACGAACAGGACATTCTAGATGTAATGGAGAGCGGCATAGATTTCTTTTATAAGTGAAGTCAATGTGGGACACACACAAAAAACTTTCACCTCTCCTCATAATATTGTGACCTGATGCGTTAACGCATAACTTCCCACATCAACTACGGCTTGGAAAGACATTCCCACTATATTTCCGGACATACCCAGAAATGATTAAGTACAGCTATTTTATGTTTGTGTTTCAGCGTATCACAATTAACGCTGGACGAATTCATCTGCGTTCTAATCACGTAATGGTTAGAACATCGGTCGGAGCTGTCATCAGTGAAAAGATTGGACAACTTCCTGTACCAGCCGACTTGAACCTGTTGTTATGACGACATCAGCCCGACAGCTAGACATGCTCCGTGTACAGGTCTGCTCCATGATGCTTCCAGTTGTAATTTACCTGGTCTCTTCCATCTCAACAGGTAAGTACACTTCCTGTTTGTCAACCGGCGTCTTGATTCGCGACTGGTTTCCTGTCACGCGACTAATTTCCTCTTGCTTTATTCACGAAGACAGTGATTGAACGAACGAACGGACCAATAAATTTATTTTCAAAAGGTGAAGAATTGGGCACGTAGGCCCGTATGAGATTCTGCTCTTCTTTCACCATCTTTTATGCATTATTTCATCCAAACATCATTTTAGGGTAACTGAGAACAACAATATAAAGATGCAACACTATACAGAAACAAAAATGCAAACATCAATACCACACGACTTACTAATATTAATGAAAGATGTAGCAATTGTTATTAGCTTATGGCAATTATTATTAGCTATGGGGACATACTGTTCTACCAAAAGGGGATTGGTGGTTATACTAGGGTTTTATTGTTATTATTATTATTATTATTATTATTATTATTATTATTATTATTATTATTATTATTATTAAGGAGCAGGGTAATCTGTACTGAGATGGTGGTCGAATAATTTGCGTTGTGTGTGTAGGGATTGGTGGTGTCATTGACTTCTGGTGGAAGACTGCTACAGCTGAGTTGCGAAGTACGCTAAGCTTGTTTTGTTAAAGTCTATCCCAGGCTTCGGGGTGTGTGTGTGGGTGACAGACAGACAGACAGACAGACAGACAGACAGACAGACAGACAGACAGACAGACAGACAGACAGGCAGGCAGGCAGGCAGGCAGGCAGGCAGGCAGACAGACAGATAGTCGGACAGACAGATGGAGAGAGTCAGAAAATGATGGAGTGTCAGATAGAGATAGAGAATGAGAGGGTATCACAGAGATATGGATTCTGAGATAGAACGACAGAGAGAGAGAGAGAGAGAGAGAGAGAGAGAGAGAGAGAGAGAGAGAGAGAGAGAGAGAGAGAGACTAAGATATATAGTACTAAACGCAAACAGTCACAGAATGAAAGAGAGAGAGAGAGAGAGAGAGAGAGAGAGAGAGAGAGACAGAGAGAGACAGAGAGATAGAGATAGAGAAAGAGAGAGAGAGGGAGAGACTGAGGAAAATCAAGACAGCGAGACACAAGCAGAGAGAGACAGAGAGACAGAGTGTGAGAGAAAATGAGGCAGACAGAGTGTAACAGAGACACAGTTCGTTAGAGAGATAGAGTGAGAGAGACAGAGTGTGATAGAGACACAGTTCGTTAGAAAGGTAGAGTGAGAGAGACATAGTGTGATAGAGACACATTTCGTTAGAGAGATAGAGTGAGAGAGACACAGAATTAGAGAGAGCGAGAGGACGGTAGAGATAGAGAGATATGGTGATAGAGAGACAGAGCGAGACAGAGAGACAAACAAAATAAGAGAGACAGAGACAGACACAGGGACAGAGAAAGACACAGAGAGTGCGAGACAAACACACAGAGACACGGTACGATAGACACAAAGATAGACAGAAAGAGTGAAAGAGATAAATAGAAAGAGAGAGAAAGAGAAAGAAACAGAGAGAGAGAGAAAGAGAAAGAAACAGAGAGAGAGAGAGAGATAGAGAGAGAGAGAGCAAATCTGACAAAAGTTAACAAAATAGTATAATATCTCTAATATATATCGTATAATATAGTAGAAGAAAGACAAAATATTACTGTAACATGTCATACATCTACAGTCGAAATATTACTGTAACATGTGTATATATCTAAAGGCCAAATATTACCGTAACATGTGTATATATCTAAAGGTCAAATATTACCGTAACATGTGTATATATCTAAAGGCCAAATATTACTGTAACATGTGTATATATCTAAAGGTCAAATATTACCGTAAAATGTGTATATATCTAAAGGCCAAATATTACTGTAACATGTGCATACATCAACAGCCGAAATATTACTGTAACATGTGTATATATCTAAAGGCCAAATATTACCGTAACATGTGTATATATCTAAAGGTCAAATATTACTGTAACATGTGCATACATCTACAGCCGAAATATTACTGTAACATGTGTATATATCTAAAGGCCAAATATTACCGTAACATGTGTATATATCTAAAGGTCAAATATTACCGTAACATTTATATATATATAAAGGCAAAATACTACCTAACATTGGTAAACGCACATTTACAGACACACAACAACAGACTAAATACGCTCCATGTAGCAGGGCCCGTCTAGAACGTCGCACTTATCACGACCCTGCGGAACGTCTCTCCATCTCTGTCCAGGCCTTCCATCCTTGTTCTCTCCCAGCCACGGTGACCTTTGATAGGGTCAAATTATGTCAGATTCCGGGCATGGTGCTGGTTATGGGCCAGTTGTCGTAAATGTTCTGATATGGTAAAATGTGGGCACTTGTTTCTAACGAATACTACACACTGATCAAGACTATATACCCTTAAGACAGGATAGGCAAGGGTACTTGAAGCAGAGGGAACAGACAATGAAGACTAAGTTTTCTTTGCTACGGTGCTAAGAGGAGAAGAGCGCAACTAAGAGAGCAAAAGAAGACAGAACTCCGCCCCGCCCCTGCTTACAAGAAAAGGGATAGTTATAAGTAAGAAGGTAATTGCACATTCTTGAGACAGGAATTTCAAGTATTACTGATATGCAGGCAGGAACTATCATGTTGGAGCCCAGAGCAATGAGTTAGGGTGTTAGATAGTGGTAGAAATAGTAAGCGCAAAAACTAAAAGAGACTAAGCAAACAAATCAAGAACAATACAAAAAAGGTCTTTTATTTATCAACTACTGCAACTTCGGGGACAACGAATCCCTATTCAAACATACTGGATAACACATTGCAGTTCAATAACAGATACAAAAGACAACTTCAGATATCAAATAACATGAGTGGGTAGTCTCCAGTCAATCGACAGAACTTAAGGCTATAGGGTACACCAAGTACCACAATACAGGTGCTACAAACATCTGAGTAGAATGACACAATAAAGAACTTTGACCTGACAACAAGACACTACAAAAACATAAGTTAATCACGTCTAAGAATTGAGGTACCAGCAAAAGCCCATTAGAGCACTGACACTACTAGTCAGCCACTCGTGTAACAACAGAAAACACCTGATTATCTGTTACCACATTATAGTACATGCATGAGTCATAGTGCATCATAATACAAGCATAAATAATAATTGCTTAATTTCCATTAAGAATCTCCATTCTCCTTCCTTATGGTGACTACATCTCTAATAGTTCAATGCAACAATCATTGTTGCATCATCAGGTCACCTCCTTCACTGTCCTCCCCAGTTGTGCCACAGCTATCATGTGACCACACTTGATGTTGTTAGGACTGACCATCTTTTATTGCAATATTCTAAGCCTGTCCTACTTTCTCACGTAGCACATCATTCACTTACATAATTCAGTGAGACTATCACACACAGATCCTACACACACCAATGACGGAAGATTAAATATGACTTGTCCACCCGTAAACATATTAAACTATGAAATGCATTGGACACACATAAACGTATATCTCTAATCCTGAGGATCAGTAAAATGCATTTACATCACCCTCTCTCTTCTGCGTCTAAATACCTCAACTTATGTTGATTCCCATGTGACCTGAGATAAACTACTCATGAAATATCCATGGTTGCATAAAGGATATGAACACTAATATAACACACTATAAGTTACTATATCTGATATCATAACCAACAAGTGTTGTTTGAGGCCAAACACAATTAATGTACCAAATGTCCAATAAAAAATCCAACGCCAGACATCTTCTCAACCAGAACAAGAGGCGACCATGTAAACCATGGACAATGGGAATAACAGTCCACAGGAAGCTCGACATATGAAGCCCATAAACGGGCACTCTCCCGCTGATTATGCCTCACCTCGAAACCGCAAGGTACAAGATGAACAAGATGAGATGAAATGAAATGTGTCCGCTTGAAACTTGAAAAAGTTACATCGTATGTACTTTATTGTTGTGATATTAACAGAACAGATTTCCCAACTGTAGCGCCAATACATTACTATGACTTTATGTAAACATATAATAATATAGACAATGCACCAGTCCATAAAATTATAGATATTGGTACTTGAAGCACGTTGTAAAGCCTCAAATTTGCCCGTTAGAAAATGTTTCAGGTAGTTAAAGATGTATTGATTCAGTACTATTGATGGATGTTTCAGGTAGTTAAAGATGTATTCAGTATTGTAAATATCATTTTGTGGCGAAGAGGTTAAGTCATTTAACTTGCGCTCCGAAGGTCTTGGGGTCTTTCCACTGACTACGATGTTTCCGGAGACTTCTGGGGGTTATAGCTTCAGTTACGGAGTTCGTGCTTTGTGCGATGTTCTCCAAAGCCGCTTGCCGTTCTGCCGATGAAGACCGAGTCACATGTGGTAAAACTGATGCAATGAAGTTGACCCACTGGGCTTTCATACTTTACTACTTTGAGTGCTTTACATATGTATGTGATTGTATCAATACCAACAAGTTGGATGTAGATTATTCATTATCCGTTGTTATTATGTGAGGACCAGCAGTATTCTGTTGTTCATTTCTTTCGATGGCTTTCTCTATTTCAGTTTTTATTATTTTTGGGTCATCATCATCATCATCATCATCATCATCATCATCATCATCATCATCATCATCATCATCATCATCATCATCATCATCATCATCATCATCATCCATTAACATATTTATCATTAGTATCATTATCATCTTCCTTTTCATCATCATCATCATCATCATCATCATCATCATCATCATCATCATCATCATCATCATCATCATCATCATCATCATCACCTTCGATATATGTTTGTTTTGGAGGTGGTTTGTTTGCTTTCTGCAGTGCACCTAACAGGCAGCAGGTCAGCAGCATCTCACTTTGTTTAGTTCCGAATCTTTGACCTGTCTGTCATGAAGACTCTACCCACAACCGCGCTAACGCTGACAAAGCTCTTGTGGTCAATAACGCAGCTGCTGGCATGTCGGACAGGTCAAGCGTTATATACGAGTAGTATCCGTTTGTTACCTCTATTGCCCGATGATAAGTCTTCTATGCATTCATTCCATCTTTTCATTACATCAGTATTAACTTTACATTCCACTCAGACATACTAATACAGCACTCAGCCTGACAGGATACTATCTGCAGGACAAACAAAAAACAAGGCACTTACGACAGTACACTTGGAAATTGTGTTGTACATTGCATTCACGGGAACAACAGTTGAATGAAGGCTGCACAAAAAGATTACACGCTGGAAATAAAACCAGACAAAAGCACTTAATGTAGTTCCGGTAGACACTTTCCACGGTTAAGTACTGACATTATAGTACAGCGCTACACGCTGCGGGATTTGCTGAGGAGGGGATCCGAGCACTTATGGACTGAATGGTCCGATGTGCAACGAGGATGATCTGTCGACTAACTAACTAACTAACTATCCGTGGAGAGACATTTAAGGATACAGCTGGGCCATTATGTAGCACAGTACATACAGTCTGGCTGGAATTTGGTCTAGGGTGGTTTCCTCTCCAGGTTTAAGTATTACGAGGTAAACAAGACTTTAACCCGATGTTCAGCTGGAGTAAACAAATTTAATAAGAGATCGTCTGTCTGGCAGATAGTCGTTGCTTGTTTATTTTAAAATTTAATGAAAAATAGGAGTTGTCTTCTGCCGAGCTAGTACTATAGTATGTCCACATTTGGTTGCCTTCATTCACGATCAATTATTTTGAAAACTGTCTGTTGCATCGTTATGAAATTTTTCCAGCCGTCTTATATTTACCCCCACCCAAGGAATATGTCTTTGATAGGTCCAAAAACAACTTAAATCATTGAAAGCGGCGACATTCCTTTGATGTTTTGCTTAACAACTAGTGATTTCTCGCTAAAAAAGTTATGTTTACGGTAATGGGGACCTGCAAATTCAGATGACAAACAAAGGCGTATCCGGATTCGTATGGGACTGGGTGCAATGAAAGCAGTAGCTTACAATGGACAGGGTCGGCTGCATTGCACAGGGTTTTTATCCCATATGGCTCAGTTTCTTTCCGCAGCGCGGAAAGCGTCGCAC